>ML791867.1:482925-541716 GCA_009831015.1 Picea engelmannii
TGTACAATACTTGACAAAGTGGCATACTGTGATGATTTAAGTGGGATTTAAGTGTGAATGATTTAAGTGTGATTGATGTTCTCTCTTACCTTGTACAATACTTGAAAAAGTGGCATACTGTGATGAGTTAAGAGCTGGAACAATATATGTCCTATACAAACCAGTAGTCCATGCATCTAGGCGTCTAATATTTTCAGGAGCTTGAGCTTACGATGATTCCAATTTTAGAGTTTTTTTTATTGAACCAAATAAGTCCATATATAATCTGACAATGCTAGATTCTTGTATGATATTCTAGCAAAAATATCCTGACCTTAATGAGTGTTCTTCTTTGCAGGAGGCTGTGACTTACACAGCTAAGAAATTGGACAGTGTGTGTCATTTTTTGGGTTATCGATCTTGTGTCTCTTTACCATCAAATTTCGATTGTAACTATGCATTTGTAAGTGCAGTTTACCATTGTAATTATACAAGCCATTCAAATGTGTTTATAATATAGTGATCTAATAAACTGGGAAGCTAATCAGGATTTTCAGAGTAATGTGTACCTTGAACAAATTGGTGCTCTTTTCTTGCAGACTCTAGGTCAATTATCATTCTTTCTTGTCATGCATTTGTTGAATGGTTACATGGCTACAGTCACAAACCTGAGTCAGTCAGTTTCCAAGTGGAGGTGTGGGGCAGTTCCATTCACTGTATGTCACACTATCTTTCAGATTAGACACAGTAATCTTTCCTTTTATATAGACTATTCTTTGTTAGCATAGTCCCGAAATAGGCTTCTCTCCTTCAAAATTTTCTAGAACTAATATTTTTTGTTATGCATTTTTCAATTGCCTTAGTCTATGCTTGTTTTAGTGCATACAGGCCATGATGACCATTGACAAGTGACCTAAAGACTATAATGTCGTTATACCTGGAGAGCTTGCTATCCATTCAGAAAAGATCAATCTTAAGGGAAAGCCAATTAGGTATGGCCACACTCCCTAGCCTTCTATCCCTTATTTTGGGAAAAATGCATTTGATATTTCACTACTAAACGATAAAAATGCAGATCAAGAATGATACATCATGATGCCAAAATACAGTCACATACTAGGTTCATCCTCCCTACATAAGCAAGGAGAGCTAGTGTGTCCACTTTGTCTCTGATTAAGTGAAAGATTCACCAAGACTTTAAAGGTTTAATAATTAAGTGAAAGATTCTCCAAGATTTTACAAGATTTTATAATTCAGTGAAAGATTTGCCAAGTTTTTACAATATTTTATAATTCAGTGAAAGATTCCCCAAGATTTTACAAGATTATATAATCGACCAAAAGATTCGCCAAAAAACTATATATACATATTATATTATTGATAAAATAGCCTTCAATTTTTCCTATGTATCACAGGGATTCGCCCAATTATTATACATATAAATTTAGGGGGGGTTCTTAAAATCACCCCTGGTAATAGGGGGTTCAATTTTCATGGAAAAGACCTAACTTTTCAATGATTTCAAACATCATAAAATTTTAAAAATGTCTACCGTGATCAGTAACGATAGCTTGAGGGACACCAAACTGAGTAATGTTGTGGTTGAATATGAACAATGTTGCAGTTCTCCCAGTGTTATCAAATGTAGGAATCGCCTCGACCCATTTAGTGAAGTAATCTACTGCTACGATGATGTATCCATGCCCCCCAGCTGAGTGAGGATTACATGTCATGAATTCAATGCCCCATTTGGAGAATGGACCAACGAAAACTACGGGGTATAAGGGAGAAGGATGAGATCTTATCTTGTTATTATAAGTTTGGAAAGCATGGCATTTATGAACAGCAATGATGCAATCCTTAAACAAACAAGGCCATAAATAACCTTCTCCTAAGATCTTTTGGGCAGTGGCATACCCAGACATATGACTGCCACATGCTCCAGAGTGACAGTCGTTCAAATCTTTCTCAGCTTCATCGTAAGTGAGACATCATCTAAAAATGGAATCAACACCATGGAGGTAAAGAGTATCACCAAGAATGATGCATTTGCGGGCTTGATATCGTATACGACGACACTCTTACTAGATAGGTTGGGTTGGAAAGTTTGAGTCTAGAGATAGATGATGATATATTCGTACCATACGTCATCAAAACTGATCAGAAAAAGGAATTTATCAGGTATGGAATCCTCTGCCACATTTTTTGTCTCAGTGGAGGGAAGGTCACATATCAGTTCAGTGAAAACCAAATATTTCTTGGACTTAGCAGTTTTGAAATCTAAGTCAAACTCTTGGAGAATCACTATCCATTTGGAGTACTTTCCGCCTACCAATTGTCGAGTAAGGATGTGTTTCATAGGGTTGCAATCAGAAATAACAGTGGTTCTACGTAATAGGATATAATGACAAAAATGTTGGACAACTTGCACAGCTGCCAAGGCCAGTTTCTCCACATGGAGGTATTTGGTCTCGTTGGTCGTGAGACTCTGAATCAAATAGCATATCACATGTTCATCATGCAATTCATCCTCTTGAACTAATACCATGGCAATGGTAGAGTCCGAAGCAGCTAAATAGAGGAAGTAATCTAGGTTGTAGTAAGGGGGAAATAGTAATGGTGTACGAGTTAAGGAAAGTTTAAAAGCTTTGAAGGCTTTGTCAGAAATATCATCCAATACAAAATCGTAACCTTTATTAAGTAGCTCAGTGAATCATTTCTTTAGTTCAACGTAATTGGGGATGAAACGTCGTAAAAATTTTGCCTTCCCTTGCAAACTTTGGAGCTGGCGTAAAGTGGAAGGAGGAGGTAGATTAAGGATGGACTCAACCTTCAAGGGGTCTACGTGCATCTCATGTATTGACACAATAAAATTGAGAAGTCGGTCGGACTCCACAAAAAAACCACATTTGTGTGGGTTTAAGCGGATACGGTAATAACGACAACGTATGAAAATGGCCCTTAAATGTGTCGGGTGATCTTGGAAATGCATGGAATGTGTAGGTAGGTCTTCGAGATAGGGTCGCACAATGTGATTAATATCATGGAAGGCATAAGACATAGCATGCTGAAAATTCACGCCAATGTTCTTTATACTAGAGGGTAATTTCCGGTAAGAAAAGGTTCCCCAAGGGAAAATAAAATTGGTCTTGTGTTGGTTTGCGGGTAGAATATTAATTTTATTATAGTCGAAGAAACCATCCATTAAAGAGAATATTTCACTGTCGGCATAGTTTTCAACGATCTGGTCAACGAAGGGGGTCGGGTAGTTTTCCTTAGGACAAGACTTATTAATGTCCCTATAATCTACACAAATGCGGATGGTACCTTGTTTATTATTCACCAGAACTAGATTGGATACCCAATCAATCAAAGCCATGAGATAGATAAATCCAACTTTAAGAAGTGTTTCAAATTAAAGATTGATAGTAGTAGATTTACGTGGGTGCACTGGGAAAAGTCTCCGTTGAACGAGTCTAGCATCCGGGTATGTATTAATCTCATGTACAAAAATATCAGGATCGATACCTGGCATATCTTCATAACTCCAGGTGAAAACATCGCGGAATTCTTGGAAAAGGGATTTATACTCATAGACCTCATCAGTAGAATAGGAGGCTCTGATATGAAAATTCTCCATGACTCTGGGTTTAATGGATATGTCGAGAGGAATAGTAGGTGAAATTTTTCTCAAGTTCCCTTCGTACAAAATATCATGTGATTACTCAAGAACTGAGGAAATAACTACAACGGTTGATGGGGTCGAAATTCGTTGGTAGCTCTCCATGGTATCGCATTCTAAGAAGAGGATGGATCGATGATGTCCATCATCCTAGGGGGTGTCTTCCATAGACATGACTGACATGATCATATCATTAGTAGGAAAGATCACATGAAACATATTGGGAGATGAATCACAGAGAGAAGGATGGGAAAGGGTTTCTGATTGAATGTATTGGTAGGTGGATTTGACGGACTTAAAGGCATATTGTCATCGTAACAAGAGTAACCACTAGGGCTAAGTACTACCCATGGCTCATATGACTCAGGGGTTTTACAAACAATGGTGGATATCATATTAATAGAGGCAACAAAAGGAGGGGGAATATCAGGTGGTGGGATTGGAAATTTACCCATCAAAGTTGAGTATTTCAAGAGACCTACTCTGACATTCTCGTAACCAGGAAGTGTCTTTGAGATAAAGGGAATGTTGCTAGTATGAGAATCAAAATTAAAGAAGGCCAGTTGGTCAACATTAATGACCTTTCCTTGGTGCGATAAATGTAACACACAAAAATGGGTAGACACAACTGCACGAATGGAATCAATCTAGCTACGACCCAGCTACGACCAAGTAAGAGGTCATAATCAACAGGTGCATCGAAGACCTCAACTTCAATATTGACCAATTTACCTTCCAACATAATAGACAATGATGAAAGAACATTGTAGGGTTTAAATCCTGTACCATTGAAGGCCTTAAGTGTATTGTGTGATTCGGTGAGGGTAGGAAAGTCGATGGCTTTCCAAAAAGTGATGGATATGACACAAGTCAAGGATCCTTCATCAATAACAGTTCTATAGATATTCTTATTTTCAACTACAACTTGGATCTAAAATGCTAACTAAGGAGGGAGCCTTGGAACATGATCTTCCAAGTCAAAGATTATTAACTTAGTATCCATGGGATCAATTCCACCAATGGCCTTTTACAATGCCTTTCGTTGAATAGGGAAACTTTGAAGGAATTCAAGAGATGACATCGCAGAGGATGATTGCGCAAGAGCTTATACAATGTTGTAGTTTTACACCACATGAGCATGAGGGTTAAACACAAAATTTTGAACAACGCCCTTGGGAGGAGGGCGAAGGACTGTATCGAGACCTAGTCTTTTGAGATTAAGAGGACCATTGGGAGGTGAAGTTGGGGGAGAAGGTTGAACCAACGAAGGTGGTATATCATCAAATTTATCCTTTGACTGAGATTAATCCTTCACTCGAGTCATGACTGCAACTTCGTTCTTTTTAGAATCACCAGTACAAATAAGGACGTAGGAAGAGGTGGAAGGGCTAGCTTGGTCATGAATGACCAGTTGGGCTTGCTGCTAAGAAGGGAAAGGTTGTGAAAAAATGGTAGGTGTAGAATGTTTCCTGGTCCCTTGGAGGAACTTACTAACTTCGACACATCTTGGAAAATATTTCTTGTAATGGTCGTGACCACAGATAAGGTAGGGGTAACAAGTATTATGTTTATCTTTCTCATCAACAGTTTGTGTTTTTGTTTTATCAGATTATGGATTGTTATTATTTTCCTCCTTGTTCTTACACTTCCCTTTCTTTTTATTTGGATTCTTTTCGATAGGTGTGGATTGAACAAAACTAACCTCGACATTCTTGTTGGTGGAAGGAGTAGGAGTAGGAGTGCTTTGTGCATTAGAATTATTAGATTTGGGATTGGTGTGACTGGTGTGTGCAGACAGGGTCTCATCATGGAAAGTGTCGATCACACCATCAACAACATGAGAAGTTGTTGGAGGTTTTGGGGTAGGGTTGGTGGAGGGATGAGGAGAGTTAAGGATCAAATCGTAAAGTGTTCCCATTTGCAACTAAATGAGATCGAGATACTGAGCATGAATAATCACCTGCTCTTCAGTGACAACACCACCCATGGAGACATCATGAGCGATAGGTCCAATGAGTGATTTGGTAAACCACTCGACTAATAGTTGATCAAGAAGAGGAACTTTAATTAAACGTCTTCTTCTACTCCACTCATGGATGTGATCAGAAATATAGACTGAATCCATCATTTTGGTCTATAGACCAAAATGATGGATTCAGTTTTACAGGGAGCTCAGGATTGAAGCTTAGCCTGGACTTTGCAAGGACAAACATCGCTAATAAGGTACATATGTTTCTCCTTCTCTTTAATTTATTATCTTGATTAGATCTAAAAGGAATTTAGTGTCCATGTTAATCACTTTTCTGTCTTGGCCTTAGGAGTCTAGAGACCAAGAGGGAATCCACTTGTCCGCAGGGAGATTCACCTATAACACAAATTGGCGACTCCACTGGGGAGGAGCTCTGATTTTTGTTTCCTTTCCCAGATATTTTTTTGTCCCTTTTCCCACTCAATTGAACTTATCCATGTTGTCTTTTTTATTCTTGTATTTTTTTTATTGCCTCTTTATGTCATCATGATCACCCTGATTAACTGAATTTCCTTGATTTTTTGAGTTTCTAGGCATTTTTCTGAGATTTTGCAGCATAGCGCTCCCCTGTGCTTGTTATCAAAGCGCCAAAACTAGCTGGAGGTCTTACAAAGTGTGTTGGAGCGCTCTGGTACCCCTTACACTAGAGCGCTACCCCATTTTCAGTGAAAAATCCTCTAGGGTTTTCAGTTTCTGAGTTCAACTTTTGCCTTTTGCATTTTCTCAGGGTCTCATACTCAATCCATCTTTGTCATTGGCTTTCAACACCTTATTTCTGAGAATTCATCCTCTTTTGTTTGGGATTTTGAAATTTTATTTCCTTGCCTTGAAGTCACTCTTTGTCTTTATTGACCTAGAGTTAACTTTCTTTTTTCTTCTCCTTTATCTGACTAAGTGGAAGATTTTGTGAGGAAATCCAAAGGTCTGTGAACCTTTTCATTTGATATTTGAGGTCATGTTTCCAGTATTTCTCTTTTGTTTGAGGTTTTTTTAGTTCTTGTTTGCAAATTTGGTTACCTTTGTCTTTCTTGTTTATTCATAATGAGAGTGTATTTTTGGTTTGTGTGAGGTTTGCTTCTAATTGTTTAATCCTGAAGTCTGATTGACATTAGAAGTCTTACATCTAATTATCATTCACATATAAGAAAAAGGAAATATTTTAGTGATTGGTTTGGATATTAGAAGGCATTTATGAAATTTTTAGCATTGCATTGGATTTGATTGAGAAACACTTGTATGAGGACATTGCATCTTAGTGTTTGATAGTGAAAACAACTTTTTCTCTTTCCCTTAAATAGGCATTCATCAAAATAAATGATTGCTTATCATTTTCTTGTGCATTTTTGGGAATTGAGTCATCATACCATAAGTTTCATTGTCATACAACCTTTGAGTGAAGAATAGTC
This sequence comes from Picea engelmannii, assembly GCA_009831015.1. NCBI lineage: Eukaryota > Viridiplantae > Streptophyta > Pinopsida > Pinales > Pinaceae > Picea > Picea engelmannii. The sequence continues at coordinate 490,022 of ML791867.1, forward strand.
GTAAAATCATCGCTAATTAAAATTTATCTAGAACAGTTTTGTTTTTAGGATCTTCCACCAACATTAGACTAGGATTAGCACTTTGGATTAGGCTATGAGTACAACTCTCCAAAGGTTTTTCAAAATAAACATTAGTATCCTGAGATAGGGAGAGTCAAATCCAATTGTCATATAGGCTTTCTGGGATCCCCCTCTCACATAGGGGTTACAAACGAGGTCGCATTCAGGTGAATTACGAAGAATATCCCTCTGTGGTTTAACTGTTTATAGTGGTCGGATCATATATTGGGGGTCACTTGAGGGTATACCTACGATTATGTGTGGGAGCCTCTTGAGTTGATTTCAGACTTGTTATCCTGCCCATACGTTCGGATCGGACTGTCGACTGTACCCACCCAGGATCTGACTGCGAGTTGGTGTCCTTAGTTTTCGTAATCCTTAGGTACTTACACGAGGTGACAGTGAAGGGAAGTCTCACCGTACCTGGAACAGACATTGGTCAAACTCACTCGGGCTCCTTGGAGGGTAAATCCACAATTACTGCATGGAAGCTTGCACCAAGGTGAAAGTATGTTAAGAAGGTTTCCATTGTAATTGTTCCACCATATCCTAGCCCCTTCTTGACTTGATCACGCAATGTTGGATTTCATCACCAACTAGTACGATCATCCAGAGAAGTTTTGTTTGCTTGGTTTTCATTCCTAGATTTTATTAATGTATGTTGTTTCGTTTTGTTAGTTGGCCCTAGATTTTGAGTGTGTACTGTTATTATCCAAAATTGATCCTATAGACGATAAATGTATTCACTAATCACGTAGGATGCAAGGGATGCCTCCGGAAGGCTACCAACCCTTACCTCTTAACCCTCCAGAAGACAACTACCATGGAGAGGTAGAAAATCAATCTGACGTTGGGAGTGTTGTTACTCCTTTGTTAAACAATCAAGAAGGCGCTTTGGTTACAGTTGAGAATCCCACTCCTCACAATACATCTATGTTGGTAACCCCTCTCGAACCACTTTTTGTTCATTTAGACTCCCTTGGGAACGTCATAGATGAAGAGATCCCACAGTTACCTGCGAGATCTTTTACCGAGACATATATGGGATCCATAGGACCAACCTTTGGTGATGAGTATAGGACTCTTGTTCATCCTACCACTGCAGTAGATACAAATCCCACACATGTTCATTCTGTATGGAGGACTTCATCAGGATGCGATCTCTATGAGCATTTTGAGTCCTTTCGACAACCATTTAATCCTCATGACCCTCCTGTTGAAAGTGTACCATCTGGTCAAACTGTGATTCACCCCATCAATTAGGTCATTAATCCTACTATTGCATCAACACAAGTCTATCCTAATGTTAGACTCATCACCTCTACACATTCCCAAGGCACTTCGATCCCTACCCCCATTTTTACAAAATTTCACTCTACAACTCCACATGTTCTGCATGATCCTGTCAGGACATCTTTGCACCAGAGAATGCAGACCCTTGCTATCCAAATACAACCGACTGGAGGGAAACCACCATCTAGCAGACCTTTTCTTCTTGGAGGAACACCATTCCATGACAGTCCTACCCCTCCTGGGGGACAACCCCCTTTTCATGCTCCTCCTGGAGGGAAACCTCCCTTTGTCAGTCATACCCTGGTCGTTAATCCATCGCTGGTAGGGGGGAAACCTTAATTTGTTGGAAACCCTTCACAATTATGGGGAGTATCTTTAGGAGGCACTTTTACCCGATCCCATGTTGGGGGGCACTCATATCATAACCCACAAGGAGGAATATCAAATCCTATTCCTTCCGAGACATCTTATGGACAACCTTATCCGGGCAGCATCCCAAACACCACCTGGAGTTCTCAGGGACAACAACTTTATCCTCCTCATGGGCCTAATGTGTATCCACCTCTGGGATCTACTCCTTCCCATCCTCAAGGGAAAAATGTTTATCCTCCTTATGGGCAAGCAAATCACTTGGCTTATAATGCTCAGAACCCACCGGGTTATGCAAATGTTTCTCAGCCATCATCAAATCCTACTTATCCTGGCCAGCCATAACCATATGTAGGAGGACCTACTGGTTACAACTATCCACCTAACCCATTTTATGGTCCTACTAGTGTTCTTATGCCACACCAGTATCATTCGCAAATTAACCGACAACTACCTTTCCTTGCGACTCTGGATCTCCCAGACTTGTCTTGGTTAACTAATGATCCTATATTTCATTCACCGGTTTGGCCAGTCATTCCAACTAAACTTCCTTCTGATATTCTGAAAATTGACGAAAAATATGGTGAATATCCAAATAACCATGTGATGAATTTCCATTTGTGGTGTTCATCCAACTCCCTCATGGATGATTCTATACCTTTGCGTCTTTTCTAGCGAACACTTACAGGCTCAGCAACAAAGTGGTATATTGAACTACCACGTGCTTCTTTTCATGATTTCAACTCCCTTGCCATGTCTTTCCTCATGCAATTTCAACTACCTATTCACTACGTGATGGGTACTGAACTCTTGACCTCCCTTCGTCAAATTGACTCCGTGCATATTTCTGACCATATTCATGAGTGGAGATGACGACGAAGGATGATCAAGGTAATAATTCCTGACATATTATTGGAAGAATGGTTTACTAAATCACTTTTACCCCCGATCACTCGCGATGTCGCTATGGGTGGCGTGGTCATCGAGGAAGAAACCTTTTCTCGGGCTTAGTACTTAGATTTGGTTTATTCACAATCTGGTACTTTGTATGATTTGATTCCGAATGCTTATTGAGCTAATATCGATCCATCCAAGCCATCATCCTCATCTCATGCGGATGGCGTTATCGGTTTCGTCAAAACTCAATCTACTTCCCAATCGACCACACTCTCCTCTACCTCCTCCCAAATTCAGATCTCTGAGGTGAATGCAGTTCAATCTACCCCTTCACAACAATCTGGAGGTAAGAAGAAGACAAAAAATAAATAAATAAGTACTAATAACAAGGAACAACCAAAAAATTAATCTCAAACACCTTCTACCGAAAACAAACCACAATGGAAACTGAAATTCTCATGTATCATTTGTGATGACGATCACTAAATTTGAGACTGTCCACATTGCAATGAACTGGCCAAAATTTTCCATGGAAATTCACAACCTGTTGTTCTTACTCAGCCTTTTCCACAGCAACAATCCATGGTTTCTCAAACCCCCTCTCCTAGGGGTAGTTCTAGCCATCCTCATGATGAGGCCTCGATCGATTAGTTCTAGCCATCCTCATGATGAGGCCTCGATCGATTAATCCTCTGTCTGGACCACTTCATATTGAGAAACCTACGTTTGACTCTATCTTACTCCCTCCTAAGAGCACTATCCACAAAGCTACCTTTAATCATAGTTCATGTGTTTCCCAAAACTACAACATTGTTGAATATTTGGCTCAAGCACCGTGTGCTATGTCTACATTAGAAGTTCTACAGCACTGCCCCAGCCAACATAGAATGCTCTTGGATGCTATTGGCACTGTTGATCTTGAGTCATCCAACCATATCATGTTTAACATGGACAATTATGTGTCTTGACTCTCCCACCAACTTTATTTCCAAGTTGATGTTGTTGTTCACAATCAACAAATCCACCAAACTATTTTGGATGAGGGAGCCTCAACTTGTGTCATGTATTTAGCGTCTTGGAAAGGTTTAAAGTCACCCGCACTTAAAAAATCCCCAACAATGTTATGCGCCTTCGATGGGCGAGGTTTCCATCCCCATGGGCTTTTACATTCCTGGCCCATCCAATTGGGTGGAAAAACTATCATTGTTTATGTCGAGGTGGTCGATGCTCCCCTTGATTACAACTTGTTACTTGGAAGAATTTTATTTTATGCTATGACTGACGTTGCCTCATCGGTATTTTGATGTGTACAATTTCCTCATCAGGGAAAAATTGTCACTGTTGATCATTTGGATTTTTGTACGACCGATGCTCGCGCTCCTAATACCAACAAAATTCCTTTCTCGGGAGACCACAAGATCATGTATTAAATCATTGGTGTTGTCTTACTGAAAGATTCTATCCTCGTGGGTACCTTCCCTACACCACTTCCACCGACTACACATCATATTGCCACCATCGATATGATTTCGACCACGACTTATCAATCTTTGGAATCATATAACCCTTGGATTGTACCTAGTCCATTGGAATTCAATGCACTAGGTGACACTGTGCCACTTAGTACAAAAAAAACATCATATGTTTCTATCCAATATGCTTCTCCCTCGTCGGATGACCAACATCTATTGGCACCCGATAGTTACTCGATGCCATCACGGTTAAGTTCCTTCGCATCTACGATCGACTACATTTCCCCAATTTTTCCCTCGGATGAATCTGTTATGGAAATGTTGAGAATTGACGAGCTACCTTGGGATGATAACCATCATCAATCTTTTTTTTCCCCCTCACGAAGAAATTGGGGCAGATATACAGTCTATCTCCCCTCCTGACATCAATTTTCCATCATCTCCCATGCCTTTGACTTCCGATGATTTGGATTCAATAGTTGACATGGAGATCTCTTCAGTAGGTCTATTGGAACCTGATCTCCTTACCATTGTCGTGACCCTCGACATGTGTTCCTTCCAGAGTGATTTTCTTCCATCCAGTGAAGATCTCTTGGAAGACATGACCGATTTTTGTCCCTTGACATGGTGTTCTTCCAGAGCATTATTCTCTTGGAAGCCATGATCAAGCAGAGTCCACAAGCATAGTTTTTCTTCTCTGTGGAAAGCTTGTTAAAAAATGAAATAGAGGTCACGAGAAAAGTTTCTCTTCTCTGTGACAAGCTCGTTAAAAAATGAAACAAAATCTTTGAGCATAGTTTTCCTCTCTGTAGCAAGCTCGTTAAAAAATGAAGCAACAATCTAGGGATTGAACCTAGAGCCCTAAGCATAGTTCTTTTCATGTGTCAAGCTCGTTAAAAAATTAAACAGTCACCTCTTTTGAACCTTCTTTTCATCCACTCTTATCCTTTTTCTCTGTCTAGTAGAGAAATTGGTGACAACCTCAAAGTCGGTGAATGAATTGAATCTTGGATGGCATGTCTCTAGCCTTTGATGATCATCCTGGAGTTAAGCCACTAGATTTCAAGTTGAGGGCATACCGAGCTTAATCTTTGTTCTTTCTCCTGCTCAAAAAAACATGAGAATGTAACCGAGTAGACTTTTATCACTTTTTCAGACTCGCATGGCTATACGAAAAAGGAACCCCTTGAAGTCATATTTGATCTCTTTTCAGACTCTCTAAACATGAAAAGATTTTCGAGTGATCTTGCTTCCTTTCCCACTCGTTAAAAGGTTTGAAAGGGAATCTTTTGAGTGATAATTTATCTCCTTTTCAGCCTTGTAAGACTAATATTACAAAAAAGGACAACAATGGAGTCATCTTTAAGTTGTTTTCAAACTCTCTAAATATGAAAAACCATCGATTTTACCTTCTCTGGACTCGTTAAACAATCATACATTGAAGGGCCCATATGGGACCGAACCCTTAATTCTTCCAGTTCGTTAAACAAAGGAAGAGAGACTTACCGAAGGTGAGTTATATTGAGCATGTGTTACCCTCCTCGAGCTCATTAAATTAAAAAGAGGTACTCATCTATCTATATGGGGGAAAAATTGAAAGAAGCAAGCCAAGCATTTTTTGAGAACACTACCAGTAGCTCTTACGATCACCCTTGAACATGACACTTTGTCATTGCATGCATTTTAATCCACTAAACCTATGCACTGAGCCAATCCTCTGAGTTTCTTTTACTCCTTTGGGTCACCGAATGAAAGTCACAGCATCCACTGCATCCTCAATTTTTGGTCCATGTCAAGTTTTTGTTGTTGTGCCTCAGTGTTCAAGGGAAGTATCTGCCTCGGGAGTCAACCATCACAAATATCATGTTTCAATACCTGTGTCATCCCATGTTCATTTGATCTACCAATTACATCTCCATGTCAGTTTCATGTCGTTTATGGGGGATGCATCAAGGCCCTCCCTTGACGAGTCTGTTCCTATCGACTTCAACACATTATCTGGGAACTAGACTTAGAAACTAGTTAGTACCTTGGGACCTGCATGCCTCAATGGCAGGCCTCCTCGTGTCTGAAAGTGGGTTTACATCATTGACCTCTGATTGGATGATTCCATGGATGTTCGACTTCAGCTCATTCATTCACATTCGTTGGAATGTACTAGAGTACCTTGGGAATCATTGACATCAATGGTGATCTCCCTCGTGCTTGTTAACGATTTACATCATTACCGGTAATCAAGTGGTTTCTGCCATGTTCGACATCAGGACATCTATTCACATGGTTATATTCGTACTACATCGGGATCAGTAAGAAGACCCTAGGTTGATTTTTCACTCTTATATGTACTTTGCCCAGGTTGTGAAGGAGTTCTTTTGAACTATGACACATATACTATTACATAGATCCACTTTGTATTGGTCGTGGCTATGTCTTGTCATCTCATAGATCCACTGTGTATTCTTTGTGGCTACAATCAGTTCAGGTCATAGGAGTATATATCCACAATGTATCTTCAGTGGCTATACCTTTTTTCAATATAATTATGGATCCGCAGTGTATTTTATGGCATCCATACCTAAAAAGTCTTTATCACTCAAGCATAGGTATGCATGCCTTGGGTTTGAAACATGTCATAATATTTGTTTGATGGTTGTGTGTAGATTTTTCTAGTCTCTTTGTGTTTATACCCTTTCTCAAAAATGTTTACAAAGTACTTAAGTCATCATCCTCTTCTAACTTCATACTTTGTGGGGCAATCTATTACATCTCAAAATTACTCACTTCGATAGTGTCGCAAGTGTCGTCACTACGAGTGTTGTAAGTGTTGCATCTTGTCCGCAAGTGTCACATATTGACTATAAGTGTTGCAAGTGTCAAAAACAATATTCTTCCATCTTGCCTATGTCGTGCCTCTAACAAAATCACAAAGACACTTAAGACACCTCAAAGGTTAGTTTGGAAGATGAAAAGTCTCTTGACAGGGGGTACAAATCCTTTTTCATTGAGAAAACCACAAAAAAATGGATTTTGGAGAGGAGTGCTCCCCTACCCACTATTAGGGAGTGTTAGCGCTCCTTGAGCCTCTTTGGGGGAGTGATTGAGCACCCTATGCACCCTTTTGGGGGAGCGCTACCCTTTTTTTGGCAAATTCTGGGTTTGTTGAGGCAAATCATGGAAGAATCCCTCAACTTCTGAAGGTAGTTAGATTCGAATAGATGGTCAAAGCATGATCTTAGGGAAGATCCTCAAATGAAGCAGAGGAATCCTAAACTTATCCCAAATATCTCTCAGGTGGTTGGGCCTCTCCAAGTTTATATAAGGAGTCCTTCTCATGGTGAAAGGTACATAGAAGAGAGACTAGAGATTGATACCAAACTTATGATCCTATAAGTGGTATTGACAGACAATGGAGATTGGAAATTACATCAAACTTATGATCTCATGAGTGATATGCCATCAAAGCAATCAATGGATATTACTTGAGCAAAGGGGTTGGACAAGGAGAACTGGAGGAAGTTGTTGCACCTTCATTCAAAGGATTGTAAGTACTTTTACTTGTTCTCATTAATAATCAATGCTTGACATGTTTCTTTCAAACTTGTGCTTGTTCCACATGAGTTTTCCTGTAGTATATGGATCTATTTTTGAGATAATCTCAGTAGAGTATGAAGTCTTTTGTACCTTTTCTTGTTTTACATGACCTATCAGGGAGCTCAGGATCAAAGTTCAGCCATGAATTTGCAAGGACAAACGTCGCTAATAAGGTACATATATTTCTCCTTCTCTTTCATTCATTATCTTGATTATATCTAAAAGGAAGTCAATGTCCATGTTAAGCACTTTTCTGTCTTGGTCTTAGGAGTCTAGAGACCAATAGAGAATCCACTTGTCCGCAGGGGGATTCACCTACAATAAGGAACAAAACCAGCAGCAACATTGTACCCAGGGGGAACAAAAAGTCCATAAATTCTGGATGGAACCCAAGTAAGAATGACAATGGAAGAATTCAAAGCTCTATACCTAGGTGGAAATGATGGATTCGGTCTGTATGGCTTGGGAAATAACCACATTCCCGATAGGAATTACGTTATCTTGTGGGAACACAGTAGAATGGGCTATCTGGAGAGTAGGGATTGAGTGAGAACCAATCAAATTTTGGTCTGAAACGATGGTGATGTTACTGGTAGTACCAGTAAAATGGTCTAAAGGTACCATATAGGTAATCGATGTCTCAGGCACTTATGATTTCATAGGTTGATCAGGGCTCGCTCCTAGGTTCCCGTACAGATCACATACTTTCAAAGGGATAGAACCAAAAACAAAAGTTCCAACAGTGTGATATGGGGTCCTAAATGATTCACTCTGAAAAAGTTGATCCTCTACTCCAAATCCTGCGTTAGGTTCGGTAGGTACTCTAGTGTTATCGACAAAAAAAAATTCTCTGGCCAAGTTCATGAAAAGTATACGTGCACCCGGTCTAAGCGAGGGTATTTTGAATGCCTCTAAAGAGTCTGAAACAATTCAAAATCCTTCTAAAGAGTGTGTTCTTCCAACTTCAGAAGCTACCTTGTTGTTGACTACTCCCTCAGGAGAGCCTTATAGTGAGTTAGAAGAAAAGGGTTGGTAACATTTTGGGTCTTCCGAGGGAAATCTTTACATCCTACATGAACGACGAAGGACAATGTTACTCGAACTAAGAAAAGAACAAAAGAAATTTATGGCCGACTAGAGGAAACAAACAACACTCACTAATAAAGTGTAGGAATCAAACCAAGCAAACAAACCTTCTTATTTCGAAGTCACTAGTTGGTGATGAAATCCAATGTCGCGAAGTCAAGACAAGAAGGGGCTGGGATAAAGTGGGTGGAAAAGTTACTTTGATGACCTTCTTAACGGACTTACACCCTAGTGCAAGATCCCACACATAATTGTGTGTATACCCTCCAAGGAGCCCGAGTAGTTTTTCCAACGTCGATTCCAGGTATCGTGAATAATTTCCCCTCCATAGTCACCTCATCTAAAGACCCTAAAGAGATAGGCTACTAAGGTTACCAACTACAACAATGATGTTTGGGGAAACAATCGTCAGTCTGATCCACGCGCAAAGGTAGGGTATCTAGCCTGAAATCAACTTGAAAGGATTCCACTCATAATTTTGGGTATACCTTCAAGTGACCCCCATAATACGTGCAATCTCTACACCAAGACCAACAAAGTAGGGTGAGTAACTCTGCTAGTCTTAATGCAACCTCAAGTTTGACCCTTGTGTGAGAAGGGCTTCCCAGGACAAAATGTAGCAATTGGATTTGAACTCTCCCTATCACAAGGTACTATTGTGTGTTTTGATGCTTTAGAGAGTGTGCCTTACAACCTATTCCAAAGCGCTATCCTAGCTAATGTTTGTGTAAAATATCCCTAGAAAATAAAAGTTACTCATTAAAATTTAGATTTGTGTTGTATTTTAGAGGTTGTTGCTTACTCAAAAAGGAGATGGAGGTGAAATTGTTGATGTTTTGACCTTGACCCAATAAAATGAAAAAAGAGATGAATTTTCAATTTTCAATTCAATGAACTTTAGTTACAGTAGGGAGAAGGTATTTTTATTTTGAAGTACAACAAGATACTGATTGCAATTCATTAATTCTGAATGAAAACAATTCCAAATAATCATGAACTACAAATCTTCCAATATTTCTCTTTATAAATATTTCAAATGTAAAGATTTTCTTACGAGGGACTACTAAAAGAATAAATTGAATTCATTTCTTCGTTTCCTAAATCAAATTAGAGACATAAAGATGAAAGGAAAATGTGATCCAAGAAAATCAATGCACTCCCAACACAATTCCCAAACCAAATTTGTAATGAAGACAAAAATGAAAAAAGACAAGAAATTTTTTTGACACAATCAAGCAAAAAGGGTTTCTTAATCAATAAACAATCTAACAAAAAGAATGAATCCAAAACTCACAACAAACCAAAGATAATTTTCCAAACAAGCACTCATATGAAGATCTAATATTATATCGTTATGACAATGAGTACGAGCAAAAATTTGTAAAAATCAAAGAAAGACTTTCAATCACCGAAAACCAATTATAAGCAAACTCCAAAGTCAATAATAAATCAATCATGGGCACAGAAAGTTCACCCTAGGCTTCCAAGACAAATCTAGGTGGTAAAATACAAAATGGCTTACTCCATCAAAACCTACAGGAGTCGTCGCAGGATAGGGATAGAACAATGTGCAACAAGCAGGGGTCGTCAAAGGCCACTGGAAAAGTAGACTTTGAATCATCATATTTTCTCAACTTGCAATTGTTTTGCATAGGAGTGGTAACTAGTTTTCAATATTCCATTCTGAACCTCTTTATCATTTCTCTGATATACTTAGTTTGAGAAATAAAAATTCCTCGGTTGCTTTGACATATCTGAAGACCCAGAAAGAAGGATAGTTCTCCAAGTAATGACATTTCAAATTCATTCTTCATATCCTTTTCAAATTTCTAGCTTAACCTATCATTAGTACTTCCACAAACAATATCATCATTACAAAGATCAAATTTCTGGCTTAACTTGTATATCCCAATTTTTCAAAATTTACAGAGATCATCACACTGTACCTTACTGACAGCCTGCAATGACCCTTGCTCATCGCCCCCTTCTTAGACAATCCACTATGAAGATGTCACACTCTACTTTTCCAGTGGCCTGTGACGACCCCTGCTTGTTGCACATTGTTCTATCCCTATCCTGCGACGACTCCTGTAGGTTTTGATGGAGTAAGCCATTTTGTCTTTTACCACCTAGATTTGTCTTGGAAGCCTAGGGTGAACTTCCTGTTCCCATGATTGATTTATTATTGAGTTTGGAGTTTTCTTATAATTGGTTTTCAATGATTGAAAGTCTTTCTTTGATTTTTACAAATTTTTGCTCGTACTCATTGTCACAAGGATATAATCTTAGATCTTCATATGAGTGCTTGTTTGAAAAATCTTTTTCGAAGGCGAAAAAGATTTTTTGAAAGAAAAACTTTGTTCAATTTTCAAAAAGGACCCACACCATGATAGTGAGAGTACAGAAAATCAAAAACCGATGAACAAGCAATGATAAAACCCAATCCACTCTTTCAATGAAAACAAAAATAACAAGCAAACCAATCTAGTCTTTTCAATTGCATAAGAAAAGTGATCTTTCAAACAATAAACAAATGATAAAGACCAAGAAACTCAACTTTCAACCGATCTCTGGTCCTTAACCAATCAAGCACACTCAGATTCCGAAATCAGAGAGTATGGGTTTGCCAAGAAAAGTCAAGAAACGAAAGTCAAGACAAAAGTGACAAGAAGAGCCTTGAAATCTTAAGATTGTTCATGCACAAAAATGAAGACAAGAAAGACTCCAATCAATGGTCCAAGAAACTCTTATGAGGCACCTAGACTGATCTGGGCAGTTGAAGATGCCAAAACTCAAATCCAAAAGTTTGAAAAAATGAGTTCGCAGACTGGCAATATTACACAATGCGAGAATTAGTGATTCTCGCAGGTGACCCTTGAGCAGAGTGTGAGAACCTCGCACTGAACCTAAAGGCAGTGTGCGGACTCTATAGATTCTCATAGGCTATAGTGAAGTGCAGTGCGAGAATTTCTAAAATTAGTCAATTTTTTGGAAAATGACACAAAATTTGAACAGGCCTCTGGACCCAAAGAGTCTATCAGGGTATCCTGAAGACTCAGAGATTGATATGAAAGGAGAAAAGTAAAACAAGAGAAAATGGCCACAGAAAAATACCAAAAGCCACAAAGAGAATGGGATTCTCCCCAGTGGAGTCGCCAATTTTGTTATCGGACTAATCAGTAGGTGTGGACACTAACATATCTCCCTAGATCCACCTGGATCTAGAACAAAACAGGACAGGACATGACTCTTTCCCTAAGTTTTGACCATTGAATTAACTAGGAGGAAGGAACAAATAACATGCCTTATTATCGCTTCCTAGGGTATTTGTTTCTCCCACTTCACTCCAGTGCTCTCATGAAGTCAAGACCAAGACAACACAAACCAACCAAAGTGAAGATAGCACAATATATTCAACTATCAACTTATGTGTATGATCAAGGAATTACACAATAAAGTGGAAATAACTTTATGGGAAAGGGACATGCCACTGTATCATATTAATTGAAAGTAAAGATTACAACTTGATGGCCTTGATGTCGCAAGCTTCCTTTCGATGGCTCTTGGCTCCAACACACACACTTTCTCAATGCTTGCATGAAGAATATCAAAACCTCTTGATAGACTTGCTAGAGTCTCCAAGCTGTTGTTCAAGCTAAGTCCTTCACACAATTATTTCACCAATTCTCCAATGAATCTTTCTTAACATTTTCCATGAGAATTACCTCAATATATAGGAGAGAATGAGATAGTTACTTGGATAAGAATGATCCCAAAATATCAGGGAATCCAGTACAAGGATAACCATTCAAATGCCAACCCATTCTTCTAGAAGATTCCCTTCTAGAAACATCGAGAATTCATCTTTTTCCATGCTTTAGGATGAGTTCGCACCTTGGCTATTCAACACAGTGCGAGAAGTTTGCACCCTGGCTTAAAGAAGCCTGCGAGAATGGGTCATTCTCGCACCTAAATATATTAGCAACCTGCGAACCTTCTTCAAAAATGAGTTTTCTGGGAAGAGATGAAAGTAACTTTTCTCAGGATAAAGTTCTTATGAAGAGCCTGAGTACACCATCATTACTACACCATCATGATGACCAAAATCATGGGTAACAACAGTCAGGGTACTTATACACTGTACTTCCTGATCTTCCAAAACCTGTGCCATTTGGCCAAGACAAACCTGGGATGTCTCACTTAGCAAACGGACTGATTGGTTCCACCACTCACCACGGTCCACAACCCCAACCACCACCGATGTATGAAACACCTCAATACCCACCGGCATATGGGGGCACTTCTTATTTCCCCCAACCCCCTTATCAATGACCATAGCCTGTTGCTATACCTCCACCCATCAGTGGACCACCGCCAACACCCCCCATACATCCACCTATTCAAACAAACTCTAGTACCCACTCTACCTCAGCTTATAGTACTAGTGAAAGCACTACGCCTTCCTATGTACCTTATGGATCGTTACCACCATAGAATCCGTACTTCCCATTTCCTGGTCCTCCACAACCCATAGCTCCCCCACATCCTCATGCAGGGGTGAATTTTGTTCAACCCTCTACCGTTCAACAATACCAAAATTTCAAACTGCTGAATATAGCCAATCCAACCCATCCATCAAACAACGCCAAGAAGAAAGGACGGAACAGGAATAACAACAACCCAGGTCAAGGTGGGAATCAACCCCCACAACACCAATCCACTGGGGGCAACCAGAACCAAGGGAACCAAAACCCCCAAGGGGGAAATAATAATAAACGCCAAGGGAAAAATAACAATAATGTTAAAACTATCTTCCCTTGTGCCCTTTATGGTGAGTTCGGCCATTACACTCATCATTTCCCCCAAATCATTGATTTCAAATGGTTGAAAGACTCTGGCAGTCTTCCCCATTCTCCAACACTGCCTTCCCCTCAGCAGGCACCATAACAATATGTGCAATAACCCCCGCCTGTCGTGCTGCAGAATCCTATTCCACATCAAGGTGTGATAAACACCCAGCAGGACACACAGCATCCCCCACCTTAGGTGGGACAATACCTCAACCCCAACAATCCAGCAGATTGCACTATTCTCCTCACTAGTGAGGAAGAAATCCTTCTACAAACATGTAATCGTCAATATCATGCACCCGTTGAGTCTCCTCTCATCCCTCCAGAGACCAACCCCACACCGACGGGACCCCCATTGGTGATTCCTCTCCCTACCATCGAGACACCTCTTCGCATCCCTCACATCCCATTGCACAGGAATGTCCACAACCCACAGGCTAGGGCAGCTCATAACTATAGTTTGGTAGACGACTTAGCGCAATCCCCGGCTTCCATGTCATTATTGGAGGTCCTCCAGACTTGTCCTACTCAGTGGAAATCCTTACTTTCCACCTTGGGGGAAGTCAACCCCACAGATACCCAACTCATTACCTTTGATCTTGAGAGCAGAGAACCTCGCCTTCCCGCCTTGATCGCTTTTCAAATACCAGTAAAAATACGGAACATCACAGGTCATCGGTGTATCATCGATGAAGGTGCATCTACATGCATTGTGTCTAAAATGGTATGGAAGAAACTTGGTTCCTCTGAATTCATACCCTCTTCCATCACATTACGAGCTTATGACGGATGACCATCGTCTCCTGAAGGGCTCTTCCAAAATGTCCTTGTCGAACTCGGGGGCAAGACTATTCTCATCGATATCGAAGTTATCGACGTCCCTCTCGATTATAATATCCTATTCGGTCGTAGCTACATGTATGCTATGAAGGCAGTGGTATCTTCCGTATTTCGGACAATGATGTTCCCCCACAATGGGAAGATCGTTACTATTGACCAAGTCTCACATTATGAGCCTAATCCATCTGCCAACATCGATAACATTCTTCCTCTCATCCACACAAGCCATGACGCATATCCACTCGTCGAGATGGGTCTTGGTATTTTTAAAGATCCATCCTTGTAAGGAACGTACCATGGAGCACCACCACTCCTTTATCCTTCCAATCAATTATGCATCATATCATCTAATGAAAATCACATAGAGGATACCCTTCCTCCTACCGAGGTTTCTATCATATCTGATGTCCCACTCGTCACAGAACCCCCCCCTCAAGAACCTCATGGACACTTGTCAACCCCACGAGTCCACGATTCCACCTCTCCCCAAGGACATATCCCAGTTTGGGAGACAGTTCCCCAAGCCATCACTCAAATTCCCTGCTTTTACCCTCCACCAGGTATCGAATATTTTCAGGTAGCCGCAACACTCACACTACCTAATATGGTGTTAGCAACCCTAGTTTGGTATTTACACCCACCAGAGATGGTCCCTCAACCATCCCTTCCCCCCCAAAAAGAAGGAATCCCTGTGACGATTCCCATTCTTACTCCAACCACACCCCTACTCACTAACCCCCCTGCCACAGTTGGGGGCAGGAGAAAGAAGAAGGAGCCCAAAACTCCACTTCCTCCATGTATCCCACCACCTTGCGCACTATGTGAGAAAGAGGGACACCAAACCAACAATTGCCCGTCTCTACCAGAGTTACGAAATTTGATTCCACTCAATCAAACTCCCCCAACACTCGCCACTACAGCCAGTCCCACCATTACCATCCCCCCTTCCAATAGTAAAGGATTGCGGACCAAATACGCTTGTGCTATATGTTCAGAATATGGCCATTATACCCACCATTTCCCAGCACTACCATGCCTTCGGCAGACATTAGCCACAGTACACCAGAACTTCCAGAGCAACCCCAGTCCTGCTACATCCTCCTCCACCAATATCACTGACATCTGGTATGTCACCACTTTAGTCAATGAACATATGAGACACCCTTGCTCTCTCTATGATTCATTAGCTCATTTTACATACCAGTGTCCTATGATCCTTGAATACAGGCAACGCCAATTAAACCTGCTTCAACGGCCCATAGATACGATAAGTGACATTACCTCATCACTAGTATATTTTCATGTCATTTCTCCCGAACCCGAGACCCTCCCAATGCCTCCATGGTTCTTAGATGACTTATCTGAGGATTCATCCCCCAACCCCCCCAACTCTCCCGCTCATTCCCCTACGGGCATTTTACACCCAACCACCACGGGTACCCCTCAGTGCTTTAATATATGGTTTATGTCGAGTGAACCCTCACCATCTCCTAACATTGTTCCCCCTGCTTCTTCACCAGGGGGAAACTACATAAACACCTTCACCGATATTATTCCTCATGAGGGGTAGAGTAACCCTCTGTTGTTGAGTGCCCTTAATATAAGTTTCCCTGATATTATCAATGGATGAATGTTTCATGCAGTCAGGGTTGATCTCTTTTGGTGTCAACCACTCTGTGATCTTTGATGTGTCTAATAATGGTGGGAAGTATGGCCTAAGGAGATCCACATTGAACATGGGGTGCAGGCCAAGGAAGGGGGGAATAATTAGCTCAAAATCAGTGTCACCCATGTCCTTGTTGATGGTGTAATATCAATAGAGAAGTGGACAAACCTTGTGATGGGGTTATGTAAGGTGCTCTTACTACAAATGAAACCAAACCTTGTCTCCCACCTAAAACTTGTGCGGCACCTGATGTTGATCATGGCGTTGTTCGTACTTAGCATTGGATTTATATAACTATCATGGACATGTTTTCGAATGTACTAAATTCATTGAATAAACTTAGTGTCTTTGTCAGCCTTAGATTGAGAATGGGATGATTATTTCTATGTGGATGCAAGGGGTAGTGCGACATCAATGGGACCCAATGGTTGATATCCCAACCCCACCTGAAAGGGAATGTGGTTGGTTGAGCTATGAAGGTCTCTATTGTAGTTATGTTTAACATAGGTGAGACTCTCATCCCATGTGCGTGAATTTTTGGAGTTGTACATGTGTAATATATGCACGATCATTCTATTGACGACCTATATCTCACCATCAGTTTAGGATGGATTTGGTGAGCTTGGTTTCCAATCTCACCAAATAAATCATAAAGGCCTTTTTAACATAAATCATAAATGAGAAAAACCTAAACATCCAAAAACCTAACCCTATGAGATGAAGCACCAAAATCCATGTGGGCCTCGATGGGGTAAGTTGGTACATCAACTTCCTGGGTTCGTAACTTTTGCATGCGATCTTTGTTTAAGGTGCATGATAGCTCATTGGAAAGAACTATCCAAGGAATACACATGTTGTCATCACACTCTATCTAAATCCTATTGTGTGACTGTGTCATGCCCAAAAACACGTTGTTTAGGGCCTCAAAACAACCTCGAAAGTTTAGGACCTAAAATAATAGGAAAAAATGCCAAAATGAAAATTGTTCTTTGAGCTAGTGGAATAGGTGGGTGGCCATCGATATCCACATAGATCAGATATGCGACTATTCTATGACCATATAGATAAATAAATGAATATTGAGAAGGCAAGAACTTTGAATTTTTTTCTAAAAAGTTGTTTAGAGATAATGAAGGATGAGTCTGCTTTGAGTATGCTACTCGAAATGATCGACTGTTGCACCCAAGAGAAAGAGATACCTTTCACACACAAAGAATTTAACTAGATTCATTGCAAGAAAATAATGAATAGGGATATTTGACTCAATGCGAGATAGGAGACTATGACATGGACAATATTATTTTGCATCTAGGTTATGATGTGAATATCATTCCAAAGAATACCTAGGAAATGATGGCTAAGATGAACTTGATCTGGTTTCCCATTCAGTTGAGGTTATCAAATCATCATAATATTTTCCCAATTGGAAGGATGACATGGGTAAGTGTTAGTAATGATGGAGTGCACAACTCGACCAGTTTTGAAGTGATCAAGATAGTGGATGGGAGCACACCTTACCCAACACTACTTGGACTTGATTGGGACTTTGACAACCAGACAATCATTGATATGAAGAAGAGATAGATTATATTTGAAGTAAAATACTTGAAGGTTACTACATTGTTGGATCCTACTTAAGGAACAATATATGTAGAACTAGTAAAAGGAAAACAACTCGATAACATGTATAATATGACCGCGCATATGGATGATTATGTGAATCCTACAACTGATGGTGTACTTAGTTGGATAAGTATTAGTTCATGCACATCATATTTAGAAGAATCTTTGGAGAATTGGTAGTAGATATTCAATGAAGTCTCTACAAGGAAATGCGCTCAGATTACCTGTGCATTGTGATGGATTGGAACTGAGGTATGTGATCCTCCAAGGTATGACGAACTAACCGATGTAGATTATTTTATAATATGATTTGAATTGAAAATATCACATCAGCATAGATTAATATATTTATACATCATGTTGAAAGAGACCCCAACAAGATGGCGAGTTGTGCATAAGGATGAAATAAGATATTGGAAGCAATGCAAAAGGTTATTACAAGCTAGGTTTGGGATAGAGAATGAAGATACTATGCAGAAGTATACATGATTGAGTTATCCAATGGAGCATGTTACATAGTGCATCACGACATGGAGTAATGTACCTAGGAAATAATAGACACACTTATTTATACACACCTTGGACACAATCCTGAAGAATTGGTATTTAGAATTGGAAGTGCACAAAGAAATTGTAGATTGGGAATAATTCACTCGTAATTTTAAGGTAAATTTTAGTTTTGAATATAATACCCCTTCAGTAGACACAACTTTGCAGGTTATCAAGGACAATATTTTTACGTAAGAATACTTGATATAACTAGTACCTATATGTAGTGCGCATAGATCTTCTATGATGGCCCAAGAAGTTTTGGAGTTTTGTAATGTTACTGAAGAAGACCAAGAGGATGAAGATCCAACACATGTGTAAATACCTAAAACTGAAGGAGAACGAACATTATAAGGTTTAGATCTTGAATAGACAGTATATGCAAATCCATTGAGAATGCGCAAAGTAAATATCGGTACCCAAGTTTGCAAACATAGGAGACTATTGCAATGACGAAACTATTAAGAAGATTGTTGATTTACTGTGTGAATATCATGACCTATTTATGACTATGTTTTTAGAGATGAAAGGGATTATTGGGGAGTTAGGAGAGATGAAGATCCCCTTGAAGCCATATGTTAATCCAGTGAATAAGAGACCATACAGATTGAACCCAGTGTATAAGAAAAAGGTGAAAGAAGAGATAGATAGGATGTTGGAAGCTAGAATTATTAAACATGTCACAGAATCAGAGTGGATTATTCCAATGGTAGTTCAGGATAAGTAGATAGGAGGGATCGAAATTTTTGTAAATCTAAGTAAATTGAATGATTCTTGCTTACATGATCTATTTCCAACTCCATTTACAAATGAAGTGTTGGATAATGTAGAAGGACATGACACTTATTCATTCACTAATGGATTTTCAGGGTATCATCAAATCAAGATTGCATAGGAAGATAGATATAAGGATACATTTTTGATAGATTGGGGGTGTTAATAGTACACCATGATTCCTTTTGTATTAAAGAATGCACCAGCAGTATTCTCTAGAGTGATTTTATCATCATTTAAAGAATTCAATCATAAGTTCTTAGAAGTATACTTAGATGATTGGACATTGTTTATCTTGTTGAAAGATCATGTTAATACTTTTTTATTCATGTTGGATAGGTGTAGGAAGTTTTAGATATATTTGAATTTGAAGAAGTTCATTTTATGTGCATCGTTTGATATCTTACTAGGCCATGTAATGTGTAAGAAATGGCTATTGGTGGATCCTGCGAATATTGTTGTAATTGTTTATTTACCACCACCTACATTAGTGTGAAAGTTATGAGTAAGGTTGGGTCATACAAGGTATTACAGGAAGTTCATTAGGGGATATGAGTAGTTCACAGCCTCGATGGAAAGATTACTAAATAAGGAGAACAAGTTTCAATGGAAGGAGGAATTTCAAAAAGTTTTAGATACTTTGAAGAAAAAATTAGTTACTATGTCAATTTTGATATTTCCAAATTGGAAGAAGCAGTTTCATGTTCACGTAGATGCATCCTCTGTAGCATTAGGAATTGTTCTAGCTCATCCAGGAGAAGGATATATAGATCATTCCATTGCATTTTCAAGCGGAAATTTATCAACTACATAATAGAACTATACTGCTACAAAATGTGAAGGATTAGCAATGGTGTATGCATTGCAGAAGTTTAGAAATTATTTGTTAGGTTTACACTTTAATATGTATACAGATAATTATGCGATGAGATGCCTAGTCAATAAGCCAATTTTGGGGGGGAGAATATGTAGATGGTTATTATTGTTTTAGGAATATGACTTTGAGGTAATTTTGAAACCAGGGAAATTTAATTCAGGACTTGATCACTTATCACACATACTATCAGGCAAAGACATAGAAACTTTGGATGAAATTCTTCCAAATGCACACTTATTTGCAGTAAAAATGGTTGATGACTATTTTACAAATATAGTCCAGTTCTTGAGCATAGGAGAAGCCCCACCCAAATTTACAGTTGCACAGAAAAAGAAGTTAGTAGTGAATGCAATAGACTATCAACTTATAACAGGGAATTATTATTAGTTAGGTGCATATGGTATTATGCGACGTTGTGTATTAACGTGTGAAAGACATATGATATTATCATAGGGGAATGAAGGATTTGTGGGAGGCCATTATGCAAGGAAAGCAATATCTCGGAATATTTTCCATGCAAGACTATGGTGGCCCACCCTTCATAAGGATGAAAAAGAATTATGTCATAAGTATGATGTTTTTCAAAGACTTGGGAAGCCTTCCAGGATAGATGAGATGTCGTTAGTAATGAAAGTGACATTACAGTATTTTGATAAATAGGTTGTTTATTTTTTTGGACTGATTGATCCACCAACAAAGAGGTCAGGAGCCAGATACATCATTACTGCTACAGATTACTTGACCACATGGGATTAAGCAAAACCAATCAGATATTGCAGTGTAGAGACAGTTGCACAATTTTGTTTGAATCTGTAGTTACAAGGTTTGGATGCCCCATAATAATTATGAGTGATCATGGAACTCATTTTCTGAATAAGACGATTTCATATTTGATAGAGGAGTTTCAAATTCATCATCATAAGAGCACACTATATCATCCTCGAGAAAATGGAATAGTGGAAGCATTCAATAAGATATTAGAGCATGCAATGATGAAGGTATGTAATGTAATTCAAGATGATTGGGACTTGAGGATCCCAACAATGTTATGGGCATATAGGACTAAAAGTAAGAATTTTATAGGATATACACCATTCAAATTAGTGTATGGCTAGGAAGCAATTATGCGTATAGAATTTATTATTCTGAATCTATGCATTTCCACGTTGATAGAGCTTACAGATTCTAGCACAGTAGAGAAGAGACTGTCAAAGCTAGTAGAGCTGGAAGAAGACCATTTTGTCAGAGGATTTCATCAGCAAGTTCAGAAAGCATGCAAGAAAGCATGGCATCAATGATACATTAAATAGAATAAGTTCTAGATAGGAAACTTATTTTTTCTTTATGAAAACAAGTATTTGCAACACCTTGGAAAGTTTCATATGCATTGGTTGGGTCCATATGTGATCATATTTGTGATATAAGTAGGTGTTTTTTAGTTGGAAAAACTGAATGGGGAAGTTGTGCAAGGATTGGTTAATGGTAGTCGGTTGAAACTGTATAGGGACAACCGTGCTTCCATGCACTAGTCTGAGTGCACAGTATGTGTACCATAGTATTTGTATTATAGTGTATTATAGAAGAAAATGAAAAGTAAAAGAAGAAAAGAAATAAAAGTGTTGGAGTTAAGAGACAGAAGATTGAAGTTATGCATAAGGTATTGTTCAAACTAACCAAGGAGAGAAACCAGAAAATTTTACATAGATGTAGAAAAGAGGAAGAAATAGTTGTGCAGGAAGGAGGATGGACTCACAAAAAAATTATGTGTTGAAGGAGGGAAATGCATTAAATAACAAACATTATGGGACAATCATTTAAGAGTAAACATGACGATGAGTTATTGAATCCAAATAATCATAAATGAAAAAATGAAAAGAATATTTTAACATGATGGAAAATCTAGTGTATACTCCACCAGAGGATATGAAGTTAATGAATAATTACGGAAAGGATTGAATTTGAATCCAAGTGGATCATACTACAAGTTTGGGCACAAAGAAGAGAGGAAACAACTGGAAACAAGATATAAAATCATAGGAAGGGCCAACAGGGAAAGGTTATTATTGTTCGAGCATTTAATAGAGATAAAATGAGCCAAGTGAATTTAATAGAGCTAAGAAAGAAATTTGCAGATGTGATTAAGTTGCAGAGAATAATGGCGCCACCGAAGGCAGGATAAGCTTCATAAAAACAAAAGAAACAATGCAGTAAGAAAACATCAGCATAGGAAAAAGTCCCAAGGGAGGAAGAAGCTTATCCAAGTTTGGAAAAATTCCCCAAAACAGGAAGGAAGTGAGGTCGTAAATGATGCAGAAAGAGATACAAGAACCAAAGAAGGATCAAGAAGAATAACGGGAACACGAAGAACAAGGGAAGAGAATTTTTAGCATAGTAAGAACCTAGGTATTGCAACATTTATGAAACTTGAGAAACAAGAAAACCATCTACCTAGATTGAAGGATAAATTTAAAATGGAGTTCCACACTTATTTGACTCTATTACTACTCAAGACGAATTCCTTAATTTAGCATTACTGCATAGACAACAGAGGGAATTTTGCAGCAGGAAACCCAAGTAAAGGAAAAGGTTGTGACTACAAGAGAAACGTTCCATAAGTTCATCGAGATGTGGAAGAAGGATTGAAGTGGCTCGGGATGAGCCACATGTGAGCGTTGGGGGCATGTTGGAGAAGAAAATTTTGGGACCAATTTTAGGAGTCATGTAGGAGAAAACTGTGTGACAAGTCAGCTAAGGAGCAATGCACACAGAAGAAAGGAAAATAGTTAGCACATTTTCAAGGGTCAACGCACACAAAAGGAGGAATTTATTTAGGCCTTTTGTTCCATTTTATAATGGGATAAGACCTAATGTCAGTTTATAAATATGTATGGGTTTTGGGTAGAAAGAAGGTTTTTTGTGGAATATTTTTATAATATTGGAGAATCATAGTGTGCAGGTTTTCACAATTCATCATAATATTGTAGTTAGACTTATGGATGTAAAATTTGTGTGGATTTTAGGAAACGTCCAATGTTTCGAGTGGAAAATCCACCCATCATTAGGGACACTCCACTCTCAAACTCAATAGTCCCTGATGATGGGTGGAGTGTCCACTCGAAACATAGGACATTTCATAAAATCCACAAAGAGTTTACATTCAAAAGTCTAACTACAATAATATAAGTTTGGAGAAGTTTGGAAAAGTCTTGGAATGCGAGAGTATGTTATGGATGAGTAAGTTATGAGATAAGTGTGCACTGTATGTGTGAGCAGTAAGGACATGTTGGGTTAGAAATCAGATATCATGTATGAGAAAAGTGTGCACTTTTTGTAAGAAATGATACTAAATAATAATATAATAATCATGTCATTATGGACGTAGCCCAGTTTGGGGTGAACCATGTTAAAAGATGGTGTCTCTGTGTGATGATATGATGTGTTTTGTTTATTTTTATGTTTATTTTGCACTTAGTTAATGAATGATTAATATGAATAAGTTATATTATGGTTTTGTGCACATGATGAATTCTTTAATGAATGAATTTTAATTTGAATGGATATGATTTATGTCCCCCTTCTTCTCATGATTGCAGAAACCTGCTTCTTGTAGTCCCCATAGGTACCTTGGGTGAGACTTCACCTTCTTACGGGTGATGCCGAAAGGGAAGTATCTTTAGGGTTTTGTTGGTGATTTAATGTTGAACCTCGGATCTTCTCATTGTGCGTCAACACATGACTTGTATGAAGGTTTCTTATGTAATCTTCCTACTACTCAAGTTCATCCCCAAAAAACCCAATCATTTTTTATGATTTCCATTCTTTCTTCCACGTTGTAGTATGGTCAAAATAATGAAATTGAAAATTTTTAAAGGTATTGCTTCTCCCTCATTACTTGTCCCAAATTATTAGACAAATTTTAGTTTACCCCAAAACTATCTCAAGGGTATTCACCTAACCTGACCTTATTACCTTTTCCCACACTCCACAGGAACCATCTACCAATCAAAATAAAAATTAGGACCACGTATTTCTAGAAAATTAATTCATTATTCTAGGATATAGAAGGAATTTTAATCCAATCCTCAATAGTATATAGATCCATATAATTTTGTGTTTCCACTGAGCTCCAAAGTCCCCTTAATGAGATAAGTCTCTAGACCCTCCTAGAAACCAAATACTTAGCACAATGGTGAATGTATTTTAGACCCCAACCACCCATATATTTTGGTACGAAAATTTTCCTCCATTTTACCATTACTATTCCTTTTTTTCCTTGGCTCCTAACCATATAAACGTAAAGCTAAGTTTTCTATTTTTTTCAGGAACCATTTCTGGAATAAAGACTATGTACATCCAATAAATAGGGGTTTATTTTAAATATATTAAAAATACCTAACCTCCAAAATTGAGACAGTCATCTATTATACAAAAATTTGATCTTGATTTCTACTTTTAGAATCAACCAATCCTAGACCTTGACTCCATAATCATTAGGTTTTAAATAAAAACATAAATATTTTAAGCCATTTTATAAATCAACTTGTTGAAAAGGGAATAATTGAGAGAATAATATGTTGTCTTCTTCACTTATCCCCATTACAGACACAGTGGACATACTTATATTAATCACCATCCCAATTACTAACAAATAAATATCTTGTTGGATCATGTTGTCATTGATGCCAATGGTTTGATTGATTGATGTCAAGTGATTAAGTGATTGATTGATGTCAATTGATTGATTTATAGGCTTGATTGATTGATGATTGATGAAAAATTTATATGTATTGTGCTTGATGAGAATGATAGATGTCAAGTGGAAACCAATTGATGAACATGGATCAATAAGTTATCATTGATATGATGCATAGATGAAGATGGATCAATGAGTTTTCATTGATACATGATGAAGATGTATTCTTTGATATATGATGCATATTTTGTTTGATGTAAAGATGACTCATTATTTTTTTCATTTTTGATAAGAAGTACAAATGGATGAACTCCAAAGTGGTCCCCTTATGGTGAAAGCCCTCACGGGAAGACGCTTTGTGGTTGAGTTATGGTTGAGATAACCCATGCTTGTATGTGGAATAATGAGATGAATATCAATGATTTTGTTGGTGAAACTATCCTAGATGGATAGTGCTTGTCATGCCATTTCTAGTGGTATGTGGAATGTCACATAACTCCTCACGGTTTGAGATTTATTTCCCTACGAAGTTGAAGGACCCCGATATGACGGCTTGAAGCCCCATAAGGTTAAAGAAGTCAAAGTGATTGAGAAGAAGAAATTAGTATTTAAATGATAAAGTGAAGTGACAAAATCAAGAATGATTATTTGAATATTAAATTAAGGTGAAAAAATCGAGGAATATTTAAATGATAAAGTAATGGAGAACTTTATATTTATGGAAAGTGGATTAACCCTAAAATGAGGAAAATAGGTTAACTGATCTAGAAGATGAAGAGTATAAATAAGAGGATAGGATCTCTTGTGTGTATCTCTTGAGCATGATTGAATATCTATTCTGAGAAAGAGAGTGTAAGCAGGATCTCATGGACGCATCAAAGTTTCAACAATGTCTGAGATATTGACGGCAAAAGTCTCGAAGCTTCAGAAACCCTAGTTTATGAGGTATACACGGGATGTAATGGGCCAGGGAACGTACACACATGAGTTGTATGAGGACAAGGCGCATACAGTGGATAAAAACATGGAGATTTGTGTTTGAACTGATGACTGGTTTTTGAAGACTGAAGCAGGTTCCAAATCTGCATTCTATGGACTCGTATCTGTCAATGAGACTCTGGTATGGTTATATTATTGTCTTGATGGATACTAGTGCTTATTGTGTTGTGAATGCTTAGGGAAATATTGGTATGACTGTTATGATGTGGTTTGAGTTGGTTGATGGAGTGAGCAGCACTCTTATGATTCAATATTGATATGATGGCTATAGTATATTGGTTGTTTACAAATTTTTGAGTTGCATTCATATTGTATGATTGAGAAGCATGAATAAGCTATTGGAGAGCTTGGATGTGTTGTGATTGGATAGATGTCAGTTTGGAGTGAAAGATAGAAACAAATGTAATTGTTGGTTGTAGAGGATCTGAGCATGTGAAGCAAAGAAAAACCCTAGTTGCTCAGAAGTATATGCATGTTGCATTATAGACTAGCCATGTACATACGCTGGCTATAGTGAGCCAGGGCACATACACACACAGGCTGAACTACTTATAGGTCTTGTACCTGTGACAGATTGATATCTGTGGAGGATTGTTGCCTCATCTCATTTAGTGTTGAGGATGTAGGTTGAGTATTGCATATAGAGCTGGTTCTCTTGTAGAGTTGTACTCTATTCAGTTTTTGTTGATAAACCCCAAGGATTGTAATATGTAATAAAAAGAAAATTGTACATTCATCTTGTGTTATTTGTGACCCTTGTGGTGATGACTTATTGATGATATATGTTATTGATATATGATGTTGATATATGCTGTTGATATATGTTCACATCTAACTAGTTATAAATGACAACAATTAGTAATGAGTAAATGTTGAATTTTAACTAATGAGTTTTGTGTAAGAGGGAAGTTTTTGAAAAAGATCCCCACACTCATTCACCCCCCCTCTAAGTGTGGTAGGTGTGTCCAACAATTGGTATTAGAGCCAACCTTCACTATAATCCTTAACAATCTTGGACGATATCCATGGACACACAAATGGATGATGAAGTTCCAATCCTTGATGAGGAAAACTATTCTACATGTAGAATAGAAATGAGTGTACATTTGATGGAAATGGGAATAGGTATTTTGAAGGCAGCCATTGGTGGATCAGTTTCATTGAAGAACAAGTCAAAGTATGCAGCTCTAAGGGAAGGAAAGAAGAATGATGCATTGGCTCTCAAGACCATTCTTATTGGACTATCAATCCCTATCAAAGAGAGCATGGGACAATGAACTTCCTCTAAGGATCTATGGCTAACTTCCTCTAAGGATCTATGGCTAAAGCTAGAGGATACATATCAAAGAAAAAAGGGAGACCTTGAATACAACTCCATCAAGAAGAATGAAGGTAAATAATCTCCAAAAACTCTTGATTGCATTATTTCTAAATGTGATGTTGGTAAAATGGAAGATCTTGAAGACATTCCAAATGAAGGCAAAGAATCATGTGATGATGTTGGAAAAAAGGAAGATCTTGAATACATTTCAAATGAAGGTAAAGAATCTCCACAAACCCTTGATTACAATAATTCAAAATGTGATGATGTTTAATTTTTCTCTACTAGTGAAGAAGATATAGAAGTAGTGTGGATAAAATCAGTTGATTATTATCCCATGGAAAAGGTAAAAGAAAAACTATTGGAGCTTAAGAAGAAAGTTGAAGATGGTCTATATGAATATAGCAATGATCACTATTATATACACTGTAGCTATATTTTGGATAACACTAAGAAGTTTATTAAGAAGAGTCAAAAGTACATCTTTAAGTTAAAGTAAATGCTCAAGGAACAAAAGGAGAGTAATAAGACTCAAGTAGATGAAAAGGAAGAAGATACCACAAGACTAAAGAATGAAAAAGAAGAAAGGGAGGTAGATGATGAGATTAGAAAAAAATTTGAAACTATTGTCCATCTCAAGACCCAAATTGAAGAATCTAAAAGGATAGAGGAACTATTGAAGAATCAAATAAATGAAAAGGAAGAGTCGTGTTTTAAGTTAGAAGATGGAATTGTTGATCTTAGAAAGAAAGTGGAGAATTCAAATAAATTCTTGAATAGATCACTAATCTTGAATGAGATCTTGGAAAGTCAAAGATCCCCATATGATAAATCAAGTCTTGGATACAATAAATAATCTATACATGATGAAGAAAGCACCTCAAAGAAGCATGAGGTAAGCCCCTCAAAGGATGAAGAAAATGTTGCAAATAAACCATCTACACAAGGAAAAGAGGATTTCAAAAGAACAAAGCAAGGATGACATCAAGAAGCTATCCATGGGACACCAAAGCAAAGGTATGAAAGTATTTTTTATGGGCATTGTTATTCATGTAATGGATATGGTCACAAATATTTTGAATGTAGATATTATGAAAGGAGATATAATGGAATATTTTATAACACCATGAGGTGTTGGAGATGTGATCAAGTAGGACACATTGTTGTTCACTCTAACACCATTAGATGCTACAGTTGTAGTGGATTTGGCCACAAATTCTAGGATTGTTGGAACACAAGAAGAAATTCCATGATGAGGACTTCACAGAGCATGAATAGAAGAAGGAATGAAGTAAGGAAGGGAGACATATTGGAAAATATGGATGCTCAAAGTTTAAGTTCTGAGAAACAAGGACACCTTCATAAGTGGGTGAAGAAGACTGGGCAACCAGAACAGAATGGAAGACTGAAGGGAAGATCAAGTGTGTCATCTACTAAAGCGTACGCGGGTGACAGTGGTAATAGTCATGTACATACGTAGGCTGACCCTGAATAGGTAGTGTACATACGTGAGATATCTATGCAGCAGGCCATGTATATATGGTAAAGCCTTGGGGAAAAGGTAATGCACATGGGTTGCAGCTTGAAGTGATGGTATAACACTCTATTGCAGGGTTTGAAATTATTTGTTGTAGGTTCTGACACTGTTTGCTACAGGTTTTCATGATTCTATATTGGATTATGTAATGTGATGATAAAAATAATGAAAGGTCATCTTGGATGCATGGTTGTTGGCACATGGGCAAACCCAAGGTTCAACGCTACAACAATGCACCAACAAGCCCTAACTACTGGCCCTTTTGGAAACACTTGCGAAGCATATGCAGTCTCACCCAAAGTAGCTATAGGGGGTTGGAGGACACAGGTGTCTACAACTAGAGGAAATTCAAAGTGGATTCACAGCAACAACACACAGTTACCTAGTTAGTCTTTATCTTCCTTAAGCCTACTACGCAAGTTACATTTTAGATCTAACACAATATCACAATAGAAGCATATCAAAATGACAGATAACACAACATCAATCACACATAACACAAGATATACATGGTTCACCCTCTCCCTAGGTCTACATCCATAGAACTGTGCTTTAAGATATATTAAGATGGAAGCATGCAGTTCTTATCTGTGCTCTTAGCTAGCAGATATTCTCTTATTCTCTCTCTTTCTCTCTCCTCCCTATGTACCTAGCTGCAGGGTTGATCTTCGCACCCAGCTGAAGATATTACAATACCAGAAGGCTCTCATACTCAGCACTTCTCTCACACAGTAGTACTCACTCAATCATACAATAACAATGATCTCTCAACCAACTTAGAACCTACCCATCCCAGGTCCTTTAGACCTTTATTTATACATTATAATATCTCTCAGACACCCTTAGGTTAAAACCTAACTGTAAAAACCCTAGATACCAAAACCCTAGGTCAACTTGACCCACGTTTTCAAGGCTTTGCCAGCATGTATTTCCTTCCTTCACGCACAGTGCTTCAAAGCATGTGTTAACATCTTCTTTTTCTTGCTAAGTTATCCACGATCCCTCTTCCTTGTTGATCTGTCATCCTCGATATCCTCATCCAACAACTTGCTTTCTCTTACTTCGCTCCGTCTTTTCTACTCTTTTTCTCAATTCGACCTAGTATCAGTCATTGTTTATTCCTCACAGTTCGCATTTTTCATTTTCTCCCTTAATATTCACTTGCTTCCATAACCAAGGGCCAACATGCCCCCAACACTCACCTATGACCCATCCCAAGGCACTCAAATCCGAACTTCCTTTTCCATTTCAAATTCAAACTGAGCAGGGTAGCCTATGTGTTCTGCTATGTTTCTCCCTTCTATGTGAAAACTGTCTTTTCTATGTCTGGTACCCATTTTCAACTACACCTGGTACCTAGACCCTTTTCCTTTGGCTTTTACTGAGATATGTGAGGCAGATGGTTGTCATAATACAATTTCAATTGGCTTCCATTCACCAAACCTTCCTTCCATTCTCTAGTCAAAGTCTTCAACTGCACAACTCCTCCTTCTGTAACATAGGAAATCTCATATGGCCCAAGACAATGTGTCCTAAACTTCCCTGGATGCCTTATGAACTTACTGTCATATACCAATACCAGATCTCCTTGCTTGAAAGCTTTCATCTTGATGTGTCTGTCATGGTAGGCCTTTTCTCTTTCTTTCTGAACCTGCTGGTGAAATCCTGCAATAATTCTGTCTTCTTCCAGTTTGACCAACTACACAAGCCTCTCTTGCACAATGCCAGTGTCATCCATATATGTAAAGGCTGCAATTCGCAGACTAGGAACCAAATATTTCATGGGTACAACTACTTCCAGACCATAGACCAATTTAAAGGGGGTCTACATGGTCAGTTTCTTGCAAGTGGTTTTATAGGCCCATAATATTGTTGGTACTCTCAAGTCCCATTCATCCATATTCATGTTGCATATCTTCATCAGTGTTGTCTCTAAGATCTTCTTGAATGCTTCAACTATCCCATTTTCTTGTGGATGATAGGGCATGCTCGTCTGATGGTGAACTTCAAATTCTTGAGTCAAGGATTCAATAGTCTTGTTAATAAAATGTGTGCCTTTATCACTCATAAGGATCTTTGGGCATCCAATACTAGTTATGATATCATCAAATATGAAGCACGCAGCTGTAGTTTCACTACAGTCCTTAACTGCTCTTGCTTCTGCCCATTTGGTCAAATACTCTATTGCAATGATTATGTATCTATCTCATGTGCACTTCCATGGTGGGTTGATAGGTCCCACGAAGTCAATGGCCCATTTCTCAAATGCATGTAAGGTCAGTTGCGGCACTAAATACATCTTGTCTCTTCTGGAGGGATTCCCAACTATTTATTATACATCACAAGCCTTATAGTATTCCTTAGCATCTTTGTGTAGAGTAGGCCACCAAAGGCCAGCCCTAAGAATCTTCTTTGTTGTTTCTTTCCCTGCGTAGTGTCCTCTTGCGATGCCTCCATGTGATTTTAATAGGATCAATGGTCTCTCTGCTTCCATAACACACCTTCTCAATACCTCATCAGGTCCCATCTTGTATATTTGTCTAGCTATAAGTGAAAAATCGACAGCGCGTACTACCAACTGTTTCTTCTGAGTGATTGTATATTCACTAGGTACCAATCCTATTGATAGGAACTGCACTATCTCCATGAAGTGATCATCAACCTTGCTGATGGCCAGTAACTATGCATCTGGAAGTGTATCCTCCAAACTAGTAGGCTCTTCTCCATGTTCCAACCTCGACAAGTGGTCAGGACCTTTGTTCATCCTTCCTGGCTTAACCACGATCTCGAAATCATATTCCTGAAATAGCAGAATCCATATGCATATTCTCCCCCCCAACACTAGCTTGTTTACTAAGTATTTAAGCACAGAATGATTAGTGGACATCTTAAAATGTCCTCCCAACAAGTAGTGGCGGAATTTTTGCAGCGCATACACCATGGCTAATCCTTCTCACTCTGTGTTGGTGTAATTAATCTCATCTTTTGATAGCTTCATGCTAGCAAAGGATAATGGGTGTTCAATGTCTCCAGCTCCTAGTTGTGCTAACACTTCTCCTAATTTGATAGAATATGCATCGACATTCATGTGAAACTCCTTACTCTAATTTGGGAAAACCAGAATGGGCACAGTAACCATTTTATGTTTCAGTGTGTCGAAGCTCTATTGGCATTCTTTTGTCCAATGAAACCGACAAACTTTCTTTAGAATCTTCTCCATGGGTGTTTTTATCTATGTGTATCCCTTAATGTACTTATTGTAGTATCCAGTATGTCCCAGTGTAGTGCACAGTTGTTTAACTGAAGTAGGAGGGGGTAGATCGACTATAATGGTGATCTTGGATGGATCTACCATAAATCCCTGCTTACACACAATATGGCCCAACAACACTTCAAAGGGTGAAAATAAGATGAACTTTTTCAGGTTCAAGGCAATCTGACATTGCCTGCACTTATCCAACATTAGTCTTAAACATTCAATATGATTTTGCAAAATGCTGAAAATAGTTCAATCCTCAAAGTATGATTCCAGGAATTTATGTAAAAACTCCTTAAATACTTCGACCACCACCCTAGAAAACATGGTTGGTTCATTCTTCAATCCAAATGGCATCATTGTATACTGGTAGGATCCCCATTCTATTGCAAATGTGGTCTTATAGCGATCTTCCTTGGCAATCTGGATCTGATGGTATCCTGAAAATCCATCTATACAATAATATACCTCTTGTCCTCCTACATTGTCTAACACTTCATCAGTGAATGGTGTAGGGAATGGGTCATGCAAACATGCATCATTCTACTTCCTAAGACCTACATAGATCCTGATTTCTCCTGTCTTCTTATCGTGTACCACCATAGGGCTAATCCATTATGATTCTTCAACAGGTTCTATGATTCTTGCTTCTAGCATTCTGTCAAGCTCGATCTTCACTTTCTCCTTATATTTGGGGTTCAATCTGTAGGTTCTTTGTTTGAGTGGCCTTGCATCTAGTTTCAAAGGGATCTTCATCTCTCCCATGGTCCCTTTAATGCCCTTCATATTAGTGAACTTGGTTGGAAATAAGTCCTGATATTCATGCAGTAATTTTGTGATCTTGTTAATAGTGGCAGCATCCCAATAATCTCCAACATTTGCAAGCTTTGGTGTCTGTTCCATTCCAATGTTGACTTTTTTTATTTTGATTGGCTATCCAACAAAAGGTAGTTTGACTCCTGGTCCTTCTACATCTCTTTGGCCTTTTGTTTCTGTGATGTTCAGATTCCTAGGATCATCGTCTTCAGCAGCATTGATATTGTAACAACCTTGCAAATTCTGAAGAGGCATAGTCCATTCATCCTCTTCTCGATCCAAAGGGAGGCTAGGTGCCTCCTAGCACACTTTATGTCTTACAACCTGTAATTCTTGATCTATTGTAGGGTATTTTCTTTCAAACAAAAAGGTAGTTACAAAGTTCCGAGTCATACCTTCCCAATCTGTAGTGATGAGGTGTAGTTTTGCTTGAAGATACAAGTTGATGGGAGTTGTTTCCAGTGTGTTAATGAATTTGTGTACCCACTGTTCTTGAGGAATGCTTCTCTAGACTTCCTCACAACTTTTCATATGGTCCTTCAGACAGCTTTGACCTGTGTACCTAAATTCACATCCATCTACTTTCTTTGAAAATCACACTGTCATCAAAGTGCGACATTGTACCCAGTCTATAATATTGTTTTTGTGTGTCCCCCACCATCTCGAGAGAGTTTATTTCAGGGCCTCATCCATTGCCAACAATATTTGTGGTAGTGGTACAATTTCTTCAAAGTAATGTTTCTAAATGATTCAGACCATCAAAGGTGGGAACGTAACTTATTGTTGTGTCGATCTAGTGGACTTCCCTGGTTAATCTAGCACATCTCCTTGTAGATACTTCATACATTTTTTTATCCCAGTTCTCTAGTGCTTCTTCTCAATATGATGAGCATGTGTTGTCACTTCTCCAACTCAAATTCCCATCTGTTGTAGGATTAATGCACTCATGTTGTCTAGCTATCAATTTGTGTATGTTTTCTAGTTCATATGCACAGTCTTCTTCTCTGATGGGTTCTGTGTATATCTGACCTTCATCGAGATCCAAAGGTACAATGACCCTAAGTCCATATCTTTCAAATGCCATTCTTATTTTCTTTAAATCAACCACAGTGGAATTATTGGAAGCCCAATCAATTCCTAATAGCACAGGGTAAGGACAACTATCATCAACTATCTCAATCACCTCAAAGTCTGCAAATGTCCTTACTCCATCGATGTCCACAGGGACACGCTCCAGTCTTCCAAAGGGGATTATAGCTTGTTGATTATCCATCCTAATCATGATAGGGGAATAGATCAACTTAGGTTTTCCCATAAGTGACCAGGTCTGCTTCATCATGACATTGACCTCAGACCCTAAGTTGAGGACCACATAGTCTATATCGTACTCTCCAATCTGAGCATTAAGGTGTAGTTCTTTATTTTTCCTTCTCTTCTTGGATAGTTAATGTACTTATTTATTTAGAAAAGGATCTACCCTTCCTATCTCATATTTTCTAACAAAATTTTGTATTTCTTGTATGGATTTTTCGTCTTTAATCAACTTAATAAACTTATACAAAAAACTAACAAGTTTACTCACCTCTTTTCCATCTCCGGGTGAAGTAGACTAATCAAATGCCATAGGAATTCCACATTCTCTTACTTCTGGTCGAACCTTTGATGAAGAAGCCTGATCTCTTACGAATTCCTTTATGTTCTTCCTCAAATATCTGCTTCTCTTTCCTTGGGTCAAATTCTTGTGTCTTCTATGCATCTTTCCTGACTCATGATTCTTCTGTAGTCTTTCCTTGGATCACTTTGTCTTCTTCTGTAACAGTGCCTCCTCATGTGATAATAGTGACTCTGGGATCTTCTTCACAAGGTTCTGCTTTCATTAGTTGTATTTGTTTATTTCCTCCTCGTTTCTCCTTAAGCTTAGCTAGCAATGCTAGACAATCCTCAATAACATGCTCGAATGAGTTGTAGTAGTTGCAAGTGGTACAAGGGTTCTGACAATCCCTTGCCAAGTGTCCTGGTTGTGCACAATTATAACAGATGATCTTTCCTTGACCTCAACCCATACCTCCTCCTCTTCCTCTTCCTCAGAATCCACCCCGAGGGTTGAAGTTTCCTCTCCCATGGGAATTATAATGCGCAATGCTTCCTTCTTGTTGTACTTCACCTTGAATTTTGTATATATTCCTTGACCTTTCATGCATGATATCGTAAGCCCTACAATCCCTATCATCGTTTCCTACCAACTTACAGAACGTGCAATACAGATTTGTGGATGTCTGGACATATTTTTGCAGATAGTAGCATTCACCAGGGTGTTGTCAATTTCTACATACCTCACACCAGGGTAGGGTAACTTGCTTCAAAGGGATCAGAGCTCCAAAGGCCACATATTCCTTAAATAAGGGACAGTGTTCCTTTTCATGTCCTTCTAATCAGCATCTAATACACCATATGTATTCTCTTTTATCTTTTCCCTTTTCTTTCTTCATATCTTCGACCTGCAATGATAAACTAGTTAGCTTATTCAAGATTTGACTCATACCTAAGTTGGATTCTCCCATAGGGGCTGATTCTAATTTCATGGCGATCTCCAGTGCCTCAGCCTATGAAGTAATATTTTGTTGCATCAGAGGAACTTTGATGTGTGGCAAGAGGGTAGCAATGAACCATTCATTGTTCTGCTCATCTAGGATCTGAAAACTCAAATGGCATGTTAAGGTATTAAATCTCTAATCAAACTCCCACACAGGTTTAGTTTTTCTCTGCTTGATTTCTTGTAGTTCTATAATGCATTGCAACTTTGATTTAGGTTTCTTGAATTTGGTAGTTAGCGCAGTCTTAATGGCATTCAACAGTTTAGATGTAGCTCCTTCGACAAATTTCATGTACCATCTCAGTGCGTGATCTCTTAGGGTAGTGTTGAATTGATCTTATTTGATAGCTTCATCGGTGATATTCTTAATACTCCACATAGCTTCACACAAAAACTAGTGTTGATCAAGATCTTCATATCCATTTCCTCTAAAGGTGGGTAACCTCATCTCATCTTCCATAGATATTCCTAGGTTTCCTAATTAAGTATGTGGTGGACTGGTAGTGGCAGTGCTCTGAGCGTTATGATGAATTAGGTTACTCTGGTTACTTAACATTGCTGCAGTAACAGGAGGAATAATAGTACTTACTTCAAAAGGTGGCACAGTTCTTAAAGTTTCTGTCTCTTCTCGGCGAGGTTCCTCTATCCTAGAAAATTTTGAATGCTCTTCGTCAGTCAGATCTGCCTCTACTCCACTGTAGAACCCTTCGTCTCCATAGTTCTTCTTAAATTGGTTCACGAGGTGAAATTCTCTGAATACTTTCCCACTATGCGTATGTCCAGCCTCTATGTCGTTGTCATTGTTTTAATTTTTGAACATTTATCTCTTTTGATCTGACCGATTACTATATCTTCAAGATGTTCTTGTCATTCAATAGCATCTTGATCTTCAACTTCAGAAAGTGTAAAAATTTTCCTCTGGGTCCCTTAAAGAAATACCTCTCTAGTTGGTTATACGATTCCACTCTGTCAACAGCAAACTCTGTGATATACCCTCCAATATTGATATCAAACCAGTGATCTACTGCTCTTGACACAACGTTATCAACTTTATTGACCTTCTTGATTAGCACCGATGTCCAAACCACAAGTGGTCTGAATATAACTTCGAACTAGGTATCTGCTAACCTAGCTAGCCACTCATATAGCTCTTGATGGATTCCCCCAAAGAAAATCTCATGTATATCAGTAAATATATATCTTCCCAACCAATCCTATGTATTAAGATTAGGGTTCTTGTTCTGGGCTTCATCGAAGTCCTTTTCTTGATCTTCTATCCACATCTGAATCTCTTTCTTCAATGGAAACCACTTTGACATTCCCTCAAGAAGATTCATGTCCCGGAAACAGAACCATTTGTTGGCACGGGGGCAGACCCAAGGTTCAACGCTATAACATCACACTAACAAATCCCTAACTACTAGCCCTTTCGGCAACACTTGCAAAGTAGATGCAGTCTCACCCGAAGTAGCTATAGGGGGTTGCAGGACATAGGTGTCTACAACCAGAGAAAATGCAGAGTGGGTTCACAGCAACAACACATAATCACCTAGTTATTCTTTATCTTCCTTAAGCCTACTACACAAGTTATATTTTAGATCTAACACAATATCACAATAGCATCATATAAAAATGACAGAAAACACAACATCAATCACACATAACACAAGATATACGTGGTTCACCCTCTCCCTAGGGATACATCCATAGAACCGTTCTTTAAGATATATTAAGTTAGAAGCATACAGTTCTTATTTGCACTCTTAGCTAGCAGATCTTCTCTTCTTCTCTCTCTTTCTCTCTCCTCCCTGGGTACCCAGCTGTAGGGTTGATCTTCACACCCAAATGAAGATCTTACAATACCAGAAGGCTCTGGCACTCAGCACTTCTCTTTCACACAATAGTACTCACTCAATCATACAATAACAATGATCTCTCAACCAACTTAGCACCTACCCATCCCAGTTCCTTTAGAACTTTATTTATACATTATAATATCTCTCGGACACCCTTAAGTTAAAACCTAAGTGTCAAAACCCTAGATATGAAAATCCTAGGTGTCTCAAACCCTAGGTCAACTTGACCCGCATTTTCAGGGCTTCACGAGCATGTCTTTCCTTCCTTCACATGCGGTGCTTCAAATCATCTATTGACATCTTATTTCGCTTGTTGAGTTGTCCATGATCCCTCTTCCTTATTGATCTATCATCCTCGATCTCCTCGTCCAACGGCTTTCTTTATCTTACTTCGCTCTGTCTTTCTGCTCTTTTTCTCACTTCGACCCAGTATCAATCACTGTGTCTTCCATGCAGTTCACATTTTTCCTGTTCTTCCTTAATCTTCGCTTTCTTCCATAACCAAGTGCCAACAATGGCACTAACCCATGAGTATGGATTGAGGCATTTTCTGTTGAAGAACAATATTAGTTATGATAGTGAAGTTTTGGCACCTTGGTTACGTGATATATCTTGAGATATCATTGATCTATTGAAGAATAATACTAGTACATGTGTTGTTGGATGATTAGTATTTGTTGTAGTGAATGGAGGATTGATGATGATCTATTGGTGTACATGGCTCGCGCATATTTTGAATTTCACTGATATATCTTATGATGTATTATTGGAAGCTTACTTGTTGGAAAAATTGATGCATATGGATGGGCTACACATTGGGACATGTAGTTGGTGATTTGATGAGGTGATCATGTTGTACATCATTGATGATATATAGTTGATGCATCATTGGTAGAGGTACCTACTAGTAGTTTGATTGACACATATTTATGGAGGATTCAACATACATGTATGAGGATTCATGATGTTGTGGTATTGGTGCATGGTTGATGTACTTGCTTGGTATAGGTGGTAATACATGTTGATATGCATGTTTGGTACACTCATATATGGAATATTCTTGATGATAGTACACCATTGGTATTACTTGATTATCACAATAATTGGTTTGAGATACATGGTTATGACACTTGGAGGCATATTGATATATGCACATGGTTGTCATATTGGGAGATGCACATGTTTTCATATGGTTGATACTTTCCATTGATGAGATCTTATGGCACACTATATGGTATTGATGGACATGGTTGTTTTACATGGGTGGTGTGCATGATGGGCACACAATTGGTGTAATATAACAGATATAAAATGTATGTAGAACAGAAATAAAATGCTAGTAATGGCATAATAACAACAATATAACCAGAACATTCACCACAATAACACTGAAATGATATAAGAACAACAACAGAAATAGCACTTTGAATCTGAAAGCAATGTTCAAGGGCCACTTAGAGGGGGAAACCTCCAGTTGAGCAGAGATCTATTACAATAATATCCAAGCTAGGGTTCTCATATCCTCAACTCCATTTTATACTAAAAAGAAACATCTAGAGGAATATCTTTCTAGAAGCGGAAGCTTCTATTAGGTCTTCTTACATCCCCCTTATTCTATTTTATTGAAAATCCTTAATAATATTGACCTTTATTACATATGAATATATTGTTCTACCTATGTGTAGGTTAGGACCCTAACATGTTTGCCCCCTTAAAAGCAGCCTTGTCCTCAAGGCTTGAGATGAGGAAATTGTTGCAGAATGGTAGCTGGTTCCCAAGTGAAATCTGCTAGAGTTTTATATTTCCACTAGAGTATCACTTCCTTGATGGTTCTCTAACATAGGTGATGCTCATATTGGTCCAAAACAGCTTTTGGTTGTAGCCAAATGGATCCTTCTTCAGCTAACTCTGGAAGGTTGGTTTGAATTTGGCACTTAGCTCCAATCACCTTCTTTAAGAATGAAACATGAAAAATAGGATGTAGCTTCGAATGGTTGGGCAAAGATAACTGATAGGTGACTTGACCCACATGCTTGAGCATGGTATAAGGACCATAAAATTTGGGTGCTAGCTTCTGACAATGCTCAGCCTTGAGGGAAGTTTGCTTGTAAGGTTGCTGCAAGATACCAGATATATAAAATATGCAGAACAGAAATGAAATGCTAGAAATGGCAGAATAACAGTAAAATATCCAGCATAATCTTCACAATAACACATAAATGATATAAGAATAGCAATAGAAATAGCACTTTGATTCATAAAGTAATGTTCACAGGCCTCTTCGAGGGGGAAACCTCCAATCGAGCAACGCTCTGTTACAATAATCTTCAAGCTAGGGTTTACATACCCTCGACCCTTATTTATACTAAATATGTCTATTAAGAGAAACATCTAGAGGAAGATCCTTCTAGAAGCGGAAGCTTCTATTAGGTCTTCTTACATCCGCCTTATTCTATTTTATTGAAAGGCCTTATTAATATTGACCTTTATTACATCCGAACACATTGATCTACCTATGTGCGGGTTAGGACCTTAACATGTCCGCCCCCTTAAAAAAAGTCTTGTCATCAAGTCTTGAGATGTGGAAACTGTTGCAGAATGGTAGCTGGTTCCCAAGTGGCATCTGCTGGAGTCATATATTTCCATTGTACTAGCACTTCCTTGATGGTTCTCTGACACAGGCGACGCTCACGCTCGTCCAAAACGGCTTCTGGTTGTAGCCAAATGGATCCTTCTTCAGCTAACTCTGGAAGGTTGGTTTGAATTTGGCACCTGGTTCCAATCACCTTCTTCAAGCATGAAACATGAAAAATAGGATGTAGCTTCAACTGACTAGGCAGAGCTAACTGATATGCGACTTGTCCCACACGCTTGAGAACTATGTAAGGGCCATAAAATTTGGGTGCTAGCTTCTGACAATGCCCAGCCTTGAGGGAAGTTTACTTATATGGTTGCAGTCTCAGAAACACCTGATCCCCTTCTGCAAATTGACGTTTAGAGCGACCTTGATCTGCTTGCTGCTTCATTCTATTTTGTGCCATGACCAAGTTCTCTTTAAGGGTATGAAGGATATCCTCTTGGACTGTAAGTGTTTGGTCAACCGCCTGGACCTTCGAGGTACCTGGTAAGTATGAGAGAACTGAAGGTGGCTTCTATCCATATACCACTTCAAAAGGAGTCATGCGAGTGGTTTTATGGTATGTAGTGTTGTACCACCATTCGGTGAGGGGTAACCATTGAGCCCACTGGTGTTGTTTTTCAGAGGCGAAGCACCTCAGATATGTTTCCACACACTTGTTGACAACTTCCGTTTGACCATCCGTCTGGGGATGACAAGTTGAGCTGAGATGCAATTGTGTGCCTTGTAGCTTAAATAGTTCTTGCCAAAAATTGCTTGTGAAAGTTGGGTCTCGATCAAAAACAATAGAGTGTGGCATGCCATGAAGCTTGAAGACCTGGTCCATGAAAATTTGAGCCACCGTGGATGCAGTAAATGGGTGGTGAAGAGCGCAAAAATGAGCATACTTGGAAAGGAAATCCACCACCACCATTATGACTGATTTATTCCCCGATTTGGGTAAGCCTGTAATAAATTCCATAGAGATATCCTTCCAAATAGCAGGGGGAATCGAAAGCAGTTGGAGGGTGCCTGGAGATTTGATTGTTTCTCCCTTGTTGCATTGACACACCTCACATTTAGCGACAAACTTACGGATGTCATGTTTCATACCATCCCAGAAAAAAGAACGTTTGACTCGGTCATATGTTTTGGTGAACCTTGAGTGCCCCGCTGTGGGTGTAGCATGAAGCTCGGAAAGCACCGTGGATTTGAGCTTGGATTGTTTACTTAAATACAAGCGGCCTTTGTCTTGAATCTCATCCTAGAGCCAGGAGTACCCTAGGGGAGCCAGAGCCTTGTTCTGCAGTGGTTGGATCAGATGCAAACTTTTGGGATCTTGAAGCTATTCCTAGCGCATAACTTGGAGCCAATCGGGTACAATGAAGGAAAGAGAAAAAAGGGATCCTTCGTCTTCATATTTTCGAGACAGTGCATCTGCCACGACATTGTCTTTTCCCTTCTTGTAAATGATCTCATAATCATATCCAAAGAGCTTAGTCACCCATTTTTTTTGTTCCTGGGAGGAAATGTGTTGTTCCATAAAGTACTTGAGGCATTGATGGTCGGTCTTAATTTGGAAGCGTTTCCCCAAGAGATAAGGATGGCACAACTCAACGACATGCAGAATCGCCAACATTTCTTTTTCATAAATGGGTTTGCCCAGATTCCTTTCAGATAGTTTCTTTCTAGTGAAGGCCAACGGTCGACACTCTTGCATAAGGACAACACCTATTCCTTTCCCTGAGGCGTCACATTCCAACACAAAGGTCTTTGTGAAGTCGGGAAGGGACAGAACTAGAGTGGTGCACATGGTCGTCTTCAAGGTTTGAAAATCTTGAGTAGCTGCTGGAGTCCAAGTGAAAGAGTTCTTTTTTAGGAGAGCCATGAGAGGTGCTGCAATATTTTCGTAGTTCTTAACGAACTTGCGATAATACCCTGTGAGGCCCAAAAATCCACACAAGATTTTGAGAGTCTGTGGGTGCGGCTAGTCTTGCATAGCTTCAATGTTTTTCGGGTCCACCCTGACGCCATCCTTTCCCACCAGATGACCCAAGTATTCGACTTTTGAGGCACCAAAATCACATTTGGACTGTTTCAGGAAAAGTTGGTGCTGAGAGAGTAGGAGGAGAACTTGATCCACATGAGTAAGATGGTATGTACAGGTTTTTCTATAGATGAGGATATCATCAAAGAAAACTAAGACAAAATGATGGAGAAAAGGGTGGAAGACATGGTTCATGAGGCCCTGGAAGGTGGAGGGGGCGTTACACAAACCAAAGGGCATGACTAAAAACTCATAGTGGCCCTCATGAGTGAAAAAGGTGGTCTTGGGAATGTCAGCCTCTTTCATACATATCTGGTGATAGCCCGAGCGAAGCTCAAGTTTGGTAAATAATTGGGCGCCACTCAATTCATCCAGGAGGTCATCAATGAGAGGAATGGGAAATTTGTCTTTGATGGTTAGTTTGTTGAGAGCACGGAAGTCAGGACACATTCTCCAAGAACCTTCTTTCTTCAGTACCATGACGACCGGAGAGGAGTAAGGGCTCGTACTAGGACGGATGATGTCGGTAATAAGGAGTTCCTGAACCATTTTTTTAATTTCATTTTTTTGTGCAAAGGGGTGGCGATATGGACGTATATTGGGGGGAAGGATTCCTGGGACAAGGGGAATGGAGTGATCATGAACACTGCGGGAAGGAGGGAGTCCTTGGGGAGTGGAAAATACCGTTTGATGTTTAGAAAGGAGGGTTTGGAGGTCTTGGGGCATTGGGGGTGTCTCTATGGCTTGTATAGCATGGAGTTGGGAAATGACACCAGAATGACCTTTTTTGAGTAGTTTTTCCATGCGATGAGAACTGATGACCTCAGGTGAACCAGCAGTGATGCCTTGGAATTTATGTTGGCAACCACCTTGGTCGAATTGCATGGTTAAGTTCTAAAAATCCATGAGAATGGGACCCAAAGTCCTTAGCCAGTCTGCACCCAACACAATGTCGCAACTGCCCATGTCAATAGAAAACATATGGGATTTTAGGTGGTAGTCACTGATTTGGAGACGCACATTTTCACAGCGCCCACCATATTTCATAGAACCACCATTGGCAATCATGATTTGGATATTGTTGACAGCATGGATGTAGCAATGGGTTTCTTGGGCAATGCGGTGATGAATAAAATTGTGGGTGATGCCACTATCAACCAGAATGATGACCTTTCGGTTCTTGATGTAACCGATTAACTTGAGGGTTTGGGGGGCAGAGAAGCTAGTGAGAGCATTGAGGGAAATGATCGGTTCCACTTTGGGAGGGTCGGAGGGAGGGTTTATGTCAGTGATTTCTGGTGACTCGGGCACAAGGAAAGTGTCAACATCCTCTTCCGGAATATCCTCGAAGATGGCCATAAAAATCTTTTGTTCCTTACATTTGTGACCTGGGAAATATTTGTCATCACAATTATAACAGAGGCCTTTGAGTTAGCGTTCATCCATTTCATCCCTGGTCAATTTTTGGATCTTTAATGGGGTGGAGGGAGTATTGGGGTTGACTGGTTTAGGGCGAGGGATAAAGGAAGGCTTACGGTTTTGAGAGGAAACAATTTTTTGTGCTTCTTTAGCTTTTTTAGTAGCCTCCACCCAAGTCGTAGGTCAAGCCATGAGGACATGGGCCCGAATCTCCTCCTTGAGGCCACTGATAAAACACTCTCGAAAGAAAGCATCAGTCATGCCCTCTGTTCGAAAAACCAGTCACTCAAATGTAGATATGAAGTCTTCTACTGTGCCTGATTGCTTCAATTTTGTCAAACGACCCAAATGGTTGGTGTCAGTGTCAAAGTGTTCATAAAGCTCAGTCACAAATTGGGTCCAAGTAATATACCCTTGACAGGAAGTTTTTCTCCATTGCCACCATTGCCAGTGTTCTCGATCTAGATGGAGAACACCATATCGGAGTTTGGCCAAGTCATCTGTAATGTTGTAGAGAGAGAAATAATGTTCCATTTGAGTGACCCAACCAGTGGGGTCCGAGCCATAAAATTTGGTTACATCCACTCGCGGAAGGCGTATGTCTCGTTGAAAATGATGGGGCTGAAAGGAATGGGAAGAAGTTTCACCTTCAGTCTTTGTATGTGCATCAGGAAAAGAGTCATCGGTAGGGATATTGAGTTTGGTGCAGAGTGATGCAAAGACAGATTCAAACTGGGTGGTCAGTTCATGTTTGACTTCTGCCATTACGGACTGCACGGATGCATTTAC
This sequence comes from Picea engelmannii, assembly GCA_009831015.1. NCBI lineage: Eukaryota > Viridiplantae > Streptophyta > Pinopsida > Pinales > Pinaceae > Picea > Picea engelmannii. The sequence goes on from ML791867.1 coordinate 533,912, forward strand.
GGATGCATTTATGGTGGCATTGATGGATGCATCACGAGAGGCAATAGTAGCACTGAGTTGTTGCACTTCTTGTTGGGTCTCGAGGAAACCAGATTGCAAGGTGTTGAAGCAAGACTCTAGTTCTTGGCTACGGGTATGGGCCATGAGGATGGGTGAACTGAAAAGGGAGCAGGCTGGGTCAAACTTTTTTGCAGAAAAATGATATGGATGAATGTGATAAGGGAGAAGAGATGAATCTAATGGAATAGTTCTCAAATAATGGTGAAATCCCCAAATTCTTAATCAGAAAGAAATGTGTATTTACTTGGCAACCCGAACACAGATGCGCGACAATAGATCTCACCGGTTTAATTTGTTTATGTTTATGTTTATGTTCCCCAAGGGTTAGGTATTCAAGGGTTATACAGAAAAGGGTTTTCCCTGTGCTATAGCTCTCTGATATATGTGCGCTTATCTCAGGGCACTAACTAAGGAGGATAGACCGTACCCTTAGCCGTACTACCTGACTACCCAGGTACTAGAGAGTATCTTCCCAAGTGTTGTTCTCGGTGACACTATAGAAGTCTGGCGGCCGATAGGTTTATCTAAAGAGGGCTTCAGGAAATCTAGGTTGATCCGTACACAGGTGTTGTCTGATGCACTACCACTCGAAGGGGTACCAACAGGGGTTACAAGGGTGGCCAACAGATGTACGCTTAAGAACCACTTGTATTTCCTGCATGTATGAATCCCTCAACCGTGGGTTTATGCACGTAACGACAGATCTCTGTGGCTTAAAGACACCGGAATACGTCTCTACCCTGAAAAACAAATACCCACAATTTCTGCCAAGGAAAGTGATCTGATACCACTTGCAAGATACCATATATATTAAATATGCAAAACAGAAATAAAATGCTAGAAATGGCAGAATAACAGTAAAATATCCAGCATAATCTTCACAATAACACAAAAATGATATAAGAATAGCAATAGAAATAGCACTTTGATTCACAAAGAAATGTTCACAGGCCTCTTCGAGGGGGAAACCTCCAATCGAGAAGCACTCTGTTACAATAATCTTCAAGCTAGGGTTTACATACCCTCGACCCTTATTTATACTAAATATGTCTATTAAGAGAAACATCTAGAGGAAGATCCTTCTAGAAGCGGAAGCTTCTATTAGGTCTTCTTACATCCGCCTTATTCTATTTTATTAAGAGGCCTTATTAATATTGACCTTTATTACATCCAAATACATTGATCTACCTATGTGTGGGTTAGGACCTTAACAGTTGCAGTCGAAGAAACACCTGATCCCCTTCTACAAATTGACAATCAGAGAGACCTTGATCTGCTTGTTGCTTCATGCGATTCTGTGCCATGACCAAATTCTCTTTGAGGGTACAGAGAATAGCCTCTCGAGTTGTAAGTGTTAGGTCAACCGCCTAGACCTTCGAGGCACCCAGTAAGTATGAGAGAACTAAAGGTGGCTTATGTCCATATACCACTTCAAATGGAGTCATGCGTGTAGCTGTATGGTATGAAGTGTTGTACCACCATTCAGCTAGGGGTAACCATTGAGCCCACTGATTTTGTTTTCTGAGGAAAAACACCTCAAATGTTTTTCCAAACACTTGTTGACAACTTCTGTTTGGCCATCAGTCTGGGGATGATAAGTTGTACTTAGATGCAATTATGTGCCTTGTATCTTGAAGAGTTCTTGCCAAAAATTGCTTGTGAAAGTTGGGTCATGATCAGAAACAATAGAGTGTGGCATGCCATGAAGATTGAAGACCTGATCCATGAAGATTTGAGACACCGTGGATGTTTTAAATGAGTGTTGAAGGGCACAAAAATGAGCATACTTGGAAAGGAGATTAACAACCACCATGATGATGGATTTATTTCCTGATTTGCGTAAGCCGATAATAAAATCCATAGAGATATCCTTCCAAATAACAGGTGGAATCATGAGCGGTTGTAGTGTGCCTGGTGATTTGACTATTTCTCCCTTTTTACATTGACACATGTCACATTTAGCTACAAAATTATGAATGTCTTGTTTCATACCATCCCAAAAAAAGGAACATTTGACCCTGTCATAGGTTTTGGTGAACCCGGAATGCCCTGTTGTGGGTGTAGCATGAAGCTCATAAAGTACCGTGGATTTAAGCTTTTATTGTTTACTTAAATACAAACGGCCTTTGTATCGAAGTTCCTCACGAAGCCAAGAGTACCCTAGGGAAGCTAGAGCATTGGAATACAATTGCTGGATCAACTGCGAACTTTTGGGATCTTGTAGCCATTCCTAGCGAACGGCTTGGAGCCAGTTTGGTACAATGAATGAAAGAGAAAAAAGGGATCCTTCATCTTCATATTTTCGGGAAAGTGCATCCGTAACCACATTGTCTTTTCCTTTCTTATAAATGATCTCATAATCATATCCAAAGATTTTAGTCACCCATTTTTGTTGTTCTGGGGAGGAAATGCATTGTTCCATAAAATACTTGAGGCTTTGATGGTCTGTATTAATTTGGAACCATTGCCCCAATAGATAAGGATGTCATAGATCCATGAAATGAAAAATAACCAACATTTCCTTTTCATATATGGATTTTCCTAGATTTATTTCAGATAGTTTCTTGTTGGTAAAGGACAAAGGTCGACCCTCTTGCATAGGGACAGCACCAATTCCTTTCCCTGAGGCATCACATTCCAGCACAAAGGTCTTTGTGAAATCGGGAAGGGTGAGGACTGGAGTGGTGCACATGGCCATCTTCAAGGTTTGAAAAGCTTGAGTAGTGGCTGGAGTCCAAGTGAAAGAGTTCTTTTTTAGGAGAGTTGTGAGAGGTGCTGCAATCTTCCCATAATTCTTAACAAACTTACGATAATACCCTGTTAAGCCTAGAAATCCACGCAAGCTCTTAAGAGTATTTGGGTGAGGCCAGTCTTGCATAGCTTCAATATTTTTAGGATCCACCCTAACATCATCTTTTCCAACCAGATGACCCAAGTATTCTACTTCTGAGGCGCCAAAAGAAAATTTAGACTGTTTCAAGAAAAGTTGGTGCTGAGAGAGTAGATGGAGAACTCGATCCACATGAGAAATATGGTATGTCCAGGTTTTTCTATAGTTGAGGATATCATCAAAGAAAACTGAGACAAAATGGAAGAGAAAAGGATGGAAGACATGATTCATGAGGCTTTGGAAGGTGGAGGGGCATTACACAAGCCAAAGGGCATGATCAAAAACTCATATTGGCCCTCATGAGTTCTAAAGATAGTCTTGGGAATATCTGCCTATTTCATACGTATCTGATGGTATCTTGATCGAAGATCGAGTTTAGTGAAGAATTGGGCACCACTCAATTCATCCAGGAGGTCATCAATGACAGGAATGGGGAATTTGTCTTTGATGGTAATTTTTTTTAGGGCACGGAAGTCAGGACACATTCGCCAAGAACCTTCTTTCTTCAGGACCATGACTACAGGAGATTAATAGGGGCTCATATTAGGGAGGATAACACCTACATTAAGGAGTTCCTGGACCATTTTCTCAATTTCATTTTTTTGGGAAAAGGGGTGACAATACGGACAGATATTGGGAGGAAGGCTTCCTGGTACAAGGGGAATGGAATGATCATGAACACCATGGGAAGGAAGGAGGCATTGGGGAGTGGAAAAGATCAATTGATGTTTAGAAAGGATGGCTTGGAGGTCTTGTGGTACCGAGGGTGTCTCTGTTTCTTGTATGACATGGAGTTGGGCGATAACACCAGAATGACCCTTTTTTAGAAGCTTTTCCATGCGATGGAAACTAATGATCTCAGGTGAACTGGTGGTGATGCCTTGGAACTTATATCGGTGGCCCTCTTGGTCGAATTTCATGGTTAAGTATTTAAAATCCATGAGAATGGGACCCAAAGTCCTTAGCCAGTCTGCACCTAGCACAATGTCACAACCTCCCATGTCGATAGCAAACATATGGGATTTCAGGTGGTAGTCACCAATTTGGAGACGCACATTTTCACAACGCCCTCCACATTTCATGGAACCACCATTGGCAATCATGATTTGGAAATTATTGACGGCATGGATGTAGCAATGAGTTTCTTGGGCAATGCGGCGATGAATAAAATTATGGGTGCTGCCACTATCAACGAGAATGATGACCTTCCAATGCTTGACGTAACCAATTAGCTTGAGGGTTTGGGGAGCAGAGAAGCCAGTGAGAGCATTGAGGGAAATGACTGGTTCTACTTCGGGAGGGGATGAGGGAGGGGTTATGTAAGTGGATTCAGGTGATTCAGACATAGAGGGAGTTTCTTCATCTTCTTCTGAAATCTCCTCGGAGATGGCCATAAAAATATTTTTTTCTTTACACTTGTGGCCCGGGAAATATTTGTCATCATAGTTATAACAAAGGCCTTTGAGTTGGCGTTCATCCATTTCAGCCTGGGTCAATTTTTGGATCTTTAGTGGAGCAGAGGGAGTAGTGGGATTTAATGATTTTGGGTCAGGGATGAAGGAGGGTTTGTGGTTTTGAGAAGATACAACCTGTTGTGCTTCTTTATCTCTTTTGGTAGCCTCTACCCAACTCTCAGGTTAAGCCATGAGAACATGGGCCCGAATTTCATCCTTGAGGCTGCTGATAAAACACTCTCAGAAAAAGGCATCAAACATGCCCTCTATTCTAAAATCCAGGTGCTCAAAGGAAACTATAAAGTCTTCCACTATTCCTAATTGTTTCATCTTTGTCAAACGACCCAAATGGTTGGCGTTAGTGTCAAAGCGTTCATAAAGCTCTGCCACAAATTGTGTCCAAGAAATATACCCTTGACGAAAGTTTTTTCTCCATTGCCACCATTGCCAACATTCTTGATCTAGATGGAGAACACCATACCAAATTTTGGCCAAGTCATCTGTAATGTTGTATAAAGAGAAGTAATGTTCCATTTGGGTTACCCAACCAGTGGGGTACGAGCCATCAAATTTGGTCACATCCACCCGTGAGAGGCGTAGGTCACGTTGAAAGTGATGGTTCTGCAAGGTATGGGAATGAGAAGAATGGTCACCTTTAGTATGTGGGGGTGAGGAAGAGGAAGGGTTGTCTCTAGGGATATGAAGTTTGGTGCAGAGTGCCAAAAAGACTGATTCAAGCTGGGTGGTGAGGTCTTGTTTGATTTCTCCCATTGAAGACTACATGGTTGTATTGATGGTGGATACATTGGAACTGAGTTGTTTCACTTCTTGTTGGGTCTCAATGAGACCAAATTGCAAGGTGTTGAAGCGAGCTTCCAAGTCTTGGCTACGAGTATGGGCCATGAAGATGGGGGAACTGAAAAAGGGTGGGTGGGTTTTAAAAAAATTCTGAAAAAATGATATGGATGAATGTGATAAGGGCGAAGATATGAATCCAATGGAATAGGTCTGAAATAATGGTGAAAATATTTCCAGGCTCCGAAATACTCCGGTCTGAATAATACTGCAAAGAGGAAATGCCCAAATGCTTAACCAGAAATAAATGTGTATTTACTTGGCAACCCGAACACAGTTGCGTGGCAATAGATCTTGTCTGTTTTAATTTGTTTATGTTTCTGTCCCCAAGGGTTAGGTATTCAAGGGTTCCACAGACAAGGATTTTCCTTGTGCTATAGCTCTATGATATACATGTGGGGTCCAACAATAGTACTCGGCCCAATATCTCAAGGAACTAATTAAGGAGGATAGACCGTACCCTTAGCCGTACTACCCAACTACCCAGGTACTAGAGAATATCTTCCTGGGTGATGTTCTCGGTGACACTATAGAAGTCAGGCGGTCGATCGGTTTATCTAAAGAGGGCTTTAGGTAATCTAGGCCGATCCATACACAAGTGTTTTCTGATGTGCTACCACTCGAAGGGGTACCAACATGGGTTACAAGGGTGAACAACAGATGTGCGCTTAAGTACCACTTGTATTTCCTACGTGTATGAATCCCTCAACCATGGGGTTATGCATGTAATGATAGATCTCTATGGCTTAAAGACATCAGAATATGTCTCTATCTTGGAAAAAAATTAACCCACACTTTCTGCCGAAGAAAGTGCTCTGATACCACTTGTAATATACCAGATATAGTATGCAGAACAGAAATAAAATGCTAGTAATGGCAGAATAACAACAATATAACCAGAACATTCACCACAATAACACTGAAATGATATAAGAATAACAAAAAAAATACCAAATTGAATCTAAAAGAAATTTTCATGGGCCTCTTCAAGGGGGAAACCTCCAATTGAGAAGAGCTCTATTACAATAATATCCAAACTAGGGTTCTCATACCTTCAACTCCTATTTATACTAAAAAGAAGCATCTAGAGGAAGATCCTTCTAGAAGCATAATCTTCTATTAGGTTTTCTTACACCTGCCTTATTTTATTTTATTGAAAGGCCTAATTAATATTGACCTTTATTACATCTGAATATATTGTTCTACCTATGTGCGAGTTAGGACCCTAGCAATTGGTACATGATGTACTTGGTTGATATTTTGTTCATGATTCTCTATTTTCATATCTTTGATTCATGATGTTTGGTATAGCATGATTTAGATGCATGAACAGGTCCAAGGATCATTATATGGTATCAAATTGTTCATATTGCATATAATATAGGGGAGACATAGCCATAGGGGGAGTCATTCTTCTTCCCATGATTCTAGGAGGAGATATTTATCAGATGCATACCTAGAAAAGAGCCCTATATTTGAAGAAAGAGCACAGAAGCATAATTCCAGGGGGAGCAATGATCACAAGGGGAGTATGAGAAATGTATCTTCAACATTGCATCAGAGTGATATCCCTTTCTCAAAAGGGGAGATATTATTCAGAGGAAGATCAAAGGTATTCAAACAGGGGGAGCAGCCCCAAGAGGAGAATGGCCCTTTGCCATTGATGTCAAAGCAGGAGAGATGGTCACATTGATGTGATTGATGTTTCGAAATGGGGAGAGATATTCATATTGATATGATTGATGACTATTGATGGAGAGAATCCCTTGTCTACATGTTGACATCAATGATTGGTGTTGACATCATTGTTGGTATTTCAATCAATTCCAAAGGGGGAGATTGTTGGATCATGTTGTCATTGATGTCAATGGTTTGATTGATTGATAAGCTTGATTGATTGATGATTGATGAACAATGTATATGTATTTTCCTTGATGAGAATTATAGTAGTCAAGTGGAAACCAATTGATGAATATGGATCAATAAGTTATCATTGATATGATGCATAGATGAAGATGGCTCAATGAGTTTTCATTGATACATAATGAAGATGGATTCTTTGATATTTAATGTATATTTTGTTTGATGTAAAGATGACTCATTATTTTTTTCATTGTTGATAAGAAGTACAAATGGATGAACTCCAAAGTGGTCCCCTTATGGTGAAATCCATCACGGGAAGACGCTTTGCGGTTGAGTTGTGGCTGAGAGAACCCATTCTTTTATGTGGAATAATAAGATGAAGATCAGTGATTTTGTTGGTGAAACTATCCTAGATGGATAGTGATTGTCATTCAATTTCCGGTGGTATGTGGAATGTCACATAACTCCTCACGGTTTGAGAGTTATGGCCTTACGAAGTTGAAGGACCCCGATATGATGGCTTGAAGCCTCATAAGGTCAAAGAATTCAAAGTGCTTGAGAATAAGAAATTATTATTTAAATGATAAAGTGAAGTGACAAAATCAAGAATGATTATTTGAATATTAAAGTAAGGTGACAAAATCGAGGAGGAATATTTAATTGATAAAGTAATGGAGAACTTT
>ML791867.1:547122-559328 GCA_009831015.1 Picea engelmannii
GTTCAAGCAGTGGAAGATCACATCAAGAATCAACAACAAGTTCTCCAAATCTTAAAGGACAACCTGACCATGGCACAGAATTGCATGAAACAACAAGCAGATCAACATCGTAGTGAAAGAAGTTTTGAAGTAGGGGATTGGGTTTTTTTAAGACTACAACCATACAACCAGATGTCCCTCAAGTAAGACAAGAAGGATAATAAATTATCACCAAAGTATTATGGCCCTTATAAGGTGTTGCAAAATATTAGTACTATGGTATACAAATTGGAGTTGTCTGCATCTTCATGAGTACACCTAGATTTCCATGTTTCATGCTTAAATAAGGTTATAGGCAACAAGATCCCAGTTCAAAATATATTGTAGAACTTGACGAGGAAGGAAAAATCATATTGGAGCTTGAAGCCATCACTGACACAAGAATTCGCCAGCTGAGGAATAGATCCATTTCAGAGTATCTCATTAAATGGAGGAAACTACTGGTTGAAGATTCCACTTGGGAAGATCAGTATTTTATACAAAAGCATCCAGAGTTACTCAAGCATTGCAAACAACACTTGTCTCAAGGGGAGGGGCATGTTAAGACCTAATATTGGCTCATTACCCCTTAATTGGGGCATATTATATTAGTAATGTTATTTTATTTTTGTCGACTTTAGGCCATTAGTTGTAATTATACCTCCTAGTCTCCTATACATACCAAGGACACATTTTCATTTGGAATCATCTTGTACTTGAACATTTAAGTGGGGTAAAAGGAGGTTTCCCCCTCGAAGAGGCTTAATATCTGAAATTATCTCTTTTTCAAGGTGTTGAGTACTTTTTTTAAGGCTTTTCTATGCTATATTGATATTTGGTTCTTAACAAATTCATATTGTATGATTGAGAAGCATGAATTATATATTGGAGAGATTGGATGTGTTGTCACTGGCTAGAGGTCAGTTTGGACAATGAAAGATAGAAGAGAATGTAATTTTTGGTTGCAGAGGATCTAAGCATGTGAAGAAAAGAAAAACCCTAGTTTCTCATAAGTATACGCATGTTTCATTATAGATTGGCCGCATACATACACTGGTTGTAGTGAGTCAGGGCATGTACACATGCACGATACACTACTGATAGGTCGCGTACCTGTGACAGATTGATATCTTTGGAGGATTGTTGCCTCATCTCAGTTGGTGCTGAGGATGTAAGATGAGTCTTGCATATAGAGCTAGTGCTCTTGTAGAGTTGTACTCTATTCAATTGTTGTTGATAAACCCCAAGGATTGTAGTCCGTAATAAAAATAAAATTGTACACACATCTCGTGTTCTTTGTGTCCCTTGTGGTGATGACTTATTGATGATATATGTTGTTGATATATGTTCACATCTAACTGGTTATAAATGAAAACAATGAGAAATGAGTAAATGTTGAATGCTAACTAATGAGTTTTGTGTAAGAGGGAAGTTTTTGAAAAATATCCCCACACTCATTCACCCACCCCCCCCTCTAAGTATGGTAGGTGTGTCCAACATATCTAGAATTTTTTTTAACTCCAATGCATCCATTCTATAACCATCAAAATATAAAACTATATCATCCACAAATAGAAAGTGATATAGAATAATATTTCTCCCCACTTTTAAATATTTAAAAGTACATATCCTCTCAAACTTCATCGAGGCCCTACTCAATCCCTCTAACACATTAAGGAAGATTATAATTTATCGGAGGCACCCCTACTTCAAACCTCTCCCAAGACTAGACAAAGGAGATGTCAAGCCATTTATCAAAACTAAGAAAGTCATCGACAAGACATGGCTCATAATCCATTTGAAAAAGGACAAACAAAAACCCACATGAATTAACAATATCCTTAAATAAATCCATATAAATTATCATACACCTTTGATAGACCCAACTACAACACCATTTATTGAATCATTTTTTACACTTATAGAGTGAATATCGTCCTATGAAACCACAATATCTTCATGTATTTTCCTACCCTCGAGGAAACCAAAAGTCTTCTCATTTTAAATTTCTATTATCAACAACATTTTCACTCTTCTAGCAATAATCTTTGCAAAAAAAAAAAAATGCCATTGTTGTTGGAAGATTGGTTGTTGTCATTGATGTCAACCCTAGTCATGGGTTTTGGACCGCAAGATTGATGAAGGTATTTGGACATGAAGGAAATTGCACATATATATACAAGACCCATGGATGGATAGTATACATCATGTTGTTTCCGGTGGTATGTGGCACGTCACGTGGATCCTCATGGTTGAGGAGAAATGAATTTTTGAAGATGACAAAGTGAATTGAACAAGGAAGTACATGTAGGCCCTGAAGATAATTAAGGAAAAGAATTACAAAATAAGAAAGTGTCAGGTCATCCCTAATGTCAAAAGGAAGTGACATAAATGGTATAAATAAATATCATTATACATTCATTTTATACACAAGTCAAATTTCAAAGGAAATCAGAAGTAAGGAAGGCCAAATTTCAAGGGAGGATGAAGTATTTTGGTGATGTGTTCTAAGGTATGTTATTTTCAGGTCATCTTACCATTTTTGCTATAACGTTTTTTCTAGAACGCTTCAGATGGTGAAATTGCTATGGTATTAAGAATACATATCAAGGTACATGTGGTAAAACTTTCATCTCTTTATTCAATACAATTATGGACATACACTCTGTGGAAGATAGGGTTTGTGACCAGTCCTGAAGCTAGTCAATAAACAGGTGTTCCGAGTAAAAAATGTTATAACTTATTCATCGAGAATCCAAATAATGTGGGACAAATTTCATTGGAAAGAGTACAAAATTTAGTTTTTTTTGTGTGAGTTGCAGAATTTCATGTTAAACATTGAGCACGGGGCATTCTATACAAGTTCAGTATCCTGAATAAACCAGAATTGAACAAGGTCTACCATTCTCTCTATAACTTCTTTTTGGAGAGGATTCAAGGAGTGAAACTTGGAGAAGTTTCAGAGAATAAATTGAATAATATTATCTATAGGATCAAATTATTCCAATAATTGAATAATTGTAGAAATTGAAGAAGTCTCAAGAAGCATTATCAAGTTATATGTGATGGTTATTTGATGGTGATAATTTAATGTGAAGTTTTATTATCTCTCCTATATTCTTGGGTGGAAGGAAGGGGAAAGGATGGAGAGTTCAAATATCTCTTGATATTGGAGGATTGTATCTTCCTCTTGGATTTTTATCCCTCCCTTTACATTTGAAAGCTGTAGCTACCTTTGGAAGTCATTACTTCCCTTGAACAATAATTATTGATTATTTCTCATATATTGTGCATGGTGTATTATGGTGTATTGGTGTAACTCTTATACTATTGTTCATTGCTCATTGGATATAATTGAATGGTTTAAGTATAAGTTGAAAAAGTTTTTAAATTTTACTTGATACTGATTCACCCCCCTCTCAGTATCAACAATTTGTATTAGAGCAGGGTACCTTCAGTACAGTTTAACCACTGGAAGGAAGATCCTAAGAAGAAATAGAAGAAAAAATTTCAAATGGGATTCCACCATTTGATGGAATAAATTTTGAATACTGGAGTAATAGAATGGAAACTTACTTGAAATCTCTTGGGGTAGATGTTTGGTTCTCAGTTGCTTCAGATACAATGCTTTGAAGAAACCAAAGATTGCAGCTCAAAAGGAAGAAAAAAGGAACAACAAATTGGCAATAGATACCATCCCGGATGGATTGACAGATTCAGTGAAATCCAAGGTGGGATCATGTGCATCATCAAAAGAGATTTGGGACAAGCTACAAGACCTTTATGTAAGGGAAGAAGTTGAAGAAGAAGAAGTTGAAGCAAATTACAACATCTCAAATTTCAAAGAAGAAAATAGAGGTCAGTTCTTTTGATTTAATTGTGAAGGAGTAGGTCATGTTGAATTTGAATGTCCTCATCCAAGGATTGAAAGAAATGACACTGAAGAACAAAATTCCAATGAAGAAGAAGAAAATCATGAAGAAAAAATTATTCAACAAGAATATGAGAATCTTAAAAAATTGAAGCATGTTGAGATTGAAAATAGAAAGCTCAAAGACACGCAAAGAAAACTAAGAAGTGAATTGGGTAGTTGTGAAAATACAGTTGTAAGATTGAAGAAACAATTAGAAGACTTTGAGAAACTAAGAAAAGAAACCATTTCCTCGAAAACTCTACTCGAAGAAGAAACAAGAATAGGAGAAGTAAGGAATGTCCAAGTGATGAAGAAAGAATAAGATTGTGAGAAACTTGAACAAGAAGTTGTCTCATTGAGGAAGAGCTTAAGAAACTCTCAAGTGCCAAAAGAATTAATACATCTTGGATGCATGGGTGAATATTCATACAAAGAAGATGAAAATACCAACAAGAAGGTTGAAGAAAGAGCTACATAGACAATTGATGAGAAGTGGACCAGGATACCAGAAAGAAGGAATGATTACAAAAGAGATGAATATCCAAGAAGACCTCCTACTTTCAGGAATCAAAGAAACTTCAATCAGTATGAAGGAAACTATAGAAGAATGGATCATGAACCCAGATGGACTACATCACAAAGAAGCCCACTTACTGCAAGGTATCAAAATTTATTTCTTGGTCATTGTTATACTTGCAACAATTTTGGACATAAGGAAATTAATTGCAGAATCAATGAAAGGAACACATACGCAAGAAACATGAATGGTGTAAATAGAAGATATGGAAATAATCATGGATTTGTCAACAAAATTTATAATTCATTTTCCCCATTGATGGACAAAAATATCGCATGCTACAAATGTAATTATCTTGGTCAGAAAGCACGAGATTGCAGATATATGAATGAAGATGTCCCTATGCCAACCACAGTATGGAGAAGGAAATAGATTCCAAACAATGAAGATTGTTGAATAGTATTGATCGTTGAAGAATGTAAAGAAGAAGATGAATGGTACATAGACAGTGGATGTTCTTCACACATGACCGGGGATCAAGACAAATTCATCAACTTGAAGAGAAAGGGTGGAAATGTTGCATTTGGAGATGACTCATCTGCCAAAATACTTGGAGAAAGTGTAATATAAATTGGAAGAAAAAATGTAAAACCAAAGAATGTACTATTGGTTGAAGACTTGAATCATAATCTACTCAATGTTAGTAAAATGTGTGATCAAGGATACACTCTTACGTTTGACTCCCGAAAATGTAAAATTAGAGAAAATAACTCAAGAAGATTGGTTGCAACTGCAACAAGAAGACCGAACAACATATACATCCTAGGCATGAAGAAGAAAGATATGATAGAAGCCACAGAAAAGGATTCCAAGGAAGAAAAAGTCCCAAAGACCAAAAATAAGGATGAAGTATTATTGAGTGCCACATGTTCAGGGGGAGTAGCCCCAAAGAAGAGAGTTACCTTTTGCCATTAAACTTAGGGGGAGAAGCCCTACCCTTTTCCATTGATGTCAAAGGGGGAGATAAATTGGGATCATGATGATAGGGGGATAATGAGTGTTGTCATCAATGACAAAGGGGGAGATTGTTGGAAGATTGGTTGTTGTCATTGATGTCAACCCTATTCATGGGTTTTGGAACGCAATATTGATGAAGGTATTTGGACATGAAGGAAATTACACATGTAGATACAAGACCCATGGATGGATAGTATACATCATTTTATTTCCGGTGGTATGTGTCACATCACATGGATCCTCATGGTTGAGGAGAAATGATACTTTGAAGATGACAAAGTGAATTGAAGAAGGAAGTACATGTAGGCCCTGAAGATAATTAAAGAAAAGAATTACAAATTAAGAAAGTGTCAAGTTGGCCCTAATGTCAAAAGGAAGTGACCTAAATGGTATAAATAAATATCATTATACATTCATTTTATACAAAATTCGAATTTCAGAGGAAATCAGAAGTAAAGAAGGTCGGATTTCAAGGGAGGATGAAGTCTTTTGGTGATGTGTTCTAAGGTATGTTATTTTCAGGTCATCTTACCACTTTTGCTATAACTTTTTTTCTAGAAAGATTCAGATTGTGAAATTGCTACGGTATTAAGAACACATATCAAATTACCTGTGGTAAAAATTTCATCTCTTGATTTGCTATAATTATGCATATACACTCTGTGGAAGATAGGGTTTGTGACCAGTCCTTAAGCTAGTCAATAAAAAGGTGATCCGGGTAAAACAATCATAACTTCTTCATAGAGAATACAAATTATGTGGGACAAATTTCATTGGAAAGAGTAAGGACTTTAGTTTTTTGTATGTGAGTTTCAAAATTGGATGTTAAATATTGAGTGTGGGGCATTATATACAAGTTCGGTATCCTGAATAAACCAGAATTGAACAAGGTCTACCATTCTCTCTATAAATTATTTTCGGAGAGGATTCAAGGAGTGAAACTTGGAGAAGTTTTAGAGAATAAATTGAATAATATTGTCTATAGTATCATATTATTCCAAGAATTGAATAATTGTAGAAATTGAATAAGTCTCAGGAAGCATTATCAGGTTTTATGTGATGGTTGGTTGACGGTGATAATTTAATGTGAAGTTTTATTATCTCTTGTATATTATTGGGTGGAAGGAAGGGGCAAGGATGGAGAGTTCAACTCTCTCTTGATATTGGAGGATTGTATCTTCCTCTTGGAGGTTTATCCCTCCCTTTACATTTGGAAGTTGTAGCTACCTTTGGAAGTCATTACTTCCCTTGAACAATAACCATTGATTATTTCTCATATATTGTGCATGGTGTATTGTGGTGTATTGGTGTAAATCTTATACTATTGTTTATTGCTCATTGGATATAATTGAATGGTTTAAGTATAAGTTGAAAAAGGTTTTAAATTGTACTTGATATTGATTCACCCCCCTCTCAGTATCAACAATTGCATAGGGAGATTGGTCTAAATTCTTTAAAATAATAAGTATTATATTATTTTGGAATAAGAGAAATAATGGTTTCATTAAAATAAACCAAAAATATCCTTGAAACTCAAGAATCATCATATATTCCTCTTAGAATTCTAAAGAAACTAGGAAAACCATCCATCTTGTCCAATACTTTTTTCCTTCTGAAAGGAGTGAAAAACCTCTTGGAGATAATATTTATAAAATTCTTCCATAAACTTATCATTATCTTCATTATTTACAAATTTGGGAAAGAAACTTGTCATCTTTACAACCTCTATTATTGAAATTCTACTCTCCTCCTTTTTTTTGTTTTTTTCTCCATGTTACACTGCCTAGGGAAAACCCCCAAGTATTTCCCCTCATTTAGAGTATGGTAGCTAGGGTAAACCCTATAATCTCCAGGGCACAGGGTGAATCAAGAACAGGGATCAAAGCCATTGCAATAATGTACTCATTATGAGCTCAACATGAAACTTCTGGGAATTGAACCTAGGTGGGGAGGAGAAAAATATTTCTCCCAACTACTCAAGATAAAACCAATTAATGAATCTACTCTCCTCCTTATAAATACCACTAAAATGATCCATTCTAGTATAAAATGATCCAATCTAGTATGGGCATGATCCTCAAGGTAGTTATATATCCATCTAGACTTAACACCTTCTAAATTGTATTTATATGTTTTCAATGATTATTGAATTTGTGAAAGCATTTTTTGTTTCATCCCCTTGATAAATCCAAAGTTCCATACTCTTAAGTGTCCAAGATACCTCTTTATTAGCCATAAAATTTATTTTCCTTTATTCTAGCTATTTAACTTTATTTTTGAACTCTTCATTAGGATATCTAACCAAATCATGTATATAGGTCCTCCAATTCAAATTCCACTACCTCTATCTCCCTTTCCTACTTTATTTGTTTCTCATGTGACCAAGATACAACTACCTACTTGACGTTTTAAATATTTTCCTTTACTAAAGAGTTGTGTATTCCCTAAGGAACCCATTATAAGGAGGCCATAGTTCTTTAACCATAGAAACAAAATATTCCTCTTCAAACCAATTAGGTTTGAACTTATAAGGATTGGGGGGATTCCTACCATCCAGATCCACTTCCAAAAGTACAAAAGGTGGTCTAAATCTCCTCCAAAATAAACCCATTTCTTGATTCTAACATGTTCATTTATAACATATTATGACACAAGGAACATACCATGTATTTATTCCACCGTATCCTCTCCCATCCTCTTATTTATCCATGAAGGCCTTAGTTTTATAGGATATATATCATATAACACATCCTCCTAATAAACTAATCAATTAAAGTGACCACCTATGCTATAGAACCCCAAAACTTAAACCTTCCATATAAAAAATAAGGTCTCCTCCAACAACCACATCACTCTATATAATCCATTCCAATATCAAAACATCTCCAAAAAATATTATCTTTCCTTATATTGTCGGCAAAGGTTTGGGGAAGTAAAGTCTTTACCCAATTCCATGGAATAAATCATTATGCCCAAACCTAATTTAAAAACCATGAATTATTGCAAGAACAAACTCTATTCCTCGATCTAGAAATCAACTCCCCGGACCTACCTCCAAAGTATATAGAAATACAATTCTAACCCACAACATGTGTTATAACTCCAAGACCAATATAAGACCTTCACCCATAGATTCCTACAGTAAAACAATGGCTTATGGATCTCCACAAACCTTTACAGGGCTTGTTTATTTGAAGTACAATCAAACCCTTAATAATTTAAAGATAATACAATTGTGAGGATCCCTCCACTAGGATATTACAATCTCTAAGAACCCCCATAAAAACATAATTTTTTCCCAGATAGGACCTCACAATGGGAATTTTCCTAAGAAATAACTAAATGATACTTTCTTCCCCTTCCTACCCCTTTTTTCTTTCTTCCTTCAACTTGTCGAGGCCCGCTATCCACACTTCCATCTACATCACTAGAAATTTCTTTTATGGGACTCAATTTGTACCTTTAAGAGTCCTTAAGAATATCATCAACACTAAAAAGGACATATTCCTCCCCTTTGTCTCTTCTAACCCTAATTACCAAGGAATAACATCTTGCTAAAGGCTCCCCCAAATTTACAACCAAATTCCCAAAATATTAATGATAAATAACCTCTCCCACAAAATATCCCCCCAAGGGAATACTCTTACAACTAGTATCTATAGGATCCCTTTTCACAAGGTGCTAGGAGCTAAAATATATGCCCTTATCATAAGAATAAATGAGATTAAAGGGATTCAAATATTTTTTAGACTTATATTCTTTATTTGGGGGCTTCACCAATGGAATTGCCTCTAGCTATTCATCTAAAATGGAAGGATTTTTGTTGAGAAATATGAGAACTATGACTTCATGTAACCTTGAAATCACTTCTCTAACTTCTTATTGACTTGGACATGATACTTCCTTGGAGCTTCCATCAAATTAACTTCCCCAATTTCAAACCCTTTACTAGACTCAAATTATTCATCTTCGCCTATACTTTTTTTTGCAAGGGGAAATCATAATCATGCATTGGGTGTCCATACCTATGGAAAAAAGAACACTATTATCATACTAATCGGTAAGTGCGGACACAAACATATCTCCCTAAATTCGACAGGAAACTAGAACAAAACATAACAGAATACACACTTCTCCTTAAACTTCATTATCATATGAACTAGTTTAGTGAGGTACAAATGGCATACCTTTTAAACGACGATTGATCCTCGCTAGTGTCGTCCTTGTATCTCCTTCCTTAAGTTTGCAGAATAGTAAGTCTGTCTAATAATCACAAACCAACAAAGAGGGAAAACAAGGATATATGTATTATAATGAAGTCTATGTATATGATCAAGGAATTATACAATAAAAGACAAGATGATTATATAGGGAAGAAATGTGTTACTGTATTAAATCAAATGGAAAGTGGAGAATAAAACCCATGCCTTGATGTTGCAAGGTCCCCTTTCGATGGCTCTTTGCTCTAACACACACACCTTTGCTCCAATTCCTTGAATGAAGAAGATCCACAATCTGACTTGAAGAACTAAATCAAATATCTCAAGCATAATATGAAGTAGAAATCTCCATACAAATCTTATCCTATTCAACCTTAGCCTTTTCCATGAGAGATCCCTCTTTATATAGTGTGTTTTGGCCCTTGACCAATTTTTGAGGAAACATTGGTTGTGTTTGACCACTTTTGGGACTTTGACAGGTTGGTCAAAGATGGAGCGCCCAGGTGGAGCTGATATCACGGGATATCTCTTATTTTGTGGGCTTGTGGACTGAGAAAAGGGTTTAATAGGGTTTATGTAAAGGGTTAAGGGATGTCAGCCCATGGGTTTACCCATGATTAGGCCTCTTTGTAAATGTATAAATAAATAGTAGCTAAGTGATGTACATGTAGTTACTGATTGGCTTAGAGAATGAGAATTTGTTGGCTTTGTGCACAATATGTTCTAAGTATTGGCTTAGTGCAAGAGATTGTAAGTTTCTTTGTGCAGACAAATTCTGTAAAGTAAGGCTCTGTGTTACTAAGGAGTTGGCTCTGTACCTTGACCTGATTTTGGGAAGGAGGATCTAGTGCATAGCGCGCAGATCTCATGTCCTCTGTGGAGTTAGGCTCTATGGATTTGTGCACAGGAGAAGATGAATGTAAGAAGATTGAAGACTAATAAAGAAGAAGAACAATTCGATGGACGTATCCCCACACTAGGGTGAACCACGTATATCCTGTGTATTGATGTTCCTTGTGCGATGTTGTTTATGTGTTTATATACTTAGTACTATTATTATAATGTATGATGAATGCATATGATGTCATTTCTTAGTGCTTAATGGTATTAAATATAAATAAATGCTAGATCCAAGATGATGATCTATGCTAAGTGAATGGAAGTACTAGATCTTTATGGTTACTAAGATGATATGTAATACGGGTTTAATCTGCGATCTGAATGAGATTCAAGAAACTAATGCATATTGTTGTTTAAGTGTTCTATTAAGTATTGTAATCACAGATATATGTCCCAACCTAGTTGTAGACACCTGAGTCTTGCAACCCCCCCTACCTCTACCTCAGGTGAGACTTCATCTTCTTCACAGGTGTTGCTGAAAGGGATGGTAGTTAGGGTTTTGTTGGTGTGTTGTTGAATCGTTGAACCCTGAGTCTTCTTACCCTATGCCAACAAATGGTTCTGATGCCGGGACTTTAAACTGTGATTGTTGGGAACTGAAGAAAACATAAAGCTATGTGCATAGATATTTTGATGTAGTGCGCAGTATTCTACTTGACTTATGAAGCTCTGTGCTAAGAAAGAAACCAGATCTGAAGAAAAGAGGTAAGATCTTAAATCTTTTTTCTCTGCTAAAGGTAAGATAAGTGGAATTTTTTTCTTCGAAAGTATGAATCTAGGTATGTTTGATAGATTTTTTCCTAGCCTGAATGTTAGGGCACGGTTAGAAGAAAGAGTTGATATGAATAAATTGGATAGAAATGGAGAAAAATATGTCTATGCATAGAAAGAATTTTTGGACTAATAAGTGGATGCAGGAACCTAGAAAGAATTTTTGTAGATTGAAGATCCAACACTGTGATCCCAGTGCGCATTACAGGAAAGGTTGGGGATCATTTAAAAGAAAGAGAGGAATAAAATTG
The DNA here is from genome assembly GCA_009831015.1 of Picea engelmannii. Classification (NCBI taxonomy): domain Eukaryota; kingdom Viridiplantae; phylum Streptophyta; class Pinopsida; order Pinales; family Pinaceae; genus Picea; species Picea engelmannii. Next base: position 558,730 of record ML791867.1, read on the forward strand.
TGTTATAATTGCAGAATATCAGGACATCTTGCTAAGGAATGCCCTAGTACAGGTCCTATTTGTCTTTGTTGTAAAGTTATTGGTCATGAGGTTGAATATTTCCCAAGGATGATTGCTAAAATTGAAAAGATGAACATGAGACAATAAAACTATAAAGAAGGTCAAGAGACTAAGGATATGTTAGAAAATTAGAAAGAGAAAGAATCAGAAAAATCTCAGACCATGTTAGTACAGTTAAAATAAGCAATGGATGACCACAAGGATGTCAGTTTGTCAGAGATATTGAAAGAAAAACAGTGCATAGTCACAAGAATAGAAGACTTCGACATAGACTGTGTATTGGATGAAGAAACACATGTGAACATTATGCCAGAAAGCACTTGGGAAATTTTGGGAAAGCCTTTTATGATACCTTCATTGGGAAGGATAGGATTTTTTAAAGGAAAGATGATAACCTGTTAAGCCCTAATATTGGCTCATTACCACTTAATTGGGGCATATTAGATTAGTAATGCTATTTTATTTATGTCGGATTTAGGCCATTAGTTTTGATTTAGATTAGTAATGTTATTTTATTTATGTCGGCTTTAGGCCATTAA
>ML791867.1:561765-607781 GCA_009831015.1 Picea engelmannii
TCAAAAAGAAAAAGGTAATAGTCCTAATTGATTCTGGCAGTACTCATAATTTCATTCACTGTAAATTAGCCAAAGATCTCAATTGCTTTGTATATCCAGCGCCAGAGTTTCAAGTAATGGTTGCAGATGGAGGAACTATCAAAACTATCAATTGATGTTTGGTTCTTAACATAACCCTATGTGGAAGAGTTACTAATATACCTATCATTTCTCATGAAAAATCAATTGAAGAAGAGTTTGAAGTCATTAAGTTTATTGAGAACAGTGCCCCTTTTCCACTTTTGTTAGGAAAGACTTGGATCGAGAAGGATCAGATCAGAAGGAAAACATAGGAGGAATCCATAGAACAGAAAAAGAAAGAACTAAGGCATCTCATATCTCAGAGAATAGAGCGACTAATAGAAGAACAAGAGGATAAGTCGAAGCAACAAAGGGCAAGAGAATTAGCTGTCGAATTTGAAAAACTGCAAGAAGGTTTGAAGGACCTATCCATGCAAGAACAAAGTATGTACACCCATGACCTAGTACGCAAAGAGGTATTACCTTTGAACCCTTTGAAAGAACATCAGCAACGCGAAGTCACTCTGCTATGAAAATATAAGAATAAGAATGGAAAGAGGAATCTAGAGACTTAGATCACGAGAAAGAAGGCAAGGAAACTCAGTAAGAAGAAAGACAAGATAGAAAAACTACAAGGGGCTCCATAAAAGACTTCGCGGGAGGCAGATTTGTAGAAGTTGAACCTTGTCAGAATAGCAGAACCATGCAGAATGGGACTTCACGATGGCGAAGCAATATAACCGTTGGAGGTACCCTGACCATTAGAATAACGCTTTGGAACGGCTAGAAACACAGTTATTGATGGAAATACTATCATTAGACCATTGGGACCACACCACAATGGAATGATTCACATTGATTGACGCATTCCTACCCATTGGAGGAATATGTTACGTCGTTTTCTTATTTAACCCGTCAGATGCTGCTTCGGTACCAATTTTTTCCACCTGTGATTATCCAAGATAATAGAGAATCGATTTCATATCACACTCTTATTTCTAGATCTCACCATCTGTGTGATTACCTCACTTGTCTTTTCGCCTACCTAATCTATTTGATTACAAGTGTGAATGTCGGGCGAACATAATGCATTAGAGAAGTCTGTGGAGGAGATTCTCGTGGATCTCATGGCTAAGAGAGTTATGTCTATAGGAATACAAGCTTCATCAACTGGAGGATTGCAAGCATCCCCCTCAACTAGACTTCATTCCAGCCATACTACTGAGAAGCGAAGAAAGCACCGTGATGATTTGTCTAACACAAAGCAGATCTCATTGGTCTTGCCAGATTAGATATTGCCTTTGGCTAGAACGGTTAACCACGATAGTATCCTACGTGAATTTGAGTACATGTTGATCACTGCATACATCCCGAAGGGGATACGCATAGTTGGACCCCAGTTAGGACACATCCCAGCTCTGAAGAATAACAAATTTAACGGAGATAGGAAGAACTACGTGATACTCACGTCACGTAGGTATTTGATGAAAACAATTAGGAAGAAGTCGCACATAGTCTCCCAACCGTGGATTAAGGAGCAGCGCACAGTCTAGCAACAAATTGCTGCCATCCAGAGAAAATTCATGGAAGTTACATAGAGACTCCAGTCAGTGCAAGACGAAGCATGCACTCTTTTTGAAGAGATTGAAGGAAAAGGCTCATAGCTAGACCAGATGGTCACGACAGTGGAATAGCACCTAGAAGGGCTTGTTACAGAGCAACCAATTCAATATTTCATCGAGCAGGAGGCTCTAGTGAAGCAGTAAGTCGAGGCAGCTTGATTTAAGCTCGAGGCCTTTCAAGCAGTGTTGCCTAGATCTGAGTGACTCGGGACGAGTCACAGGTGAGTGTTGGGGGCTTGATAGCCCTTGACCAAGTTTTGAGGAAACATTGGTCATGTTTGACCACTTTTGGGGCTTTGACAAGTTGGTCGAAGATGGAGCGCCCAGGTGAGGATGAGATCACGAGATCTCACTTATTTTGCGGGCTTGTGAACTGAGCAAAGGGTTTACTCGTATTTATGTAATGGTTTAAGGTATGTCATCCCATGGGTTTACCCATGATTAGGCCTATTTGTAAATGTATAAATAAGTAGTAGTTAAGCGATGTAAAGGTAGTTACTGATTGGCTTAGTGCATGAGAATTTTTTAGCTTTGTGCATAATATGTTGTAAGTATTGGCTTAGTGAAAGATATTGTAAGTTTTTTTATGAAAATAGATTATGTAAAGTAAGGCTATGTGTTACTAAGGAGTTGATTATGTGCCTTGACCTGATTTTGGGAAGGAGGATCTGGTGCACAATGAAAAAATCTCTTGTCCTCTGCGGAGTTGGGCTCTGTGGATTTGTGCATAGGAGAAGATGAATTTAAGAATATTGATGACTAATAAAGAAGAGTAAGAAGTTGTTGGACATAGCCCCACACTGGGGTGAACCACGTATATCATGTGTCTTGATGCGCTTTCTGTGATGTTGTTTATGTGTTTATCTACTTAGTGTTGTTATTATAATGTATGATGAATGCATTTGATGTCATTTCTTAGTGCTTGATGGTATTAAATATAAACGAATGATAGATCCAATTTTATGCTATGTGCTAAGTGAACGGAAGTACTTGATCTTTATGGTTACTGCGTTGATATGTAATAAGGTTTTAATATGCGATGTGAATGAGATTCAAGAAACTAATGCATATTGTTGTTTAAGTGCTCTGTTAAGTATTGTAATCACATATCTGTGTGCCAACCTAGTTGTAGACACCTGATTCCTGCAACCCCCCCTGCCTCTACCTCAGGTGAGACTTCATCTACTTCGCAGGTGTTGTCGAAAGGGTCGGTAGTTAGGGTTTTGTCGATGTGTTGTTGAAGTGTTGAACCCTGGGTATTCCCATGTGCCAACTATGTGAAAGAGATATGGATGAGGATATTAGGATGATCCCACCAAATCATAGAAGTGAGTAATATTCAAACCGATCGAAGGCCACCTCATCTTCTAGAAGATTCTCTTCTAGATCATTCGTGAAATTTGACTTTTCCTATGCTTTAAGCATCATCGCACCCTATGCACAAGAATCATGCAATGACATCGTAGTCCAGGTTTAGGGCAGAGTGTGATGATCAGGCATCATGGCGCCCCATGCATATGGCAAGGTGTGACAACCTTCCTTGATATGGTTTTTGAAAGAGGAAAGCAAATCACTTTTCTCATGGAGAAAGTCTTCTTTTAATATTTTCAGGGAACATGAACACATGTTGTCAGTTGACCACTGAGGTGACCAAAATAATGTGTAATACACACCTAAAAGGAACCCTAACATAATACAAACATTGATTAAAAGAGATATCTCCCTTTTGTAACAACATCTTTGCTAGAATCCCTTCTTTTAAATCATTCCATGTTAAAAATATATCCATTGACATGGAATCGATGTCCAAAAATATGATGTCAACATCCAAAACTTCCCCAAAGACCCACCAATCTACTTAAACACTTAAATTGTTTATAAATAGAGAGACAACCCTAGTAATTTTACCAAAATTGGGTAAAATACTCCTTTTCCAACCTTGCATCAAAGCACGAGGACTAGGACTTCAGGAATAGAGGAGTTGTATCCCATTTCAAATCAGAATTTAGCTCCTTCTTCGATTCTACATCTGACTAAAATAGGCACCTCATCCACCCATGAGATAACAAACAAAACCTTGGCACATAAGTTAAAAGGGAAGACCAGACCTCAATCAACCAATATTTTAAGGAGTGTTCATTCATCCTCATTCTAAATGAATGACCAACTAAGGATTCAATTGGAAATAATCGACCACCTCATGCATTTTAGCATCTTCTCCATAGACTATCTTAATCAAGGAATGACATTCTCTTTTTTTAATCATAAACATTCCCTCCATGTCCACTACTAAAAGAACCTAAGGAACCTTCCTTCATACACCTACCGCCATCACTACACCTAACATCACCAAGTATATCTCCTTCCTTAAGTGAAAATTTTGTATTCTCTCCTACTATTTTTTCACCTTGAGCCTTTACCAAAACGGAAACAACACTAGAGACAAACCTTAAAAGATAACCTAGTTAAGGATTCTCACCTATTACAAATAGAACCCATGAAGACTAAACATTATCACCAATAATTTCAACTCCCTCCTCAAAGAAAATACCTCGATGTCAAAACCTTTTCTAATTAATGTTAACACACTTGATATCCTAACGATGTTGAGGTATCGATTCATATCATACTTTCCATACCATCCCATCCTTACCTTTAGTACCATCACCTATAGGAGTATTGATATGACCTAGAAAAACAAACGGAAAGTGATTGTTATAGCACAAATTGCCACACCTATGCATTTGTGACATGGTCTTACCCTTTTCCCTAGCTTTCTAAGCAAAATCCAAAAATTTCCTCATCAAAGTTACTTAAAAAACATGGTTTTTGCACATATCCACAGGTTTCCTTTATGCAACACGTGAACATCTACACCTTGCAAGCTTGCAACCCATAGATTCCCTCAAAAAATGGAAAAAATAAAATATTTCCACAATTTCGAGCGGGTCTTTCAGTTGGGATTGTTTCCCAACGTCCCTAAGACCATAATAAATGGAATTCAACCTCCCCAACCTCTTTGGGATGGTATAAAATCACCATTGAGGGAAACTATGAGGACAAGTTTGATGGTGCAAGGTTATGTTGTTGAGATTTAGCAAGCTTCCCTAATCCCTTCATTCTTTGAGTAACATCCCCTGGCCTAGAAACCCCTTTTCTAGTGTTCCTTCCTCTCCTATATATCTATAAGGTGTGTTCCTATCCTTATTGGGTTATCTGAGGAAGAGCCTCACTACTGAGTTGATTCTCGAAGGACTTGTGGAGGAACCTAGGCAGTTGACTCTGAAGCAGTGTCGGAAGTTGAACCATGTTGTAACCAACTTTCACATATTGCTAACAATAGAAGAGTTTTCTTTCCCTCCTATATTGTGTTCATGCAATGTTATATGTTTTTGTTGTTCTTATATTCTTTGATTTATACACATGGTATATACTACTTGAACCTATAACTACCTTGTTGCAGCACTATCTTGGTTTCCTATTGCAGGCTTGTTCTAGCATAGACCAGGAGCACTTCAAGAAGCAAGAGCAGGGATCGACACCAAATGAAGGGTTTTAAGGTTCAATTATTCTCCTTTCTCCTTCCCTTCTCCATCCTAGTGAAAAGTAGTTATTTCTTGTTTGCATGCTTTCTTGTAAGGGTAGATTTCAGTCTTCTTACTTTGGTCTTGCTCTACTGTGACTTGACCTAAGGTCATAGGGGAAAAATCCCTTAATCAGTAATGAGCAGAGGAATCCAACTCAACATACCCTATCCCATAACTCCTCACAAGCCTAAAACCTCTAATGACTAAGGGTTGAACCACCTCTTGAGCTATCTTCAAAGGTGAAGAAATCCTAGCACCTAGTCCAAATCGCTTCCCATGTGCTTCTGGTCCTGTGTTTAATGAGAACTAAAAACCGTCAAAGATATTGGACAATTATTCAACCAAATCGAGCTCCATACTACAAAACCATAGACTCTATATCCAAATTCCAATCTCATCCACTTATAAGGATGCCAAAATATCTCGCTATGTGTGTGTGTGTGTGTGTGATGAATTACATTTAGTGGAAATAAAATATAAATATAGCCTAAAGTGGTTAATTTTTTTATTTTGATGAAAGGTTTTCTCATTAATGTTAACACACTCAATAGCCTAATGATGTTGAGGTGTTGATTTAGATCAAATTTGGCATGCCATATCAACCTTAACTTTAGTACCAACACCTACAAGAAAATTTACATGACTTGGAAAAATAAATGGAAAGTAATGAATAGAGTAATCTAACTCAACATACCCTATCACATCACTCCTCACAAGCCCAAACCTTTTCTTCCTAAGGGTTGAACCACCTCTTAAGTTATCTTCATAGGTGAAGAAGTTTTAGCAGCTAGTCCAAATCCCTTCCCATGTGCTTTTGACCCCAAGTTTACCTAGAAACAAAAACCTTCAAATAGATCAAGAAATTATTCAACCAGATCTAGCTCCATACTACAAAACCCTATACCTTATATCCAAATTCCAAGATCGTCCACTTATAAGAATTCCAAAATATTTAATCATGTGTGTGTGAACGATGATTTACATTTAGTGGACCTTCAATATAAATATAACCTAAAACAACGTCTTTTTGGATTTTCATGAAAAGTTGTCTTTTTGCCTATTCATTATGTTATTTATTTATCGTATTTAATTGTTTATCAACATTATTCTTATACTTATCTATTTAACCCTTATTTGCAATTTTAGATCCTTAGACATTCATCCCATAATGTTTGTATGAGCCCTTGCTTGCATTTGTATAATCTTTAAACATTTATCTTGGTTTCATAATGTTTTAGTGTGCATCAAATTGCACTACAATTATAAAGAAATGATATAGTTGGTCATAAAAAAAATTTAAATGAAAAACAATGAATAACTCTCTCCATTTACATTAAACTTAAAATTAATGAGTAAATGTGTATATTATATAGTTTTGTTGAGATAACCATTGTTAACCTCACCTAATAACAGATTGTAAGAATAATGTCATTGAATTATATATAATAAATATTACTTAGATTGTTTTAGAATTTTATTTCTATACTAAAAAAAATTGATGAAACTTTTGTGTATATAAAAAATGAATGAGTATTCATGTATATAACAAGCTCTTACATAAGTAGATTTAGAGAAATGCATGAGATATCAAATAGAAATTTTTTTAGGTTTTTGGAGATACTTTAAGGAAACATAGTATAGTGACCACATAGTGCATCATCCCTAGTTAGGGTACACAACTAATCGTAGATCCATAAGAAAGAATGGAATATTGGATGGGAGGATCAATGTTTCCCTTAAAAACTAATGAACCAATGCATAAGATCTTATCAAATAGAAATTTGTAACAACAAATTTGTAGACCTTGGCATTTAATATTTATTAAAAAAATGTAAATTAATCATATAATAACATTAATTGAACACAAAATTTGATAAACAATTTATATTTAAAAATAATTTGTATGTAAAAAATAATAAATAATTTATATCTCATACATGTTTTTTTACATTCATAATGGAAAATATTCACTTGATTTGTAACCATCATTTTCAGTTATTTATTATTAATAGACAGTTTTCTACCCTTTTGGTGTTTAATAAGTTTCTACATTGTCTAATGGTTAATGGTTAATTTTGACCTTCTTGATGGTTTTGTTTTACATTTTGGACATGGCCTTATAGTAAATGTGCATGTTAATTGAAATATGTATTTTATATTAGTAATGGAAGTATAATAGAGAATACTTGTAATGGGATTAATATTAATAGAGAATCCTTGTAATGAGATTGTGTGTTTTATGGGAATTAAGTATTTATATTATCTTCAGTATAAGAAGATAATTTATTTCATAGTGTTTTGAGATTTTTATGGTGAAAGTAGTTATTAGAATTGCATATAAAGCAAAACCAAATGGAACTCAAATTTCTAAATTCTACTATAATTAAAAGGGGTGAGGGTGTTACAAGAACACCCACAATCAAAGAAGGAAATTTGGATATTTTCCCAATGGAGTCACAAATCTATTGTGTGTGGCTTGTGACTAGGGTATGCAAAATGCACTAATTTAACAGTTGTGTGTTAAGCACAAATAATATTGCATTTTAGAGATAAAAACCCTAACTCTAAACTAGCTTTAACATCTCAAACCTCTAATTTATGAAGTGAAAAACTCAAAACATGAAATAAAATAATTCACATGAATAAGGAGTTTAGAAAGAATGAATAAAATACCATTACCAAATGAATGAGGCCAAGTTAGAAACTATGAAGTGAGATTGATGAAGATAATGGGTTCCAAAGCCCCTCCTTGGGATGGATCCTTGGATTCCTTGGTGTGTTGATAACTCCCTCTTTGATGTATGAGGGCACCTATATAAGAAACTCTCTCAAGAGGAAGAGGTCCTCAATAATCTTGTGGGATTTCAACATCATAACCTTACTATGACAATGGATGTGGATAAGAGACCTCAAAGGATTTATTTATAGATAAAATAGTGGTTAAACCCCCTTGACATGGTCTTCAAAATAGTTTCTAAAAATGACCAAATCGATATTAACAATTGTAATTAGGGTTTAAGATGGTCTAGATGCAACTAAATTCCCATTTTATAAAATTTGGCTTGAAAACAATCAAAATTAGTTTTTTGGTGGAGCAGTACGATTTTTGGTAGTATTATCTGTGTTGTATGAGGGAACTTAATGGGGTTATTATCTGCATTGGTACTTTTTGTTCAAAATCATGGTTTGAATTTGCACTTTCCAATGAGTTAGAAGTCAGATGGTAGTGGAAAGGGGATGAAATAGTGGTTAAGAATATCATTAGTGATATATTTCAGTAAGAATGCTAGAATTGTCACAAGTGAGTAGTTTTAAGGTGATAAATTTGACAATATATTTTTCCTCCATCAATCCACAAAGGAAAAGTAAGACAAAAATATAAACGGTCTTTCATATAGTTCTATCTAGTTTTCTAGAATTTAGACCCAAAAAATCATACTTAAAACTAAAAACAAATTATAGCAACATAAAATGTCAATATCATTGTCATCCATATCCCTAGCTTTATACATCGAAAGATTTGTTGTGACGACACAAAGAAAAAAAATCTAAAACCTCCAGTAATATAATTTTGTCTTTGATTATCCTTCCTTGAGGATCCAATCAGCTTCAATGTTATGTTCTATGTAGATGTGAGAATCTCCATAAAGAGCCCCAAAACAAACATTTTGTATCTAATAATCCCCTTTTATCAAGTTGATGAAAAGAAGAGAATCCTTATAACATTATAACCTATAAATTCCTCTGTCATTTTCCAACTTCAATAGACATCTCAATATCAACAACTTAGTTGAATTGTTAGTGCCTATACCCAAACCTATTTTGAATCTGACAAAATGACTACCTGAAAAATATAATATCTTTCCAACACTAATGAATGTATATATGTCACTCTTCCTTGATCCCATAAAACAACACTAAAAATATGTTATATCTATCATCGACTTCCCAACATGCCAATATATTCTTTCTTTAACGTCATCTACAACCTTAAAATAAACTATATATTTAATTAAAAACTTGGAAAATTAACTGTTCAAGTGACAAAATATCTACAACCTTAAAATAAACTATATATTTAATAAAAAACTTGGAAAGTTGACTTTTCAAGTGACAAAAACTATGCAATAAATAAATGCTAGTTAAAATTTATAATTTTGCAAATATATACCAATTAAAATTTATAATTTTGCAAATAATATGTAATCCTGCTACAACCATCCTCTAAAAAAAGATAGCTACAACCAACCATCCTCTAAAAAGATAAGTTATTGACCTGAAAGATCAAAACATTGATTACTAACTAGCCCAAAACACTATTAATAATAAAATGGATATCTAAAACTGTCCTCTAAAAATATAACATATTGACAACCATCCTCTAAAAAAAATAAGTTATTGACCTGAAAGATCAAAGCATTGATTACTAACTAACCCAAAACACTCTTAATAATAAAATGGATATCTAAAAATGTCCTCTAAAAAATATAACATATTAACCTGAAAGATCAAAGCATTGGTCACTAATTAGCACAAAACACTCTTAATAATAAAATGGATATCTAAAAATGTCCTCTAAAAAGATAACTTATTGACCTGAAAGATCAAAGCATTGATTACTAACTAGCACAAAACACTCTTAATAATAAAATGGATATCTAAAATTGGATAGTACTTTAATCACTTCATATTATCCTTATTAATAATTATTATTTTATATATATAAAAAAGCAATAAAAGTAAAGTAATTTTATATAATTTTATATGAACAATAAACTTTGGTTAATATTAAAAGTTGTAAATAAAGTGCTCGTAAGTGTGATCACTAGGTGTTGGCACACAAGGTAGTGCCCTAGGTGCACTTGAATGCACTTGCTCATTATGTCTTGGTTAGTTAATGAGTTTTGAGGGTGGAGATTTATCATGGTTTTAGATGGTTGGGAGTTAATGTTGATATATATTACTTGCTTGTAGTGGGGAATGGAGAGGCTCCTTTGGCTCCACGACATTGCTAGGGTTTTGTGTATCATTCATATACGGTATAAGAAAGTGTATTTTTTATTCATCAACTAAACAATTATGAAGTGCAGCATTATGATTTTCAATTGAAATATAAAAATGTGAGATTTTACCTTTCAACTTGATGGTAGATGTGCTCGATGTGTTTTGTCTTTTTTTTTGGACTTATAACAACATCTTACATTCTTCAAGACGGATCATCCAACAATCTCAAAATATTTTCTTCTTGTGGAGGGATATTGACCACTTATGTAAAAGGAAGAGTTATCCTTAACTTACTCAATTCCTCTACAACATTGTATTTCATTTGGGGAGGATTTGACACCAGGTGTTGCTTATTGTTTTCAGTGTTATTTGTCACATTTTTATTTGCCTCTTTCTCATTCACCTTTTCTTTATCTTTTTCTTTAATTATTTTCGTTTCCTTTTTAGAGTCATCTTTATTTTAGGATTTATTTACAAATGCTCATGTTTGGGAAACATTCTCTTGTGATTCAGGGCCATTGTCGCCTTGTTCAAATATATACATGGAAATCTCACATCTGTCCTTTTGTACAGTTTCAAAACTTTCATTAGGTAAATAGTCATTTCCTTCCTCAATTATTTTCTCATCATATATATCATCCAGAACAGTTGAATTTGGGATTAGTTTCCTGGGAACCCTTTGTCTTAGTTGATTATCATCTCACTCTATTTTCTTGGGGAGGGTTCCTTCTTTGCTCTTGTTTTGTGGTATAGTTCCCTTAAAAAATTCTCCTCCAATGGTTTGATTTTGGATCGGTCGCAGCTTATGCTCTTCATTGTTTATTGAGATAGAGGGTCCTTGATCATCAATATTTAGGCCTCCCAGTTTCCTTTGTACTTTTCCCAGGATAATATCATGGTCAGCACCTATCTCAATCATAATTTCTTCCATCTCAATGGCCTTAATCATTACTTCCTCCAAGGTATCCATATGGGATGTTTTGATAGCATATTTTACATTTGGGGGCATCACATTCTTATAACAACCAATTATCACAGGGTCATTCAGTCTTTTATCTTATGGAATCTTACTCAAAGTTTTATTAAACATGAGATTAAAATCTTATATTCTCGCATTCTTCCTCAAAACAATCTAGTTGAAATTAGTGAGAAGGATATGATATGAAATTGGGGGAGCGAACATAGTCAAGAACATGGATTTGAGGTCGTTAAATGAACCAATTGACCTAGTGGGTAATGGCGTATACCATTCATAGGCTCGTCCTGATAAGGTTTGAAGAAATAACCTTACCATCACATCGTCATATTCAACACGGTGAAAATCACAAACATCAATAAATAAATCAAGGTGTCTTTTGGCATTGTAGATTTTAACCTTGTACAATATTTACTGCAAACAGATTTTTAGTAAAAGAACAGAAAAGATACAATGGAAAATACAAACATTACACAGATAATTTTCCCCTGGAAACCCAAACCAGGAAAATCATCATATTCTATATTCATTCATAGTGATACATTGTTTACAATACAATATACATATAGGAGCTAGCGGCATCCAAAACCCTAACCCAATGACTTAGATTTGTCAACAACCCTAATTCCTTAACCAGAAATAGAAAACCATCGGCAAAAACTATGTGCCGAAAAAATGCCCAACAATGGACACAAAAATCAAGGCAACATGAAAAATGAGGAAAAATTGTGACACGTTTCCCAAGGAAAACAATTCTCGGGGGCATTGCCCCTGCACCCCCCCTCAAACCCTCCTGCAAAGAATATAACACATAACCAACATTCTCCCACTTGTTGTTTTCTTTGGATACAGGGTGTTACAGGGTTACATTATCAACAATCTAGGGAAGCAATGCCCATGGATCCTCTACACCAAGAGAACTTCCCAGTGCTCAAAGATTTTGTTAATGAATCTGCAACATTCTTCAAAGTGTCCACCTTCATCAGCAATACTTTATTTTCTTCAGCCATGTCTCTCACAAAGTGATATTGAATATCAATATGCTTTGTCTTTGAATGATAAGTTAGGTTCTTCACCAGAAAAATTGCACTCTAACTGTCACAATCCATCCTTACATCTTGTTGTACCAACCCAATACCTGAACACAATATTTGTAACCATACTGCTTCCTTACTTGCATGAGTGGTTGCCATGTATTCATCTTATGTAGTTGAAAGTGCCACTACATCTTGTGTTTTTCTCATCCAACTTATTTCTCCTCCAAATAGGTTAAACACATACCCGCTTGTATATCTCCTACGATCCAAATTTCCAGCCCAGTCTGCATATACAAAGCCATGTATATCCAACACTCTATCCAATCTTGGTCTTCCTTGGTAGGACAATCCATAGCTATAAGTGCCATGCAAATACCTGAAAACCCTTTTTACTGTTGTCCAATGCTCCTTCCCTGATTTTGACATATACCTGCTCAAAACTCCCACTAAATGTGCAATTTCTAGTCTAGTACAAACCACTTCATACATCAAACTTCCAACTGCACTCGCATATGGAACATGAGACATGTACTCCTCCCCTTCATGTGTCTTGGCACATTGATCCGCAGATAACTTTACACCAACAGGAATAGGAACCTTGACCGGTTTACATTCCTACATATTAAACCTCTGCAATATTGTCTTCACATATTTTCTATGATTTAACCAGAGTTTCCTCTTTTTCTGATCTCTTTTAATTTCCATGCCCGAAATGAAATTTGAAGCACCGACATCCTTCATGCCAAATTTAGAGGACAATTGAGTTTCCACATCCTGAATAATCTCCTTGTTGTTTCCTATCAGCAACATGTCATCCACATACAAGACCAAATAAATTAAATGATCACAAATTAATTTAAAATACACATAGTGATCCTCTTTGCTTCTTGTGAAGCCAAGTCTCAGCATATAATTATCAAATTTTTGATACCACATCCTTGGTGATTGTTTTAAACCATACAGAGACTTTTTCAGCTTGCATGTCAGCTCCTTCTTTCCCTTCACAGCAAATCCTTCTAGATGCTTCATATATATTTATTCTTCTAGATACCCATGTAGGAATGTTGTCTTCACATCCATTTGTTCTACTTCAAAATAAAATGCAACAGAAAAAGATAATAGAAATCTTATAGAGGTTAACTTGGCAACAAGAGAAAAAATCTCACCAAAATCAATTTCCTCAACTTGGGAATAACCCTTTGCTACTAACCGAGCTTTGTATTTCTCCACTTTGCCTTCTGCGTTCATCTTCTTTTTAAATACCCATTTGATGCCAATGGGCTTTCTTCTAGTCAGCAACTCCACTAGATATCAAGCCTCATTCTTATCCAAGGCTTCCATTTCTTCGTCCATTTCCTTTTTCCGTAGATTTACATCCTCTGAATCCATTGCCTCCCTGACAATTATAGTATTATCATCAGTAATAGACAAAGAAAAATTTGAATGGAAATCAGATGGATTATACCTTTCTAATAACCTTCTTTCTCGAACCGATCTCCTCAATACTGGAGTATGAGGATCTTCTTCTTCTTGTTCATGTTATTATGTAGAGTTTGATTCATCATCATTTAAATCAAACTCTATTTTCTCTAGTTCTTCCTTACTTGGTAGGACTTCATGTTTAACAACATCCTTCATTTTACTAAATACCACTTCTCATATATACACTACCTTCTTAGTTTTTGGGTTCCAAATCTTATAACCTTTGAGACCATCTTTATATCCAATAAAGATACACTTTTCATCCTTCTTATCTAGCTTACTCCTATTTTCCTTTGGAACATGAACATATGCATCACAACCAAATACCTTGATATGTGTGAGAGAAGGTTCCTTACCAGTCCATAACTCTTGTGGAGTCTTCTCATACAACGTTGATGAGGGTGATCTATTGATCAGGTAACATGCAGTACCCACTGCCTCTGCCCAGAATTATTTCCCTAACCCGACAACATTGAGCATGCACCTTGCTTTTTCCATCAGCGTCATGTTCATCCTTTCTGCAACTCCATTCTGTTGAGGTGTATATGGAGTAGTCTTCTTCCTTTCTATACTGCACTTCTTACAAAATTCTTCAAATTCATTCCCGCACAACTCTCTGCCATTATCTGTCCTCAACACCTTAATTCTTTTCTCTGTTTGATGCTTAACAAGAGCCTTAAACTTTTTAAACCTGTCAAATACTTCAGATTTCTCCCTGAGGAAATATATCCAAGTATTCCTCGAGAAGTCATCTATAAATGAGACATAGTACACATATTTTCCCAATGATGGGACCGACATAGATCCAAAAACATCACTGTGAACTAGCTATAAAATTCCTTATGCCCTCGTTGCACCAGAGGGGAATCTTACCTGATTTTGCTTCCCATATAGACAATGTTCACAGAAATCAAAATCCAAAGAGCAGTTAAACATATCTTCGGCCATACCTTTACTGTGTAGTAGTCGAAGACCCTTCTCTCTGATATGCCCTAGTCTTTGATGCCATAGCATAACCTTTTCTCCAGAGACTATATGAGTTCTTTCTTCTTCAACTCCAATATCAGGAACAATGGAACTATTACACCCATCACTAATAGTTCTTCTTTATAGCTTATTCAGAGTTCCAAACCAAAAAAAAATCAACAACACCATTTCTCCTCGAACCAACCTACAGGTTTCCTTTTCAAATATTGTTTTTACCCCTACATTGTCCATTTTGCATATAGAAATCAAATTTCTGGCCAAACCTGGGATGTGCAGAACATCAGGAAGTGTTCTAATCCTTCCATATATGAGCCTCAACTTGACTTTTCCTCGTCCTATGATTCTGGTTGTCGAATCATCACCTAAGAAAACATTGCCTCCATCATACCTTTCATATTTGCAGAACCACTCCCTGTGGGGAGTCATATGAAAGCATGCACCAAAGTCAACCAACCATGCCTCATGATCTGCATGTGTGCTTGAAGAAGCCAAGTACACATCCCCTCCTTATTCCTTGGAGGTATTTTCTTCTGTAGAAGGATATTCTTCAGATCCCTTCTTTTTCTCAACTTTGGATCTACACTCCTTCTTGTAGTTCCCTTCTTTTCCACATCTCCAACATACCTTTACAAAATTTCTGGGATATTGTGATCTAACCTTAGACTTAGATCTCCCACTTGAGAACTTATATCTATTTCTTTCCTGGGAACATCCTCTTGCAAATAATGTGTTTGTGATCTGTCCTTCCATATTCTTTTGTCTCATCTCCTCTGACAACAAGGATGAGACCACTTCATCAAAATTCAAGGTAGTTGTGTTACTACCTATGGCCACAACCAACTATCCCATGAGTCCGGTAAAGAACACAGTAGAATGATACATTTATCTTCATCTGAAATTTTAATATCAACATATATTAACTGAATTACCATAGTATTGAAGGCATTCAAATGTTTTTCCACCGAGTCTCCATCTCTCATCCTTGGGTTATACATCTTATTTCTCAAAAATAGTTTATTCACTAGGGCCATAGACTGATACAACTTCCCCAACTTATCCCATAAATCCCTGGTTGTAGCTTCCTCTGACACATTCAGTAATATTGAATATGAGAGACACAGTCGCATTGTGATCTTCGCCTTCCAATCCAACTTTTTCCAGTCTTATGTTGAAGTTCCTATAGGTGCAGTACCTGTTTCTACTATGATCCACTGATCTCTATCCACCAACAGATCTTCCATCTTGAGCTTTCACAACTCAAAACTTTTCCCATTAAACTTATTGATCTCCATTTTCAAATTGCACGCCATTTATTTTCACCTGAAAAATCAATACCACAGATCTCCCACTGTAACAAGGCTTATCAAGTCTCGAGCCAAACCCTTCACCACAAAGTCATCCTCCCCTAAACAACCCACCCATAGACCCTCAAGAAGTTGTTGAACATCCTGAAAATCTTCAGGAACAACAACACAAAACCTTCTAGACCCTCCGGAAATACCTAACAATCCACCTACAGACCCAATTGATCCAATTAACCCTCCTACCATACCAAGACTGCCCCACAACTTACCAAAATCATCTACTCCTACTGTTCATATCCTTAGCGATGATTCTGAACCAGATAACTCTCCCTACCCCATCACTGAGAAAAAACCTACACGCAAAAGAAAGAAGCAAATTCCTCCTTTTCCCTCCTTTTTACAAAGAAAACGAACGAGGACCTCAACAAGAGCAGCCACTACTGCCACTTCCCTAAACCCCTAACCCATCTTGCTAAAATCCCATACACCTCTACCCTCCCAAATTCCAGAATTTTTACCTATTCCACCCATGGGCACTAAAACACAAGAACCAGAGGCCCAATGTACTGCGACATCATTCTCTTTAAATCAAGTAGCTGAAACACAAGAAACAGTTACTCATCCAGTAGCTGAAACACAAGAACCAGCTACCCATCCATTAGCTGAAACACAAGAACCAGCTACTCATTCAGTAGATGAAACACAAGAACCAGCTATAGTTGTTACACAAGAACCAGCTACAGTTGAAACACAAGAACCAACTGTTGATGTTGTTACTGAAATACAGGAATCAGATGCCTAGGGTGCCGCAACACTACTTTCTCTCCATCAAGAAGCTGAAACACAAGAATCAGCTGTTGATCCTGTAGTTTCTCCACAATAACCAACTATTGCAACTGTGACTGTTACACAAGAACCAGTCACCTCTCTTAATACACCCATGAAATATCAACAACCAGAACCAACAATGGCCTCTGTCTTACAAGAAAATGAATTCCTAAGGTTTGAACTGGAAGCCTACAAGAAAGAGCTAGTAATGGTAAAGGAAGCCTATGATAAGGAACTTAAAGTGTATACCCTAGCTCACATAACAACCATGACAGAGGAAAACACAAAAGAGAATCAGTGTAGAGAGTATATGTGTAGTCAATGTGGGGACATTTATTATCAAGCAGGCTACAAAGTAACTCAAATTCCAATGCCTGGAGCTTCCCCTGCACCTACGACTTTTGTAGTCAAAGAAGAAAACCCTATTGTTACACAAGAACCAGTAGGACCTTCCAAAATTCAAAATGAACCCTGACCTACAAAAATTGCTACATCTGAAGCCCCTTGTTTTTATTAATAAAGTTGTACAAACACTTCCTATTGATGAATCTTCCCCTCCTAGCAAGATCAGCACCCATACTCTTGTGGAATGAGCCACTCAGACCCTACCTCAGCCTATCACTTGCGATGCTGAAAGACAAACTCGACCATGGGATGAGCAGGCAATAATGGACAAATGGAAAAAAGAGTCAGTTGTTACACAGGACAAAAGCTTGCAGGAGCATAGACTACTTTGGCTAAACCGCATCTATTCAAACTAGGAAGCTTTGGATAAAACACGCCAAGAATCCCATGCCCATAAGAAGAAGAATGAAGAGCTAAAAGGAAAATTTCTCCTAATGTTTGACTTGGCACAAAAATTGTTGGCTGCTAGGAAACCATCCTCCAATTACTCTATTTTCCTCATAGAACAACTTACATTTTTTCAGATTAAATCAATCAAAGAAGGCAGAACCCACGTAGTGTTAAATCCAGCATATTTTGTTAGAACTTTTGCAGAAGCCTCTACTATTGATCATCACCTCCTATGTGAGGTATATCTTCATAATGAGACCATCCCTGAGAACCAACAGCTTAACCTTAACCCTCTTGTCGGTGATATCCAGATTCGGGCACTCACCTCCTTCCTTAACAATCAGATTACATGGCAGAATGACTTCCTAGCTGCCAAGCATAACGAGGATAACCACCTCCTCTGGATACAGCCAAAACCACAGAACGTTGCCACCTTTGTTGCAGAGTATTATCAATTTTTGAAGAAACCAGGGATGATTCAATATATTCGGCAACTACAGACAACAATACTTCAGGATTGTCAACAGTTTATTAAATCCACAGAGATCACTGCCCTACAAGAAAATAAAATGTTTTGGCAACAATATTCTGAGAAAAGGCAGGAGCACAATCCCTTTAGTCCTACCAATCTTGAGACAACAATCTCCCGGGTACCTAGCTACATCAAATGTGTTCAGCAATGTGCTAAAATCTGGATAGGTTATCAGTTCCATTTTCCTATTCTGTGGATGCCAGCAGAGAAATATCAAGTTCATCATAAGTTTCCCAAGAAGGTTGAAACAACATCTTGGAAAAGGCTACAATGCGTTCAAGGATTCAGAGCTCCAACAGACAGCACTTTCCACAGCTACTGCTTAAATAATTTGCACGCTCAGAGTCGGTATCCAGATTCTGATTCAAATTGAAGTTGCATGAGGACATGCAACCTTTTTAGTTGGGGGGGATGTTAGGACCCTATAATGTACCTTTTTGTTCATACTTTTTTCTATCATTACATCCTTTTCCCACTCACATTTAAGCCTACATTATCACCTTAACCTATCTTTCCAAAGGTATATAACGTTTCTTCTCTTTGCTATATGTTTAATTTGTTTTACATGTAATTTTACATTACTCTCATACTTAGCCATCAATCAGAAACATATAGTTGTTGAAATAGTTCGAACTGCAGATTATTGTTGTTGCTTGAAGACCCGTTGCTGAAATAGTCAACAACACACAAATCTTGTTGTTGAAACAGTCTGTGATTTGTGATGCTGGAACAACAATTCACACAGCAGTAACAAGGAGTTGTTACACTGGCCGCAATAGCCGCACATTAAGCCAGCACCAACCATCGTTGTTTCTTGAGACCACGTTGTTGAAACAGTCAAACGGAATGCAAATCCCGTTGCTGAAACAGTCTGTGATTTGCGTTGTTGAAACAATGTACAACAGCAGTAACAAGAAGATAAATAAAGAATTTGTTACACCGGACGCAACATCTACACCTCAAGCTAGCACCATTCCAACTATTGTAATAGCATTTTGCTACGGGAGATCAGAATATCCTACTCCAGCATAGAATATTAGATACAACTAAGAATAGGATTCATATGTGCACATGTAATTTGATGATCAATTGTATTGAGAGGATTCTCCTCTTTAAATAAGGGGAAATCATCATTAGAAGGGGATTTTTTTCTTTTTGTCTAGAAAGGAATTACAGAGAAGGACGTGTTCACTTTGGATATTGTAACATGATACAATTGACAGATGAATAAAATATTATTATGAGCATTTATTCTTAGTTCCTTTCATTTCTGGGGAATCTTGTGAGTAGGGAGGGCCCACCTTCTTCACAAGATTCACCCATTAGTTCTGTAGTGTGTTAGTATTATTTTTGTTCACGCCTTGTTTAAACTCTGTTTTACTGAAACTCTACTTTACTGAACTCTGTTTTGCTGAAACTCTGCTTTACTTATTGTTACATTTTTTTCATACAATTCATGCTTGGATAACTGTTAATCATTCTGATTGGTAATTTTGCTTGATGAATTTATGAAAGTGTGATAATCAGAGACAGGTGCTGAAGATTCTTGCTTGGGGAATAGCATCCTATTCTCTGTTATAAGATAGTTAGCCTTCAGTACATGTCAATCATTTTTATTAGTAATGAGTTCATGAAAGTGTGATAGTCGGAAACAGGTGTTGAAGATTCCTGCTTGGGGAATAGGGTCATGTTCTCTGTTACAGAATAGTTAGTCTTCCTTGCAGTATCCTAAAATATTTCTTTTCCTAGGTTGTTGTTTCTTAATGTAATCCAATATTCTTCTGATAATTATTTCCTTAAACCTCGAACTCTGCAATAGATAGATCGCTTTTCTGTAATTCAAAGTAGAACTTCAGTCTGTTCAAGGCAAGGTTTGATTAATGTACTTTTACTACAACTCTAGATTGCTTTTGAGATTGAGCATATACAGTGTGTGATTGCCTTTGAAATAAACAGACTTCCCTGGGTTGACAATTTATGTAACACTTGATTGTTTAGTTAATAAGCAATTACAGTGACCAACACTAGGATCCTGCATCCATTTGTTAGTCCAAACATTCTTTCTATGCATAAGAATAACATATATTTCACTATTCTTATCAGATCTACTCATATCAAATATTCTTTCATCTAGTTGTGCCCTACTTTTCAAGCTAGGATAAAATTTATCAAACATACCTAGATCCATACTTTTGAAAGAAAAAAAAATCCACTTATCTTACCTTTTCAATCAAACCTTTTTACTATTATTACCTTTATCAGAGCACAAAGCTTTAAGATCTTACCTCTTTAACCAAAAATTCTTACTTTACTTTTATCAGAGCACAAAGCTTTCAGGTCTTACCTCTTTTTTTGAGATTTGACTCTTCTTCTTAGCACAGAGATTCACAAGTCAATTAGACTAATGCGCTCTAAAGAAACAGATCTACGCACAGACCTTTCTTTCCTTCAGTTCCCAGTAAACACGGTTTCAGGTCTCAGCAATAGAACCATTTGTTGGCAGAGGGGAAGACCCAATGTTCAACTCTCAAGAGATCACCAAAAAAACCCTAACTACCGGCCCTTTCGGAAACACCTGTGAAGTAGATGAAGTCTCACCCGAGGTAGCGGTAGGGGTGGTTGCAGGACTCAGATGTCTGCAACCTTAGCTGGGACACAGATTTGTGATTGTAACACCTTAACAGAGAACTGAGCATTTATAGTTCATTAATATTCAGTCTTACTTTACATCACATCTAAACCCTAATAATAGATCAGTGCAGTATTCACACAGATCCAATAGATTCAAGCACTAAGCATACCAACATAGATTAGATATAGCATTCATTCATATTATTCAGCACTAATCTATCACATTAGATTATTCTAAGAATATATTAGTGCAATAATCATTTAATCACATAAACAAGAGAACAACCATAAAGCACAAAGAAACCATAACACAGGATATACGTGGTTCACCCCCAGCCTGGGGCTATGTCCACCAACTCTTCTTATCTTTTATTGCCTTATGTCAATCTTCTACATGCACAGAGCCATGAGGTCTTACTCCGCAGAGGACAGGAGATCTGCATGCACTTCACTAGATCCTCCTTCCTTGAGTTACAGCACAAATCATTTTCACAGCCTCTTACAATCCCTTGCACTTAGCTTTACAAGTCTCACACAATATGCATGAAGCATCTACAATCCACACTTGCACCTAGCACTTGTCTCATCAGCCCCTTCCTACATCACCTAGATTTTTATTTATACATTACAAAAAGGTCCTAAACATGGGTAAACCCATGGTCCAACATTCCCATACCTATTACATAGCCCAAAACCCAAAAATCCCTAAAAAGGGGTCGAGATCCTGCGATCTCCGCTTCGACTTACGCTCTGCCTTCGACAGCCTGTCGAAATCCAAAAATAGGTCAATCATGGCCAAGGATCCTCAAAACTTGGTCAAAGGCCAGCAAGATACAATGTCAAATACAAACATTACACAGATGTGTTTCCCCTGGAAACCCAAACCGGTAAAACCAACATATTCTATATTCATTCATAGTGATACATTGTTTACAATACAATATACATATAGGAGCCTGCAGCATCCAAAACCCTAACCCAATGACCTGGATTTGTCAACAACCCTAATTCCTTAACAGAAAATATAAAACCATCGGCAAAAACTATGTGTCGAAAAACCGCCCAACAATGGACATGAAAATTGAGGCAACATGAAAAACAAGGAAAAAAATGTGACATCTTTCTCGAGGTAAAACCAAAATCTTGGGGGGGGCTAGTGGCCCCTCCCTACGTGCCTGGTGTAATGAAGACACTACTTCTCATGCAAATAATATAACATGTACCCAATAGACATCAATTGTTCTGTATCTGGAAAATTCTTTCAAAGTACCCTTAGGGAGAATGAGGTCATGTTGTTCACCTTGAAGATTTATAGGGGAATCTCTTAATATTCTTCAGTTTCCAAATATTAGGCCTTCTTGATTTCTTCCACCACCTCCTTGTATTTCTTCATGAGTTTCTCTTCGTGGTTCTTCTCGTGGTTTTTCATTTCTTCCTGCCATGTCCAAAGATATTTCAGGAATATGTTTTCCACTTCTTAGAATACTGAGTTTCTTTCTTTTACTTATGGTAATAGGTCCCTTGTATTTGTCTAACTTCAATTCAGACCTCGTTCTTATTCTCTTCGATCTTGTATTTCATTTATTTTGTCTTGTCACTCCTCTCTCCTTTCTCTACGAAGGATTTATTTTTCTTCTTCTTGGACCAATGTCTGCCAAGATCTTTCCAATTGTTCCCTGGTCTCGGTTGTCGTTATTATCGAATCGTATAGTTGATGCAAGATGCTTCGTTGATTATTCAATCTAATTTCTAGGCGGGGTTGATCATCCTGGAGAAAAGTCTTGTATTTTTCAAAAGATTCTAAACCAGATTTCAAATTTTCAGTTGGTCCCCAGTATGGTCGCCAAAAATGTTGATGCTTGCATCTATTAGGACCGAAATAGAAACCTCATGGGGATATAAATCCCCCTGCATTTTAATATAGGTGGTACTCCTCTCTATTTCAATATACTCTTGGAATTCTAGATTTTCAAAATAATATAGGACTTCGAGAAAGTCTATCTTGATGTTCAAAGAAATATAAAGATTGCATAAAATAAAATGTTTTGTTTTTAAAGAGAATTCCTGAGAGATGACCAGGAACCTCACACATCACATATTTGAAAAAGATAAGCAAAATTTCCTCACATCCATCATAGTTAAACTAAATATTTATGATCACATAAAAATAAAATAAAATGGTTTGCACACATAAGAGAAATTTAATAAAGTAAACACATGTGGAGCTCAAATAAAGAAAATTATAGATCAATCTCATCAGAGTTATAAAACACTGCCAAAACTAATTCTGAAATAGTTGTCTTGGGATTTCTGAAAAATATAAAGTCAGTTACAAATATTTGAAATTTAAATGTGTTTTTCTAGAGGACTTGGATTGGGGCTCCCACGGAACATAAAGCAAATATAAAGAAGAAGTAAGTTGTGCAAATAAGATGGTAGACTGTGATGGTCTCTCTCTCTCTTTTTACTTGATTGTTGTTGTCCTTTTATTTTCCTTGTTGGCGGTTATAGGAACCATCTCAATTGATGTTTCTTGGCCTTCTTTAGTTAATTTATCAATCGCCTTCTTAAAACAATATTCAATGTAATTTTTCATTGGCCCAACATTTATTTCATGACTAATTTTGATATTTAATAATTCACCTTCCAGATATCTTAGGTCATGAGAAATGTCATGTATTTCCTCCTCAATATCTTGATTTTTCATAGAATAATCAACCAACCAATTATCTATCTCTTCTTCATTATATTCAATTATGCCATAAAATTTCTTAGCCGATAACCCCTTTAATATCTCCACTTGTTCATCAAATTGTTTCTTTGTCATAAAAATTGAATTGAGAATTAACTTAGGATCTTGTACCTCATGAGTGCTTCCTGCCAGATCTATCTTTGTGAGTCTTTTGAATAATTTTTCTCTTTTCACTATGTCTTCGCTGCATACTTGGACAATGTCACTCAAATTCTTGATCTTTTCTTTCCAACAAGCATTCAAATGTTTAATTCGACTTGGAGAAGGCAGATCCTCTTCTCTCCTTTTCAATTCTGCCATGTTTGATACTTTTATCCCAAATGGTAAAACAACATCTATGTAGAATCCTTCTTCATTATTTAAATCATCTTGGAGATATTCATGAAAGGCATGTGCCCTTGAACCGAAATAAACAATATTTTTTGATACCTCTCATGCTTCTATTATCGGTGACATTCTCTTTTTAATGTTTTTCTCTACGCAACTTCAGACCATTGTGAGCAAACTAGAAGATCCTTTTAATTTAATACTGGGTGTAGTTGTTTTAACCATTTTCAAAGGAATGACCAGGATTTGAAGAGGCATCAAGGAAATTTCAAATTATTTTATATTCTCCTTTAATTTGGAATTTTCAAATTCTAAATAATCAATAGAGTCATCAAGTGCATCCCTAGTTTCCCTATGTATTTTGGAAATCTAGGACGATTGCATATATTTCAATTCGACCTCTGAGCGATACTTTCCTTTTTTATTCTTCTGGTCACTTCTTTCTATAGTCGATGTTTTAGACTCTTTATCAAAAACAACACTTTGAAAAGTGATAGATTCTTCTTCACTAAAGGTCTCATTTCCAATGACTTCCAATAAAGAATTTTGTTGAGCCATATTTTCCAGTGGTTCTATTGCAGGAAACATTTTCTCAATATATGCTTCTAGTTCCATATCCTCCAAAGAAAAGCTTTGATGTCATTTTCTATAAGATTATCTTCTTCCTCTTGCACTAAATTTTTCCTTTTCTTTCTCATGGGAAACTTGTGGGAACTCTTAATTTTTCCAGGGGAATGATTCTTCTCTCCCCCTCCACTGGAGATACTGTTAACAACCTTTTTAACTAGGTGGGCCACTAGAGAATTTATCCTAGATGAATTATTCTTGGAGTAACAACTGGATATTGCACACTTCTTTCACAGAGACATTTTCCCCTTTGCTTGTAAAAATCAGTACTGCTAAGTAATGTTTCTATATCATCATCATTGTTTATAGGAGTGTTTTGGTTGTTACCCTTTTCTTCTTTGTTCATGATATTTTGATGAAAGAGTTATTGAAACCCACTGAAAGCATATGTCCAAAAAATATTTTGTTTGGATCAAAAACTTTGATGTTTTCAGCATATTTTAAATTCACATTGTTGAAATGATTTGCAAATTCGTCAATTTTATTTATATTTCTGAACATGAACTCTATGATCTTCCATGGCAGGGGAATAAATTGTTTTTTCCTTTATTCATGGAAAACATGTACCCCAAATTTATATTTCCTTGTGACCTCTGTGATAAATAGTTTTTCAGATACATGATACGAGAGAAAAAAAAAATATCTTTCGGGAAAAATATCCTTATGACACTATAATTATCCATTTTTTCTATTGTCCCCTTGTTATCTAAAAATATGGTAGCTTGATCAGATATCCTTGAATTGTTTTCTCCCGACAACATCCTTTTGAAGACTGAAACAAAATTATTTTAAACTTCATAGAAAACCAGAGGGGTCTTATGTCTCCACAATGCCTAAAAGCAAAAGGTAACTGGAACTATTTCGCAATTCACCCTCTTACTTATGGTTAAGTTTGGGAATTGACAACAATGCAAAATAGAAAATATCAGATAAGAGGCCATAAATAATTTCATGTCCTTTTATAGTGTGACAACTGGGATGATATTTTGATAGAAATGAGTTTTACCCAATCAAAAATGGCATGTTCTTGTACTGTAAAATATAGAATATATAAAATCATGCGAGAGATAAAAGCAATGTTTTCCTGACCTGTCAACCTCATAAATAGCCATGCAATTTCTTGATAAGGGTTTTTAAAATAATCAAACTGGATTATGGTTATGTCTGCTAGGATAGATTGAAGATTCTCCAAATATTTCAACAGGAGGTCAAGCCCATTGTTATGTTTCTTCAAAAAAATCTCTGCAATCTTCACCTTTGAAAGCAAGAGTCGGCTCTAGCATCTTTAACATATTGCGAAAAACTTGAGGTGAAAGAGAAATCGAAGAATGATCTTGGAGTTGTATAATTCTTTGACTTTCCACATACTTGTCTACACACCATGCAACGAGTTCCTTACAATCAAAAACCTCAGGAAGACACCCAGCACGAGCAATTCTAGATACCCAAATTCCATCTTTTTGTGCAGGAGGAGAGGAATAATATGAATATTCTCTTGACCAATGGAATTTATGGTCTTCACGACCAAAGATATTCAGAGTATCACCACAAAATTGTTGTCTACTTGATGCTTCCATAGGTTGATGGGACTATTTCTTCAGCTGGATAATAACCTCAAATAAATATTTTAGGAGAGATAATGATAATTTAATCCCTTTGGAAAATGAAGATTTAATGAAATTTAATGATTAATTCCACAAGCCTTTCGCCATTAATGATAACATTTTCGGAGCCTGCACAACAGTTGTTATCATTAAACAAAACTTGATGCGTATTGGGAATAGCAACAAAATGGCGGGGATGGATGAGAGAGAGTTTGAATATAAAAAATTTCATGAACCCATAAAACCACGATTGTATGGATAATAAAAAATATACTAAGTGTATAAATATGGTCATTCGAACTTGAATGTGATAGGAATAAATTACTTTGGAACCTGGCACCCACGACACAGTTGATGGTCAAAATGTAGATCATGGAACTTGGGGTGCGAAGTGAAGGTCACGAAAAATGGAGGATGAGGGATTGAACCCACGAACCCGCACAATTGAAAAATGGCTAAGTGTAATAGAGGACTTATGACATGAGCAAGTGGGTGGAGATGAAAACCCGCTAACCCGTGAACCCACGAATCACTAAAATATGACTAAGTATGGTAACCATAAAGGGAGAGGAGAAGAGATAAAAGCAAAATGGAAATAAAGGGAGGTGTAGAAGTGGGAAAAGAAATAGGGAAAAAGAATGTGGAAGGAAAACAAGGAAGCATGAAATGGTCTCAACAGGACTGTAGCAGTTTGAGCATTGGGACCACTAGCCAACAAGTGTGATGAAATGTACATGTGACCCATCTGATCAGCTAATTTTCCTACAATGGCATGGGAGAAAGAACCCACCACACCAACAATGTGAGGTCCTGGGTTTGGTTTTCTAAGATATGTTGACGGCCTAGGAGAATGTAGGATAATATCATAGAGAATGCCTGATGTTGGGGACGCATAATGGCTTGCTCTTCGGTAGTTGCCCCATTCATATCTACATCCTTGGAAATTGGAGGTAAGAGGGAATTTGTGAACCATTCCATTAGCATTTTATACAGAATATAGGTGTCGATCATCCTACATATTCTCCTCCACTCATGTATATAATCATAAATGTGATTGGAGGTATCCTATATCAGAGACGTCAATAGATATTCTCCAATATCATATTGTATGGGAAATTGATAATGCATTAGAAATTTCATTGCCAAGTCGTTAAAAATTTTAAAGGAAACACCTTCTAATTCAATATACCATTTGACAGTGCTTTCAGTCAAGGATATTTGAAAGAGACACAACCTCACACTATCATCCATGAAGGAATTGGATGAGCACCACACATGATATGTCATGATGTGCATGGAGGGATATTCTCTTATATTTCCATTAAATTTGGGAATTTAAAATGGTAGCTTAGAAGGCATGCCCAACCATGAAGCGTTATGGGAGATAGGGTCATTTTTCAAACATGACAAGTAAATTAAGTATAAAATTGCAAGGAAGCAAAAATCTGTATGAGAAAATGAATACTGGGAGGAAGATGAAGTTCTTGATGTCCCATATGAACCTTGCAGTCCCCTTATTTTCATACTACCAGAGGGTTGTGGTATTCCAGAAGAGTAAATTCCCCCAGGGATGGTGGCATTTATGATAGTGGCACTTCTAGGAGGATGATTTCTCCTAAGACTAAACATTACCTCAAGGGGGTTTCCCATGGGGGTAGGTGTAGACCCTGAAGGAAAAGTGTTCCAAAAACTAGTCCCAGGGAAGAACCCCCCCAGACTGAAGGTCTGAATAAATGGAAAGCCTCCCCATTATGAAATCTTTCTCCCAAGGAACATGCCCCCAGGGAAAGTTGTGCTAACCCATGGGAAATTAAACCCTCCCAATGTACTATTGTCACCATCCTGACTAGGGACAACCCAAAAACCACTAGGAATGTTCCATTCAAAAGGTAAACTAGCACCTAACAATGCTAGGCCACTCATAGGAATGGTGGAGGTGGAAGAAACTCCATCCCCCATGTTAAAACCAATGATTTTTCCCCCACTAGAATTAGAATATCTAGATGTGGGAATTTGAATGGATGGGATGGGATTAGAAACACTAAGTAGACTGACAGATGGAAAAAAAGACACATCTGATGCCCCCTCAGATCAAGGGACCCATACATAAAGGCATGGATTGTGTAGGTCCAATGGTGCTCAGTGAAGATAATGTGTCCATCACCAAAATTCCCCCAGTCCCACAAGTGGATGGGATTTTTGGCTCATCCACACTAGACAAAACACTTGGTCCTAACATGGTGTAAGGATCTCTAAACAAATAAAAAGGCTCACTAAAAATGTCCCTTACCTGGATACGTATGGGTACTTCGGGATTAGTTAAAGGGGGGTTAAATTTTGGTGGAGTACTTTCGTTGACCACTTCCACTTCAACCAAACCAGTCTCCTCAAACCAAATATGGGAATATTTGAATTTGTGGTCACCTATCTTGTGCCACTTAAGAGAGGGTTTTACCTCTGTGATTAGCTCTAGTCCTCGTAATCGATGGATTGATGTAGTGATTTAGCCACGGTGAAAATAAAATGTGCAGATCAAAACACAATTCAACCTAAGGACGACGTACACATGGAACCAAAGAGCACACCCCTAAAAAATATTAGATAAAAAAAAGAAAACCAATGGCTCAGGGGGCCTTCCAAAAATAAATCCTCTAGGGGAGATGAAGTCACCACAAGATTGGCTAGTAAAGGTATGAGGAGAAGTTACGGTGAATGATGCAAAACAACCCTGATCAGTGCACACACCCTTTATTAAGGTGGGAACCCTCTGGGGGAACTACGATCATGAACAAACATCTTCCCCAAGTACTACATACATGTCCCGCCAATAGTCACCTTTGTAGCTACCTAGGAATGGTCACTAAGGCTACCGCCTCACAATCAATGACCGAATGAATAATTATAGGTCCGACCACATGTAAGGGAAGGGTAATTATGTCCAAATCTTTTAATGTGTTACCTCACACAGAGGCATGACACCAATGAAACCCCCATATATGTAGTAATCAAATCGATACCACAAACACCAAAGGAAGCAGAAAGGGGTAATATCCCTACTTGCCCAGATAAGAACCTCCTACTTAACTCTTGTGTTAGAAAATATTCTCGAGACACTATTTTCAAAAATGGGTTTTACAATCTTTAATGAATATACATTTCATTTTTGTGGACTTGAAGAGTTTACTCTCCAATCCTATTCCAAGGCCCTAAAGATATCTAATTTTGGTTTGCTAGAAAAAAAAAGAGTCTAGTTGATTTTAGTTTTATGAATCTTTTCTTATGTTTGTTGTTTATGTCAAAGGGAAAATGGATGAAACTTTTATGGTGTTTACTCTTGACCCAACCAAAGAAATGCAAAAATGATAATGCACTTGTTCAATTCTATGAATTATACCTATGTGAGGGAAAATAGATCTTTTTCTTTGTATACTTCATAATGCAATCTCAAACACCAAGCAACCATGCAAACAAATCAGATCCAAAATTCTTACAATAACTCAAACCAAACACTTCACTAATGGAATTTTTCCCTAATGCTTCAAAATCTTGTAAACATGCAAATATTTTTTTTTCCAAATATAATGCAAATGTTTCTTAGTATAAACAAGAATACGATGTGCAAACATAATCCATCAAATCATCAAGCAAGGGTTGTAGGAAATTGGTAGTGATGTCGAAAAACCCACTCCAATGTATTTAAAAAAATCTCATCCAAAACTTACCTATGAAATTGGACCTAGTAATGAGCACTAATCACAAGAGGAAAAACAAACCAAATTCAATCAATATAGGACACTAAGATATCTAATCAGATCTATTGGTGCATTTCCCAACTTCAATGGATCACTAGACAACAACCAAGTGTAACCAAGCAATCCAATCAATCCAAAAAACACACTTCAAACCAGAATTAAAGACCAATGCTGTGACAAAAGGACTCAATCAAAGATAATATCTACAAAAATAGACCAATCAAAGATCCCAGAGACTAGAGAAATCAGATATGTTGACAGAAATCCAATAATTCTGCAATTTTTCCAATTTATAAGGGGTGTCACAGGTCAACTGACCTGCAACACATGACTTGTCACTTGTCAGAAGTGTTGTAACAAGCAAAACCTTGCAGAATTTTTCAAAAAGAGATATTTGACTCAGATCCAATCAGATCAGAGGGATCCAACCCCTGAGAGATTATCAGGGAAGAAAATAATCAAATCAAAATAGAGGATAAAAGGAGGAGGATTCTGAACTAGAGAAGAATCAAAGATCCTTCCCGAGTGGAGTTGTAAAATCCTTGAGCAAGAACTGAGTATCAAACATAGTCAGAGGTTGCATGAACTAGATAAGAATAAGATATAAATCCCCTTTTTTCTAGTTTATGCATGAAAACAAACATTCATAGGGGAAAACCAATGATCTATTAATCTGAAAAAAAAAATGGAATTATATCAATTAAATTACCTCATGTTGTAGATGCATTCCTATGTTTTGCTTGCTCCTTTCTCCTCCTTGGCTCTTCAACCAATCTATGAAACTTGACTGCAACTAATGTATATTGAGAAGCACCTTTGAATTTTAGTAGCATATATTTGTAAATGATGCTTCTTTCTCTTGCTCAAGATTTTCCTTCTTTATATAGATCTTTGGAAGAGGCTTGGGAGAGCTTTTAGATATTTTAGAGACCAATGGATACTCGAATGATATGAGTTCCAAGGCTCATGCCACGAAGAACCAACTCATCCCTTGGTTTCCTCTTTGAAATTCCATGAATCTATAAGGTTACAAAGAGAGTCACAGGTTTCACTATAGCAACTAGCGACTAAACACTTGTTGTCCTTGTATGACAAGTGACACCCTTCAAAATTGAACTAAATCTTGATCTAGAGTTATGTCTTGGATTTCATCTTTTGTTGGATTCCCTTATGGCCCTGTAGGGTGGAAATTAAGTCTATAATAGATGCCCCCTAATGTTTGAGGCCAGGAAAGGAATGAATGGTTGAAACACATTACAATAAAATAGTATCCATGAGATAGTGTGAAGAGAGAGAAAAGGAGAGCCAAAGTTCAAAGATTAATTGCAATCAAAAACCAAGGATAAAAGAATATATATACCATCATCTTGGCACAGGGGTATACCCAGGGTTCAATGCTTCAACAGTGCACCAACAAAACCCTAACTACCATCCCTTTTGGCAACACCTGCAAAGCAGATGAAGTCTCACCCGAGGTAGAGGCAGGGGGATTGCAGGAATCAAGTGTCTACAACCAAGATGGGACACAGATCTGTGATTACAACACTTGTAAAATCACTTAGACAACAATATATATTAGTTCTTGAATCTCATTCACATCGCAGATTAAACCCTTATTATAGATCAGCACAATAACAGTAAAGATCAAGTACTTTCAATCACTTATCACATAGCATTAACTCAAATCTAGCATTCCATCATCCTTAAGCATTAAGAAACAACATCAGATTCATTCATTATACATTATAACAACAACACTAAGCAGATAATAGCATAAATCACATCGTACAAAGCACATAAAGACACAAGATATACGTGGTTCACCCCAGTGTGGGGATACATCCACCAACTTCTTCTTCTTCTTTATTAGTCTTCAATCTTCTTAAATTCCTCTTCTCCTGTGCACAAAGCCACAAATCTAGCTTCGCATTGGATAGGTGATCTACGTGTAGCGTGCCAGATCCTCCTTCCAAAAATTGGGTCAAGGCACAGAGCCAACTCCTTAATAGCACAAAGCCTTACTTTACACAACCAGATTGCACCAAGCAACTTACAATATCTTGCACTAAGCCAAACATACCATGCACATAGCCAACACTTCCTACTTCTTACATCGCTTAGCTACATATTTATACATTTACAAAGAGGCCTAATCATGGGTAAACCCATGGGCCAAAATTCCCTAACCCATTACATAAACCCTAGTAAACCCTTTGCTTGGTCTACAAGACCAAAAAACAAGTGAGATCTTGCGATCTCAGCTCCTCCTGGACGCTCCATCTTCGACCAGCCTGTCAAAGTCCCAAAAGTGGTCACACACGACTAGTGTTTCCTCAAAACTTGGTTGAGGGCCAATAGTCCCACAACACTCACCTATGACTCGTCATGAGTCACTCATATCTAGGCAACACTGCTTCGAAGGCCTCGATCTTAGCTCAAGCTTCCTCGACTTGGTTCTTTGCCAGAGCCTCCTGCTCAACAAACTCTTGAATCAGTTTCTCTATAATAGGCATTGTTCCACTATCATGACCATCTGGTCCAACTGTGAGCCTTGTCCTTCAATCTCTTCAAAATGCGTCCAAGCTTCATCCTGCACCGGCTGGAGTCTCTATGTAACTTTCATGACTCTTCTCTCGATGGCAGTAATTTGTTGCTAGACTACGTGTTGTTCCTATGATCTCTTCATTCTCTCAACTACAGTGAGTGACTTCATCTGCACTCGCATGGTGGATGCATGCTGATGCACTTCATGGAGTTGTGCTTCTAGTTTCCTTAGCTTTGGATCTTCCATGAGGTATTCGTAGGGTTGCGCACTACAATTACTCAATTTCTTACATTCTGAGGTGAGGTTCTTGATCCTTCCAATTGCACTCTTGGTGATTTATTCCCTCTGATCGTTCACTTCTTGTGGAGTGCTTAGAACTGCTTGGAGTTCTAACTCTGTTACTCTCGCTTGAAGTTGTTGAATGTCCTCAGTGAGCTTCCCCACTTGAATCTCGGTTGACTCTTCTTCCTCCTGTGCCAATACCATCATAGAGAGAAGTGCTTTAGTCATTGCCTCTTTGATCGCAGTCTACTCTGCGAGTAGTTGGCCTTTTTATTTTTGTACCTTTTCATTGTCCTCCTCAAACATCACCCGAATTTCATCTTTCTCCTTCTGCGCAACTCAAAATTGCTCTAAGACTTCCTCCTTTTCTTTCTTCAAGGCTTTTGTAGCCTGCTCCTTTTCTTCATGGACTCAATGAAGTCAAGCCTTTGTTGCATATGCTAGCCTTCGTAATTAGGCGAGTTCATCCCCCAATTCTACAATATTCGATGAAGAAGGCGCAGTAGGTACTGCGTGACTCAAATGGATAGCTTGTTGTATGTCTTTCATCTCCTTCTCTATTCTTTCATACAATGTCTCCTGCTTCGCTCCATGTCTCTACAAGATTTCCTCTGAAGCTCCACGGATGCGATGATTAGACTGATATCATCCTCTATAAGCACATTATTTGACTAAGGCTTATTAGCGAGGGTCTTATTTCTTGTTGAGGGTTTCTACAGAGAAACCTTCCTTTTCTTCATTTTTTTGGCCTCGGTAGGGGGTTCCTTTGGTAGTGTAACTTCGTGTTTGTCTTTATTTTCTCCTTCCTCCTCTTCTTCTTATGGGTTCAATTTGTCTCCTCCTCCTCCTGCGGGTGAGTCAAGCCTACTTTCCTCTGAGGTGTTGTCCACGTCACCACTTTCTATGTTCTTCACTTCCTCCTTTTTCTTATTTTTCTTTGCGCCAGTATATCCATCATGTTAAACCCGGGTGACCAAGGGACTTCCAATGATGTCAGGGTTAGAGATTTGTACATCTTATACCAGTACAAGGAACTCTACTGGCCATTCTTTGGTGATCTCATCCATATCTTCGTCGGTCAGCTTATAATATGACTGTAGCTCCTCCTTACTTTCATCCATGTGTGCAGTGATGTAGATAAAGTGTCGATCTGCGCAAAACTTCGCTAGTGGTATGTAATGGTGCAATGTATTCGGGGTCATGCGTGGAAATGTCTCAATATCACGATACACCTGCTGGTAGTAAGCATGGAAGACATATTTCAACTGCCACTGCTTCGACATGTAATTTGTATACCACAAGGTGGAGAACCTTGCGGCCAATGGCTCTGATGGCTCAACTTCTGGGAATGATACTCCTTCTGACATCTGCCAAGTGACAAATGTGATCAGTACAAGTAACCAAATGAAATGGAATTCATAGCCCTGATCCTACGCTTTGCGATAGTCCTTCTCGAGCTCGTTGATGAGGTAACTCGCCCAATTCATTTGCATCCCCTCCACGCACTTTCCTGCTAGGTCTAATACAAATACAGTTACCTACGTGGGAGTTTTCTTTCTGATGAGCTTGCTAGCTATAAGCTGAAAATATAGGCATACTGCGCCATCCTAGATGGAGGCTACCTTTTAGCCTCTCTTTCCCTTTTCTACATCGTCATAGTCCTCCTTTATGTTTTGTTCCAGGGAGCGATCTAAAGTCTTCCCTGAGAAGAACTATTGAGGGTCTGGTCCCTACATGCTTAGTCATGTGATGAGGTGGATCAGCACCGGATCCATAGTAATGTGCCTGTCGATCCATAGATATCCTCTGTGATAGCACGATAGGAGGATTTTAACACAGGCATTAACCTCCTGATGTCATCTGAAGTGATGGATCTTCATCACGTTTAGTATTGTTGATTACATGATCTCCTTTATCCATGGCTGGGAGACTATGTGTGGCTTCTTTCCAATCGTCTTCATCAAATACCTATGTGCCACGAGCATGGAATATCTATTCCTATCTCCGAGGTTGAATTCATTATTCTTCAAAGCTGGGATGTGTCCTAACTAGGTTTCAACTATGTGTATCCCCCTCAGGATGTACGCAATGATCAATGTGTACTCAAATTCACATGGGATATTGTCACGGTTAACAGTGCCAGCCAAAGGCGATATGTACTCTGGCAAGACCGATGGGATTTGCTTCGCGTTAGCCAGATCATCACGGTGTTTTCTTCGCTTCTCAGTAGTACAGATAGAATGACATCCAGTCAAGGGGGATGCTTGCAATCCTCCATTCAACGACGCTTGTATTCCTACAAACAT
Source organism: Picea engelmannii (assembly GCA_009831015.1). Taxonomy (NCBI): domain Eukaryota; kingdom Viridiplantae; phylum Streptophyta; class Pinopsida; order Pinales; family Pinaceae; genus Picea; species Picea engelmannii. Next base: position 596,806 of record ML791867.1, read on the forward strand.
AACTCTCTCAGCTATGAGTTCCACGAGAATCTCCCCCACAAACTTCTCTAATGTGCTATGTTTGCCCAATATTCACACTTGTAACCAAATATATCAGGTAGGCGAAGGGACAAGTGAGGTAATTGAACAAATGACGAGGTCTAGAAATCACAGCGCGAAATGCAATCAATTCTCTGTTATCTCAGATAATCATGGGTGGAAAAAAGTGGTCCTGGCATAGCATCTGATGGGTTAAATAAGAAGGTGTCGTAACGGATTCCTATGATGGGAAGGAATGCCTCAATCAATACGAATCATTCTGTTATGGTGTGGTCTCAACGGTCCAACGAAGTTATTTCCGTCAATAATTGTGTTTCTAGCCTTTTCGGAGCATTATTCTAATGGTTGGGGCACCTCCAACGGTCATATTGCTTTGTCATGGCGAAGTCCTATTCTGCATAGTATTTCTATTTCGGAGAGGTTCAACTTTTGTAGATCTACCTCCTGTGAAGTCTTTTCTAGAGCCTCCTATTGTTTTTCTAACTTGGCTTTCTTCTTACTGAGCTTCCTTGCCTTTTTTCCTGTGATATGAGTCTTTGGATTCCTCTTTCCATTCTTATTCTTATATTTTCTTAGAATAGTGAATTCACTCTTTTTATGTTCTTTCAAAGGGTTCAAAGTTAATACCTCTTTGCTTACTAGGTCCTGGGTGGACATACTTTCTTCTTGCATGGGCAGGTTCTTCAAGTCTTCTTGCGTTCTTTCAATTTCAACAACTAGTTCTCTTGCCCTCTGTTGCTTCGACTTATCCTCGTGTTCTTCTATTAATCTCTCTATTATTCAAGCTATGATATCCCTTAGTTATTTCTTTTTCTTTTCTATGGCTTCCTCCTCTGATTTTCTTTTGATATGATCCTTCTCAATCCAAGTATTTCCTAACAAAAGTAGAAAATGGACGTTGTTCTCAATAAACTTAACGACTTAAAATTCTTCGTCAGTAGATGTTTCATGAGAAATCATAGGTATGTTATTAACTCTTCCACATAGGTTTATCATCTTTCCTATAAACAAGTCGGCCCTTCCCAATGAAGGTACCATAGCAGGCTTTCCCAAAATCTCCCAAGTGTTTTCTAGCATAATATTCACCTGTGTTTCTTCATCCAATACATAGTCTATGTCGAAGTCTTATATTCTTGTGACTATGCGCTACTTTTCTTTCATTATCTATGACAAAATGACATCCTTGTGGTCATCCATTGCTTCTTTTAACTGTACTAACATAGTCTGAGATTTCTCTGATTTTTTCTCTTTCTGATTTTCTAACATATCCTTAGTCTCTTGACCTTCTTTATAGTTTTCTTGTCTCATGTTCATATTTTCAACTTTAGCAATCATCCTTGGGAAATCCTCAACCTCATGACCAATAACTTTACAACAAAGACAAATGGGACCTGTACCAAGGCATTATTTAGCAAGATGTCCCGATCTTTTGCAATTATAACATAGTGTCAATCCTCTCTTTCTTTTAAATGAGCCCCATCCTTTCCTGTACTGTGCACTGGGATCACAGTGTTGGATCTGCAATTTGCAAAAATTCTTTCTAGGTTCCTGCATCCATTTATTAGTCCAAAAATTCTTTCTATGCATAGGAATAACATATATTTCTTTATTTCTATAAAATTTATTCAGATCAACTCTTTCTTCTAACTGTGCCCTAAGATTTACATTAGGAAAAAATCTATCAAACATACCTAGATTCATGCTTTTGAAATAAAAATTTTCATTTATCTTACCCTTACCAAAGCACAAATCTTTAAGATATTACCTCTTTTCTTCAGATCAGATTTCTTTCTTAGCACATAGCTTCGCAAGTCAAGTAGAATATTGTGCACTACAGTAACATATTTACGCACAGAGGTTTCTCTTTTCTTCGGTTCCCAATAGTCACAGTTTCATGTCCCGACAATGGAACATTTGTTGGCATAGGGGCAAACCCAGGTTTCAATACTTCAATAGTGCACCAACAAAACCCTAACTACCTACCCTTTCGGCAACACCTACGAAGCAGACGAAGTCTCACCCGAGGTAGAGGAAGGGGGGGTTACATGACTCAAGTGTCTACAACCAAGATGGGACACATATCTGTGATTACAACACTTAGCAAAGTACATAGACAAAAATATATATTATTTCTTGAATCGTATTCACATTGTATATTAAACCCTTATTATAGATCAGCGTAGTAACAGTAAAGATCAAGTACTTTCAATCACTTTAAACATAGCATTAACTTAGATCTAGCATTCCATCATCCTTAAGCATTAAGAAACAACATCAGAGGCATTCAATATACATTATAACAACAGCACTAAGAAGATAATATCATAAATCACATCGCACAAAAGCACATCAAGGCACAAGATATACGTGGTTCACCCCAGAGTGGGGATACGTCAACCAACTTCTTCTTCTTCTTTATTAGTCTTCAATCTTCTTACATTCCTTTTCTCCTGTGCACAAATCCACAGAGCCATATTCACACTGGATAGGTGATCTGTGCGCAACACGCTAGATCCTCCTTCCCAAAACTAGGTCAAGGCACAGAGCCAACTCCTTAATATCACAAAGACTTACTTTACACAACCAGATCGCACCAAGCAAATTACAATATCTTGCACTAAGACAAACATATTGTGCACATAGACAACACTTCCTACTTCTTACATCTCTTAGTTACTTATTTATTCATTTACAAAGAGGCCTAATCATGGCTAAACCCATGGGTTGACATTCCCTAACCCATTACATAAACCCTAGTAAACCCTTTGCTTGGTCCACAAGCCCGCAAAACAAGCGATATCCCGCGATATTAGATCCGCTTGGGTGCTCCATCCTCGACCAGCATGTCGAAGTCCCAAAAGTGTTCACACACGACCAATGTTTCCTCAAAACTTGGTCGAGGACCAACACATCCCCTAGGTAGACATACTCAGACTCTAAAGAGTATCAAAGTAAGGTCCCAAAACAATACATTGTGGATACATGAAATGAAATGAAAAATGATTTCCGTGAAATAATACATGGTGGATCCATGTCATCAAAAATATCATATCCATGAGCCAATACAATGTGTATCTATGTCCTCAATATGATCATAGCCAATATAAAATACAATGTGGATCTATGTCACGACATATATATCAAGAAGACAATGGGCACTGAGGAAGGTGCCCCCAAAGTCTTCAATTACTCATATACAAGTCATATATTCCATTACAACTTGGGAAGAGATATTTTGAAGGAAGGATGTGGCCCCAATCCAAAGGTCTTCATCCAAAACCCTGATGGAATGAATCTAAAACATGTGAATATATGAGATGAAGTTGAGCATGGTAGAAACAATTTGATTATCAGCCAGTGATGCAAACTATTAACAGATGCGAGGGGACCCACTGATGAGGAATATGGACCCCAAGGTACCTATTACAAGTGTGAATAGAGGATCTGATGTCTAACACTCATAGAATAAATTAATCGGGATTCAATGATGAAAATCCATTATCGATCATAAGGAGGCCTGCCACTGAGGATTGCAAGCTCCAAAGTACTAGCTAGTTTCTAAGTCCCTATCCTAGAGAATGTGTTAAATTCGATAGGAAGAGATCCACTAAAGGAGGTCCTTAATGTATACCCCATCAAACAAAATGAAACATACACTGAGATATGATGAGAAGAGTAAGTATCACCAAGTACAATTGACACAAGGATGGTTGACTCAAAAATTCAACAAACCAATAGATGGATGACTCGGGATTAAAATTCCCTTGATTATATAGCATGAAACAAGGGTGACTTGGAAGAAAGACATAATATTTGGACGAATATAGTGAAAAAATGCATGAGGAATTGAATCACTCTCCATAATGATTGGAAGAGTAAACATCTGGAGGAGTGTCTATGACTCATATTATTGGGACGACTACTAGGAAAGTTAAAACCCAACTGTAAGTGTATTTTTTCGTGTCTTTTAACAATTTTGAAAAGAGTTAGAAGTGTACTCAATATGTGTCTTTTTCATGTCCTTTTACGATTCAAAAAAAGAGATAAAAGTGTACTCATCTGGAGAGAACGAGTTTCTTAACATCATGCTCCTATGTTCCAAGAGCATGGAACGAACCTAAGAAAAATGAATGCAAATGGTACTGGAAAGTGAGATCCACTCTTAACAGTTGTTCTCTCCATGGGTAGATGGATGAAAAATGGAGGCCAAATAATGCATGAGGTGGATGATCAAAGGCTACACCAATAGAGATAAGCAGGATATGGGAAAAAAGTAGTGTAGTAGCGGGAGGTATGACGCAAGAAACAAATGCATAGGTGACGACTAAGAAAAATAAACATTTTGGGAACCCCACGGGATATGGCCAGAATACAGATGAAGAGAGGAAAATGAGTCTCAACGTCAAGTGATGGTGGGACTAAAGGAGGGATCCCAGGCCTATGAGGAATCACAACATGGGAACCAAATGGAAATATAAGTGCTAACCGGGGAACCCATGGAATGTAGGCACTACAGAACAAGTTACGACAAGCAAAAATGGAGTGGCTAATGTCACAACCTGACAGGTTCGAACCTAAGGCATTATGATGGAAAAATGGATTGATAATAATGAAAATTATGGATGCAAGGAAAAACCTATCCCTATATGCCAGTTTTAAGAACATGTACCTCAAGTTCGGTGAAGTTGTCATTTCTGTAAAAAAGTCCTTGTAATCCTGTCAACACATGTAAACTAGATTTCAGGGTCAAAATGCATAGTGAAATATCAAAAAAGAAAGTATTTTTTATTTTTTTTGGATATGATATATGAAAAACAAAAATCACTCACACCACAAACCTATTTACAAGGCACTATGCATTTGTATTATTTATGGAAAGTAGATCCCATCACTAGGCTCTCTCTAAGGAACCTTTTTGTAACCAATGAACTTACAGACCAATGTCGGCATCATATGGCACACCATGTCGGGGCCATGCCACATAGGAATGAATTTATTTGGTTGAAGATAATAATCATGAGTGTTCTTGTGAGATATGACATCTTTTTTAATGCTAGTGGTAGCATCGAAAAAGTATTTCCACACATGTCTATGTGTTTAGACGTGTGGAAATCGTCCAAAACCTTCTACTCTTGAATTTACTTCTATTAAAGTAAAATTATTTTATTAATTAATTATGTAATTAGTTAATTGAGTTACTTAAGGAAAGTGCTAAAAGTAATTATCATGTTTCTAAATCTCAAGTGATGTGAGAAGTAATCTCAACATGCAATCACTTTGGAGATCTAACTCACGATTATAAAAGAAAGGATAGGGTGAAGGAAGAAGAAACTTTTGACTTTGACAGCGGTTGAGGCAGTCAACATAGAGTATTGTGTCATGAGGGACTGTGATTCAAGATCTTGGATAGGTGAAGAAGGACTCTCATCTAGAGATCAGTTCAACTTAGAGAAGAGAGAACAAAGGTAGTGCGGGTGGGTTTCAATTAGAGGAAGCCACGGGAGAGTGTCGCTTCGTACAGAATTTTTCGTACAAGTTTTCCATACATGTATGTGGGTCTCATTGGATACGTACATACATGGTTTTTCTAAAGAAAAATTGCATACACCTTGAAAAGTGTGTAGTTTTGGTTCATACAATAGGTCATGATTTGTCAGGTTTGTCTGCAGTTGTATTTGTCTCAGTGGGACATTATCCCCATTACAAGAGCCCTGATTTTAGCATAATAAAATCATTCTCGGCATTGATTTTCCCTCCAGGGGTTTATACCCAAAAATGTCTATGTTCATCTGTGTGTGATTTGGTTTCTTTGTTTATGCTTATGATGCATCTTTAGTTGATTACTCAGTTGTTCTTTAATTCAATAAGTGATTTATTTGGAATTAATTGTCGGGAGTTGAGTAGGATAAACTAAAATTTGGTATCAGAGAAGTTACTCTGAGAGGAAACCAAGTACATGATCTCATATTCATGGTAGATTCATAACCAGTAGGAAGAAATTGAAGGAATAATTTCAATAAAAAAATTGTACAAAGGTAAAAATTGCTTTTGCAAGTGTATCTGGGTGTACGTGGGTCACAAAAATCACAGTCACATACATACGCGGGAGGATTTGAGAATATTCACATATATGTGGGTCTCATTGGAGACAGTAGTGTACATAAGCAAGTTGCAGTGGTAACATTTTCATACATACATGGGTTACAGGGGTGAAAGTCACGTACAAGTTCGTACAGGTTTATACAAGGGCATTTTTTAGCAGCATGTTATTCCAGGAAAATTTATTAGGTCTTAGGGATGGAAAAACCATTGTTGAGAGTTGAATATAGATTGGATGGAGCATCTAAATTCCTATCTTGGAAAGCAATATTAACTTTGGCGTTGAAGGAGTATGACCTTTGGAAGTTAGTGGATAAAGTAGTTACTCCACTAATAAATTTGACAGCTTTGGAAGATCATAAAAAGAAGGAGATCAAAGGAGAGAGGGTCCTCCCAGATTTCGTGAAGGATCATCTAATCCCTCACATAACCAAGAAGAATACGACCAAATATATGTTTGATTCCTTGGTATGTTTATTCCAAAGAAAGAACATGAATATGAAGATGGTCTTAAGGAATAAACTCAGATCTATGTAGATGTCTAGATCTGATAATGTTACCAACTATCTCATGAGGATCACACATCACGTGATTATATTGCATCCATAGGGAAGAAAATGGAGGATGCAAAACTCATGAATGTGGCATTGAATGTTCTTCTCAAGTCATGGGAACCATTTTTCAAGGGAGTTTGTGCTCAGGAAAATCTCCTAGATTGGTAGAGACTTTGGGATGATTGCATTCAAGAAGAGACTTGAGAGGTGTCTAAGAGTAGAAAGTAGAGAGGTGGTGAAGAGAACTTGGTTTTTGTCAGTAAGACAAGAAAGGGAAAAGGAAATATTTCTAGAAAGAAGGGTAACATTGATGGAGGATCATCACATCCGGGGAAGAAGAAGGACTTGAGTAATATAAAGTGTTTCTCATGTCATAAGAATGGACATTATGCATCTCATTGTCCAGAGAAGAAGAATAAGGATAATGAAAAGATGCAGATAAAAACATTAGCAAAGACAAAACTTGATGAGTTTGCAGTGAAGTTTGAGAATGATTTCTCACTATTTTCTTTCCTTTCTACTAGCACAACTGGGAGGAGTGCATGGTTCTTGGACAGTGATACATCTCTTCATATGATAGAGTCACGGGAGATATTGAGTAGTCTGATGTAGAGTGAATAAGATGTTCATGTGGAGCTTGGTGATGATGCCAAGTATGTAGTGAAGGGAGAGGGAAAAATTACATTATATATCGACTCAATGGGTTTGTTGGATTCCCATTATGTTCTTTGTGTACCAAGTTGGAAGAAGAATTTTATTTTAGTCTTAGCTATAGAGGACATGGGTTTTTTCGTTACTTTTTAGAGAGGGAAGGTACTAATGTTTCCAAAGAAATCTATCCCAGAAATCATAATGTTTGTTGGGGTAAGAGAAGGAAATTTATACAGGTTACAGGGTAAGCATGTTTAGGATTTGGTACACAAAAATGAAAATCCATGTGAGTTTTGGCGTGAGAGGTTGGGACACCTACACTATAGGTATTTTCCAATTTTGAGGGGGATTGTTATAGGTCTTCTTGAGTTAAGAATTGAGCAGCAGGGAGTGTGCTAAGGGTGTGCACTTGCCAAGAATTCCAAGGCTTATTTTCATACCAACGAGAGTAGGTCCAAAGGGATCTTGGACCTTATTCATTCAGATGTGAGTGGGTTGATGTCAGTAACATCATTACAGGGATCATCATACTATGTGAAATTTATTGATCAATTTTCCAAGAAAACCCGTATCTTCTTTATGAAGACCAAGTATGAGGTCTTCATTCGATTTCAAGAGTTTAGAGCTAAAGTAGAGAACTAGATAGGTAACAAGATCAATTTATTGAGGTTGGATAATGGGGGATAGTACACCTCCAATGACTTAAAGTATTTATTCAAGGAGAAAGGGATCAAGAGGGAGCTAAATGTCTCATACAACCCTCAGCATAATGGGGTTACAGAGAAAAGTAATTGGTCCAGCATCGGTTCTTCCAGGGATATGATACATGACCAGGAGTTGCCTATGTTAATGTGGGAAAAGGCATGTAACATAGTAGTGTATGTGTATAAAAATATTCCTCACGAGATATCAAGGGACAAGACTACGTAGGAGGCATTCTCAAGAGTGAATCCAGAGATTGGTCATTTGAGGATCTTTGGTTGTCTAGTTTACATACATGTTTCTATGGAGAAGAGGAAAAAGTTGGAACCTTCATGACAAAAGGGTATATTTGTGGGGTATAGTGACACCTCAAAGGATTACAGGATATTCATTCCATGACAGTGGAATATATTTGTGAACAGAGACGTTAGGTTTGAGGAGAAATTGGAATCTAGAAGTACTCAGGAATCATCAACAATATAGAGGACGAGGAGTAGCATCATTCGAAGGATGAGAAACAGTCAGCAGTTTAGACTTCAGGTGGAGAGGAGGAGTGAGCCCCTTCCAATCCTATTAGGATACATCAGTGGCTATTACAAACATTGAGGGATGTTGATGAGGCTTCTAAGAATACATTTAAAGAGAGAAGACCTATGAATAATTTTTCAAACTATATGGCACTTATGAGTAGAATCATTGATGTTGAGCCTTCTAGTTTTGAGCAAGCAGAAGATCATCAGGTATGGGACATGGTAGAGGAGTACACCTATATTATGAGAAATGATGTTTGGTACATAGTGCCAAGACTGGAGGGGAAGTTAGTTGTGAGTTCTAGGTGGATCTACAAGATCAAGCATGCTACAAATGGTATCATCAAGAAGTTCAAAGTGAGGTTTGTGGTGAGAGGGTTATCCCAAAAGAGGGCATGGACTATGAGGTGACATTTTCTCCATTCATCGGGTATGCTTCTATTTGAGTTGTTATTTCTATTGCTTCAATTATGAGGTGTAGGATACATTATATGGATGTGAAAACAATGTTCCTTAATGGGATCATTGAGGAGGAAGTATACATAGACAAACCTTAGGGATTTAAGGTACATGAGAGGAATTCTCATGTGTGTAGGCTTAAGAAATCCTTGTATGGACTCAAAAAGGCACCCAGGGCATGGTATTTCAAGATCAACGGACACTTGTAGAGTATGGGATTTACCAAGAGTAAAATGGATCCTAACTTGTACTTCATAATTTTTGGGTTAGTTCCACTCATCTTGGTTATGTACATTGATGATTTATTTCTCACAGTTGCAGAAGAACTTATTGCAAGGTGCAAAGCACATTTATCTAGTGAGTTTGATATGAATGACATTGGCTTGATGCATTATTTCTTGGGATTAGAGGTATGGAAAGTATTAGGATAGATATTCATTGGACAAGGGAAGTATGTAATAGAGATATTCAGGATATTTAGGATGGAGGATTGTAAACCGATAGCTACACCTATGATTACCAATTTGAAGAAGGTGGTGAGTTTAGATTCAGAGTTGGTGGATTCTAGGATATACAGTAAGTTGATAGTGTCCTTGATTTATTTGGTCAACATCAAGTTAGATATTATTTTTTTTGTGAACACCTTGAGTCAGTTCATGGTGGAGTCGAGGCAAGTGCATGAGGTAGCAATGAAACATGTGCTCATGTACTTGAGAGGTACAATGGAGTATTGATTGAGGTATCTTGGAGGATATGGAGTGGATTTGCAGGGATATATAGACTTATATTGGGTAGGGAGTGCAGTGGACAAAAAGAGCACCTTGGGGTGTCACTTCAACTTGGAATCAACAATGATTACTTGGTTCATCAGGAAGCATACTTCTATAGAAATTAATTCAATAGAGGAAAAGTGTATGGTAGCGAGTATGTCTAGTTGTGAAGCCATTTGGCTTCAAAATTTTCTTATAGGTTTATTTGATCATAAGTTGTAGCCTATGGTGATATACTATGATGATCATATTTGTATAAAAATCTCGGAGAATTCAGTATTCTATGATAGGTACAAGAATATATAGATCAAATACCACTTCTTTCGAGAAAGGATCTAGAAGGGAGCAGTGAAGCTTCAATATATTTCCACAGATGAGAAAGTTACAGATATTCTGACCAAACCCTTGGTGAAAGGGAATTTTTTGTTCTTCAGAGACAGAATTGGAGTGGTGCAGAATATTGTCCTCTCTAAGAGGGAGTGTTGATGTTAATGGTAGCATCATATACAGATACTTCTACACAGTTCTATGTGTCTAGACGTGTGGAAATCATCCAAATCCTTTTACTCTTGAATTTACTTTGATTAAAGGAATTATTAAAGTAAATTGTTTTTATTAATTAATTATGCAATTATTTAATTGAGTTGTTTAAGGAAAGTGCTAAAAGTAATTAGCATGTTTCTAAATCTCAAGTGATGTGAGAAGTAATCTCAACATGTAATCACTTTGAAGATATAAATCACAATTATAAAAGAAAGGCTAGGGTGAAGGAAGAAGACACTTTTGACTTGACAGTTGTTGAGGGATTCAACACAAAATATTGGGTCACGAAGGACTATGATTCGAGATCTTGGATAGGTGAAGAAGGACTTTCATCTAGAGATCAGGTCAAGGATAAGAGATAATATAGGCATCATAGGTGGGTTCCAATTAGAGGAATCCATAGGAGAGTGTCACGTCATATGAAGTTTTATGTATAAGTTTTTAGTACATGTACACAAGTCTCAATGGAGACAATCACATGCATACGTGGGTTCGTTGAAGGAAAGTCGTGTACACCTCAAAAAGCATGCAGTTCTTGTTTGTACAATAAGTAAGTCTTTGCCAAGTTTGTGTGCAGTTTTATTTCTCTCAGTGGGACATTATCCTTGTTATGGGAGCCTTGATTTTAG
>ML791867.1:607881-621734 GCA_009831015.1 Picea engelmannii
ATTTTCTAACATATCCTTAGTCTCTTGACCTTCTTTATAGTTTTCTTGTCTCATGTTCATATTTTCAACTTTAGCAATCATCCTTGGGAAATCCTCAACCTCATGACCAATAACTTTACAACAAAGACAAATGGGACCTGTACCAAGGCATTATTTAGCAAGATGTCCCGATCTTTTGCAATTATAACATAGTGTCAATCCTCTCTTTCTTTTAAATGAGCCCCATCCTTTCCTGTACTGTGCACTGGGATCACAGTGTTGGATCTGCAATTTGCAAAAATTCTTTCTAGGTTCCTGCATCCATTTATTAGTCCAAAAATTCTTTCTATGCATAGGAATAACATATATTTCTTTATTTCTATAAAATTTATTCAGATCAACTCTTTCTTCTAACTGTGCCCTAAGATTTACATTAGGAAAAAATCTATCAAACATACCTAGATTCATGCTTTTGAAATAAAAATTTTCATTTATCTTACCCTTACCAAAGCACAAATCTTTAAGATATTACCTCTTTTCTTCAGATCAGATTTCTTTCTTAGCACATAGCTTCGCAAGTCAAGTAGAATATTGTGCACTACAGTAACATATTTACGCACAGAGGTTTCTCTTTTCTTCGGTTCCCAATAGTCACAGTTTCATGTCCCGACAATGGAACATTTGTTGGCATAGGGGCAAACCCAGGTTTCAATACTTCAATAGTGCACCAACAAAACCCTAACTACCTACCCTTTCGGCAACACCTACGAAGCAGACGAAGTCTCACCCGAGGTAGAGGAAGGGGGGGTTACATGACTCAAGTGTCTACAACCAAGATGGGACACATATCTGTGATTACAACACTTAGCAAAGTACATAGACAAAAATATATATTATTTCTTGAATCGTATTCACATTGTATATTAAACCCTTATTATAGATCAGCGTAGTAACAGTAAAGATCAAGTACTTTCAATCACTTTAAACATAGCATTAACTTAGATCTAGCATTCCATCATCCTTAAGCATTAAGAAACAACATCAGAGGCATTCAATATACATTATAACAACAGCACTAAGAAGATAATATCATAAATCACATCGCACAAAAGCACATCAAGGCACAAGATATACGTGGTTCACCCCAGAGTGGGGATACGTCAACCAACTTCTTCTTCTTCTTTATTAGTCTTCAATCTTCTTACATTCCTTTTCTCCTGTGCACAAATCCACAGAGCCATATTCACACTGGATAGGTGATCTGTGCGCAACACGCTAGATCCTCCTTCCCAAAACTAGGTCAAGGCACAGAGCCAACTCCTTAATATCACAAAGACTTACTTTACACAACCAGATCGCACCAAGCAAATTACAATATCTTGCACTAAGACAAACATATTGTGCACATAGACAACACTTCCTACTTCTTACATCTCTTAGTTACTTATTTATTCATTTACAAAGAGGCCTAATCATGGCTAAACCCATGGGTTGACATTCCCTAACCCATTACATAAACCCTAGTAAACCCTTTGCTTGGTCCACAAGCCCGCAAAACAAGCGATATCCCGCGATATTAGATCCGCTTGGGTGCTCCATCCTCGACCAGCATGTCGAAGTCCCAAAAGTGTTCACACACGACCAATGTTTCCTCAAAACTTGGTCGAGGACCAACACATCCCCTAGGTAGACATACTCAGACTCTAAAGAGTATCAAAGTAAGGTCCCAAAACAATACATTGTGGATACATGAAATGAAATGAAAAATGATTTCCGTGAAATAATACATGGTGGATCCATGTCATCAAAAATATCATATCCATGAGCCAATACAATGTGTATCTATGTCCTCAATATGATCATAGCCAATATAAAATACAATGTGGATCTATGTCACGACATATATATCAAGAAGACAATGGGCACTGAGGAAGGTGCCCCCAAAGTCTTCAATTACTCATATACAAGTCATATATTCCATTACAACTTGGGAAGAGATATTTTGAAGGAAGGATGTGGCCCCAATCCAAAGGTCTTCATCCAAAACCCTGATGGAATGAATCTAAAACATGTGAATATATGAGATGAAGTTGAGCATGGTAGAAACAATTTGATTATCAGCCAGTGATGCAAACTATTAACAGATGCGAGGGGACCCACTGATGAGGAATATGGACCCCAAGGTACCTATTACAAGTGTGAATAGAGGATCTGATGTCTAACACTCATAGAATAAATTAATCGGGATTCAATGATGAAAATCCATTATCGATCATAAGGAGGCCTGCCACTGAGGATTGCAAGCTCCAAAGTACTAGCTAGTTTCTAAGTCCCTATCCTAGAGAATGTGTTAAATTCGATAGGAAGAGATCCACTAAAGGAGGTCCTTAATGTATACCCCATCAAACAAAATGAAACATACACTGAGATATGATGAGAAGAGTAAGTATCACCAAGTACAATTGACACAAGGATGGTTGACTCAAAAATTCAACAAACCAATAGATGGATGACTCGGGATTAAAATTCCCTTGATTATATAGCATGAAACAAGGGTGACTTGGAAGAAAGACATAATATTTGGACGAATATAGTGAAAAAATGCATGAGGAATTGAATCACTCTCCATAATGATTGGAAGAGTAAACATCTGGAGGAGTGTCTATGACTCATATTATTGGGACGACTACTAGGAAAGTTAAAACCCAACTGTAAGTGTATTTTTTCGTGTCTTTTAACAATTTTGAAAAGAGTTAGAAGTGTACTCAATATGTGTCTTTTTCATGTCCTTTTACGATTCAAAAAAAGAGATAAAAGTGTACTCATCTGGAGAGAACGAGTTTCTTAACATCATGCTCCTATGTTCCAAGAGCATGGAACGAACCTAAGAAAAATGAATGCAAATGGTACTGGAAAGTGAGATCCACTCTTAACAGTTGTTCTCTCCATGGGTAGATGGATGAAAAATGGAGGCCAAATAATGCATGAGGTGGATGATCAAAGGCTACACCAATAGAGATAAGCAGGATATGGGAAAAAAGTAGTGTAGTAGCGGGAGGTATGACGCAAGAAACAAATGCATAGGTGACGACTAAGAAAAATAAACATTTTGGGAACCCCACGGGATATGGCCAGAATACAGATGAAGAGAGGAAAATGAGTCTCAACGTCAAGTGATGGTGGGACTAAAGGAGGGATCCCAGGCCTATGAGGAATCACAACATGGGAACCAAATGGAAATATAAGTGCTAACCGGGGAACCCATGGAATGTAGGCACTACAGAACAAGTTACGACAAGCAAAAATGGAGTGGCTAATGTCACAACCTGACAGGTTCGAACCTAAGGCATTATGATGGAAAAATGGATTGATAATAATGAAAATTATGGATGCAAGGAAAAACCTATCCCTATATGCCAGTTTTAAGAACATGTACCTCAAGTTCGGTGAAGTTGTCATTTCTGTAAAAAAGTCCTTGTAATCCTGTCAACACATGTAAACTAGATTTCAGGGTCAAAATGCATAGTGAAATATCAAAAAAGAAAGTATTTTTTATTTTTTTTGGATATGATATATGAAAAACAAAAATCACTCACACCACAAACCTATTTACAAGGCACTATGCATTTGTATTATTTATGGAAAGTAGATCCCATCACTAGGCTCTCTCTAAGGAACCTTTTTGTAACCAATGAACTTACAGACCAATGTCGGCATCATATGGCACACCATGTCGGGGCCATGCCACATAGGAATGAATTTATTTGGTTGAAGATAATAATCATGAGTGTTCTTGTGAGATATGACATCTTTTTTAATGCTAGTGGTAGCATCGAAAAAGTATTTCCACACATGTCTATGTGTTTAGACGTGTGGAAATCGTCCAAAACCTTCTACTCTTGAATTTACTTCTATTAAAGTAAAATTATTTTATTAATTAATTATGTAATTAGTTAATTGAGTTACTTAAGGAAAGTGCTAAAAGTAATTATCATGTTTCTAAATCTCAAGTGATGTGAGAAGTAATCTCAACATGCAATCACTTTGGAGATCTAACTCACGATTATAAAAGAAAGGATAGGGTGAAGGAAGAAGAAACTTTTGACTTTGACAGCGGTTGAGGCAGTCAACATAGAGTATTGTGTCATGAGGGACTGTGATTCAAGATCTTGGATAGGTGAAGAAGGACTCTCATCTAGAGATCAGTTCAACTTAGAGAAGAGAGAACAAAGGTAGTGCGGGTGGGTTTCAATTAGAGGAAGCCACGGGAGAGTGTCGCTTCGTACAGAATTTTTCGTACAAGTTTTCCATACATGTATGTGGGTCTCATTGGATACGTACATACATGGTTTTTCTAAAGAAAAATTGCATACACCTTGAAAAGTGTGTAGTTTTGGTTCATACAATAGGTCATGATTTGTCAGGTTTGTCTGCAGTTGTATTTGTCTCAGTGGGACATTATCCCCATTACAAGAGCCCTGATTTTAGCATAATAAAATCATTCTCGGCATTGATTTTCCCTCCAGGGGTTTATACCCAAAAATGTCTATGTTCATCTGTGTGTGATTTGGTTTCTTTGTTTATGCTTATGATGCATCTTTAGTTGATTACTCAGTTGTTCTTTAATTCAATAAGTGATTTATTTGGAATTAATTGTCGGGAGTTGAGTAGGATAAACTAAAATTTGGTATCAGAGAAGTTACTCTGAGAGGAAACCAAGTACATGATCTCATATTCATGGTAGATTCATAACCAGTAGGAAGAAATTGAAGGAATAATTTCAATAAAAAAATTGTACAAAGGTAAAAATTGCTTTTGCAAGTGTATCTGGGTGTACGTGGGTCACAAAAATCACAGTCACATACATACGCGGGAGGATTTGAGAATATTCACATATATGTGGGTCTCATTGGAGACAGTAGTGTACATAAGCAAGTTGCAGTGGTAACATTTTCATACATACATGGGTTACAGGGGTGAAAGTCACGTACAAGTTCGTACAGGTTTATACAAGGGCATTTTTTAGCAGCATGTTATTCCAGGAAAATTTATTAGGTCTTAGGGATGGAAAAACCATTGTTGAGAGTTGAATATAGATTGGATGGAGCATCTAAATTCCTATCTTGGAAAGCAATATTAACTTTGGCGTTGAAGGAGTATGACCTTTGGAAGTTAGTGGATAAAGTAGTTACTCCACTAATAAATTTGACAGCTTTGGAAGATCATAAAAAGAAGGAGATCAAAGGAGAGAGGGTCCTCCCAGATTTCGTGAAGGATCATCTAATCCCTCACATAACCAAGAAGAATACGACCAAATATATGTTTGATTCCTTGGTATGTTTATTCCAAAGAAAGAACATGAATATGAAGATGGTCTTAAGGAATAAACTCAGATCTATGTAGATGTCTAGATCTGATAATGTTACCAACTATCTCATGAGGATCACACATCACGTGATTATATTGCATCCATAGGGAAGAAAATGGAGGATGCAAAACTCATGAATGTGGCATTGAATGTTCTTCTCAAGTCATGGGAACCATTTTTCAAGGGAGTTTGTGCTCAGGAAAATCTCCTAGATTGGTAGAGACTTTGGGATGATTGCATTCAAGAAGAGACTTGAGAGGTGTCTAAGAGTAGAAAGTAGAGAGGTGGTGAAGAGAACTTGGTTTTTGTCAGTAAGACAAGAAAGGGAAAAGGAAATATTTCTAGAAAGAAGGGTAACATTGATGGAGGATCATCACATCCGGGGAAGAAGAAGGACTTGAGTAATATAAAGTGTTTCTCATGTCATAAGAATGGACATTATGCATCTCATTGTCCAGAGAAGAAGAATAAGGATAATGAAAAGATGCAGATAAAAACATTAGCAAAGACAAAACTTGATGAGTTTGCAGTGAAGTTTGAGAATGATTTCTCACTATTTTCTTTCCTTTCTACTAGCACAACTGGGAGGAGTGCATGGTTCTTGGACAGTGATACATCTCTTCATATGATAGAGTCACGGGAGATATTGAGTAGTCTGATGTAGAGTGAATAAGATGTTCATGTGGAGCTTGGTGATGATGCCAAGTATGTAGTGAAGGGAGAGGGAAAAATTACATTATATATCGACTCAATGGGTTTGTTGGATTCCCATTATGTTCTTTGTGTACCAAGTTGGAAGAAGAATTTTATTTTAGTCTTAGCTATAGAGGACATGGGTTTTTTCGTTACTTTTTAGAGAGGGAAGGTACTAATGTTTCCAAAGAAATCTATCCCAGAAATCATAATGTTTGTTGGGGTAAGAGAAGGAAATTTATACAGGTTACAGGGTAAGCATGTTTAGGATTTGGTACACAAAAATGAAAATCCATGTGAGTTTTGGCGTGAGAGGTTGGGACACCTACACTATAGGTATTTTCCAATTTTGAGGGGGATTGTTATAGGTCTTCTTGAGTTAAGAATTGAGCAGCAGGGAGTGTGCTAAGGGTGTGCACTTGCCAAGAATTCCAAGGCTTATTTTCATACCAACGAGAGTAGGTCCAAAGGGATCTTGGACCTTATTCATTCAGATGTGAGTGGGTTGATGTCAGTAACATCATTACAGGGATCATCATACTATGTGAAATTTATTGATCAATTTTCCAAGAAAACCCGTATCTTCTTTATGAAGACCAAGTATGAGGTCTTCATTCGATTTCAAGAGTTTAGAGCTAAAGTAGAGAACTAGATAGGTAACAAGATCAATTTATTGAGGTTGGATAATGGGGGATAGTACACCTCCAATGACTTAAAGTATTTATTCAAGGAGAAAGGGATCAAGAGGGAGCTAAATGTCTCATACAACCCTCAGCATAATGGGGTTACAGAGAAAAGTAATTGGTCCAGCATCGGTTCTTCCAGGGATATGATACATGACCAGGAGTTGCCTATGTTAATGTGGGAAAAGGCATGTAACATAGTAGTGTATGTGTATAAAAATATTCCTCACGAGATATCAAGGGACAAGACTACGTAGGAGGCATTCTCAAGAGTGAATCCAGAGATTGGTCATTTGAGGATCTTTGGTTGTCTAGTTTACATACATGTTTCTATGGAGAAGAGGAAAAAGTTGGAACCTTCATGACAAAAGGGTATATTTGTGGGGTATAGTGACACCTCAAAGGATTACAGGATATTCATTCCATGACAGTGGAATATATTTGTGAACAGAGACGTTAGGTTTGAGGAGAAATTGGAATCTAGAAGTACTCAGGAATCATCAACAATATAGAGGACGAGGAGTAGCATCATTCGAAGGATGAGAAACAGTCAGCAGTTTAGACTTCAGGTGGAGAGGAGGAGTGAGCCCCTTCCAATCCTATTAGGATACATCAGTGGCTATTACAAACATTGAGGGATGTTGATGAGGCTTCTAAGAATACATTTAAAGAGAGAAGACCTATGAATAATTTTTCAAACTATATGGCACTTATGAGTAGAATCATTGATGTTGAGCCTTCTAGTTTTGAGCAAGCAGAAGATCATCAGGTATGGGACATGGTAGAGGAGTACACCTATATTATGAGAAATGATGTTTGGTACATAGTGCCAAGACTGGAGGGGAAGTTAGTTGTGAGTTCTAGGTGGATCTACAAGATCAAGCATGCTACAAATGGTATCATCAAGAAGTTCAAAGTGAGGTTTGTGGTGAGAGGGTTATCCCAAAAGAGGGCATGGACTATGAGGTGACATTTTCTCCATTCATCGGGTATGCTTCTATTTGAGTTGTTATTTCTATTGCTTCAATTATGAGGTGTAGGATACATTATATGGATGTGAAAACAATGTTCCTTAATGGGATCATTGAGGAGGAAGTATACATAGACAAACCTTAGGGATTTAAGGTACATGAGAGGAATTCTCATGTGTGTAGGCTTAAGAAATCCTTGTATGGACTCAAAAAGGCACCCAGGGCATGGTATTTCAAGATCAACGGACACTTGTAGAGTATGGGATTTACCAAGAGTAAAATGGATCCTAACTTGTACTTCATAATTTTTGGGTTAGTTCCACTCATCTTGGTTATGTACATTGATGATTTATTTCTCACAGTTGCAGAAGAACTTATTGCAAGGTGCAAAGCACATTTATCTAGTGAGTTTGATATGAATGACATTGGCTTGATGCATTATTTCTTGGGATTAGAGGTATGGAAAGTATTAGGATAGATATTCATTGGACAAGGGAAGTATGTAATAGAGATATTCAGGATATTTAGGATGGAGGATTGTAAACCGATAGCTACACCTATGATTACCAATTTGAAGAAGGTGGTGAGTTTAGATTCAGAGTTGGTGGATTCTAGGATATACAGTAAGTTGATAGTGTCCTTGATTTATTTGGTCAACATCAAGTTAGATATTATTTTTTTTGTGAACACCTTGAGTCAGTTCATGGTGGAGTCGAGGCAAGTGCATGAGGTAGCAATGAAACATGTGCTCATGTACTTGAGAGGTACAATGGAGTATTGATTGAGGTATCTTGGAGGATATGGAGTGGATTTGCAGGGATATATAGACTTATATTGGGTAGGGAGTGCAGTGGACAAAAAGAGCACCTTGGGGTGTCACTTCAACTTGGAATCAACAATGATTACTTGGTTCATCAGGAAGCATACTTCTATAGAAATTAATTCAATAGAGGAAAAGTGTATGGTAGCGAGTATGTCTAGTTGTGAAGCCATTTGGCTTCAAAATTTTCTTATAGGTTTATTTGATCATAAGTTGTAGCCTATGGTGATATACTATGATGATCATATTTGTATAAAAATCTCGGAGAATTCAGTATTCTATGATAGGTACAAGAATATATAGATCAAATACCACTTCTTTCGAGAAAGGATCTAGAAGGGAGCAGTGAAGCTTCAATATATTTCCACAGATGAGAAAGTTACAGATATTCTGACCAAACCCTTGGTGAAAGGGAATTTTTTGTTCTTCAGAGACAGAATTGGAGTGGTGCAGAATATTGTCCTCTCTAAGAGGGAGTGTTGATGTTAATGGTAGCATCATATACAGATACTTCTACACAGTTCTATGTGTCTAGACGTGTGGAAATCATCCAAATCCTTTTACTCTTGAATTTACTTTGATTAAAGGAATTATTAAAGTAAATTGTTTTTATTAATTAATTATGCAATTATTTAATTGAGTTGTTTAAGGAAAGTGCTAAAAGTAATTAGCATGTTTCTAAATCTCAAGTGATGTGAGAAGTAATCTCAACATGTAATCACTTTGAAGATATAAATCACAATTATAAAAGAAAGGCTAGGGTGAAGGAAGAAGACACTTTTGACTTGACAGTTGTTGAGGGATTCAACACAAAATATTGGGTCACGAAGGACTATGATTCGAGATCTTGGATAGGTGAAGAAGGACTTTCATCTAGAGATCAGGTCAAGGATAAGAGATAATATAGGCATCATAGGTGGGTTCCAATTAGAGGAATCCATAGGAGAGTGTCACGTCATATGAAGTTTTATGTATAAGTTTTTAGTACATGTACACAAGTCTCAATGGAGACAATCACATGCATACGTGGGTTCGTTGAAGGAAAGTCGTGTACACCTCAAAAAGCATGCAGTTCTTGTTTGTACAATAAGTAAGTCTTTGCCAAGTTTGTGTGCAGTTTTATTTCTCTCAGTGGGACATTATCCTTGTTATGGGAGCCTTGATTTTAGAATAATAAAATCATTCTCATCACTAGTTTTTCCTCTAAGGTTTTTCTAGGCATTTATACCTAAAAATATTGGTGTTCATGTGTGCTTGATTTGGTTTCCTTGTTTATTATTTTGTTGTATGTTTACTTGATTACTCAACTATGCTTAAATTAAATAAATGATTTATTTTGAATTAATTGTCGGGTGTTGAGTAGGAGAAATTTCAACAATCTCCTTGATGGGGCCCATCAAGATTTGGAGGTATGAAATGTGAATCTTCATTGGAATGGAAATTAGCAAATAGTTCTATGGAAAGTTTGGAAAAGGAAATTCCATGCAAAAAAGGATCAAGACTAGAAGGGATACTAGGTGCCCCAGAAAATTCCCCCGGTCGCGTATCAAGACTCATTGTAATGAATCTCATTGGTTCCAAATAAGGAAGACATGATTGATGCATCACCTCATCCTTGGGATTATTTATGGAATTCGTGACATCCAGGATAGCCTTATTTGAAGGAAACTCAAAATCAAGGAAGTCACGTGAACTCGTAGAGTCAAAAACATGTATGGGTGGAGTAGGTTGATCACACTCCATACAAGAATGGAGGTTCTGAACAATATCTATTGATGCTAACAATATTTCCAAAGAGGAAATATAGACTGTGGATAGAGGCATGGTAGATCCATATGATTCAACATTCTCGGAATGAGGTACCACCCAAGGATTGGAAGACCCAAGAGATCCATTGGTAAACAAAGAGATCATATTGATAGGAGAAACATTTTTAGCAAGAAGTGGTGGGGGAAGAGGAAATGTTACCATCAGTGAATAATATTTGAAAATACCAGCACCAAGAATCATGTAATACTACTAGGTATCATCGACAAAGGGTACATTAGACCCCACATTGGATCCAAGGTTTGGGGGCATAAACTACAAGTTGATCAATTTTCACTATTTCCCTTGATGAGGGAAGTGTAAGACCCTAAATAATGATGAGACAACTGCACTCATCTCCTAGAATCAATGGAAATCAAGTAACAAATTATACTCAAGAGTTGCATCGATGACCTCCACATAAACAAAGACAATCTTACCACCTAACTCAATGGGTAAGGTGGTGATTATACCATGGGGATGGAAAATATGTCCATCAAATGCTTTCAACAATGTTTAATACATGTCAATATTTGGATAGTCAAGGGATTTCCAACAGAACATAGACATAATACAAGTCGAGTCTCCTTCATTAATCATAGTGAGAAATATATTGTTCCCCATCATTCTCAATTTGATCTGGAAAATGATTTGATGGGAGATCCTATGATTAACCTAAGCAAAATCAAAGGTTATCAAACTCAAATCCGATGGATCAACCCTGCCTATGGAAGAAAAAAGGGATTTGCGTTGCACTAGGAAGATTTGGAGGACTTCGAGTGCGGACATGGAACATGGTTCCTCGGTCAAGTATTCCACAATATTGTAGTTGTGTGTGGTTTGTTTATTCATATTATGTGTTGTGAGTCGAAGACCACCATTTTGGGGGAGAAGTAGAGTGTCAAAGGATGGATTCTCAATCTGAAGAGGGACACCAAGCTGGGAAGAAGATGTTGGCTCATTCACAATAGGAGTAGGCTCAGAATTTTTGTATTTCTTGTCTTGAGTATGAAAATTGACCATATAGTCACACATGAAAATGGAAGCATTCAAGGATGACCCCTCATGTTGAGGGGTACCTACAATGCCCCCTTGTATAAGTGAAGGATTTGTGGCAACCAAGTGTTGAGTTTGAGGGGTTAAAGGATGGGTTAGGACAACGGGTTGTTATGGGCCCTTTTCTTATCCAAATACAAATGGATCTCATTCTTCATAGGAAACTGATGAGTAGGGTGGTCCTCCCCACAAATAATGTAGGGGAATCAACTCATTTTCTTCTATTTCATGCCCCTCATTGATTTTTTTGGGTGGGATCAATCCCCTACTCAGTGTTGGAATAATATATTTTTTTCCTTTTCTTATTTCCTCTAGGTTGTTGAGGATTCTTCAGTTTCATGGACTGCACCAAATTCACCTCAGAGGTGTGAGTGGGGACCATTGCAGTTTGATAATTGGAACCATAAGTTGATGGGTGTGACGTAATAGACATGTGACCCATTTGGTTGATTAATTGGCCCATTGAGGCATGGGATACAGAACCCACAACACCATTAGCATGGAGTCTTGGGTTTGTAATTTTGGGATCTGTCAATGGCCTAGAAGCATGCAAGATAATATCATAAAGAGTTCCCAATTGAGAGTAAACCAAATCCAAGTGTTGGGCACACATGATGGCTTACTCCTCAGTGGTCACCCCGGCCATAGCTACTTCTTTAGCAATGGGTGGTAGGAGGGAATTGGTTAACCACTCTAATAGGATATTGTCTAGAATTTGGGTCTTGATCATCCTACATCTTCAACTCCACTCACGAATATGATCATAAATGTGAGTGGAAGTATCATGTCACAGAGACATCAAGAGCTTCATTCCAATCTAATATCGTATGGTAAATTGGTAATGTGTTAGAAACACCATTGCCAAGTTGTTAAAACTTTTAAAGGAAGCACCTTCTAAGTCAATATACCATTTTGCAACACTTTCAGTTAGGGAGCTTTGGAAAATATGCAACCTCAAACTATCATCCATGAAATAATTGGATGACAATCACAAATGATATGTCATAATGTGCGTCAAGGGGTAGTCTCTTGAATTTTCATCGAATTTTGGCATGTTTGATGGTATCTTAGAAGGCATGATCGACCATGAAGGGTTGCGGGAAATAGGGTCAGTTGTCAAACGTGACAAATCAAGTGATTGTAATGTTGCAAGGAAGGGAAATGGCATATGAGCAAATGAATACTAAGAGGAAGATGAAGGTCCTGATGTCCCAAATGAACCTTGTCGTCCCCCCTACATTCGTAGTACCGGACGGTTGTGGTATTCCATAAGATTAAATTCCCCCAGGGATAGTGGCACTTGCAAAAGCATGATTGCTCCTAGGACTAAATGTTCCCCCAGGGGTAGGTGTAGACCCTAAAGGAAAAGTTTTCCCAAAACTATTCCCAAGGATCGGAGGTCTAAATAAATGGAAATCCTCCCCATTTTCAAATGTTCCCCCCAAGGGACATGCCCCTATGGAAAGGTGTGCTAACCCATGGGAAATTACATCCTCCTGGCATACTACTACCCACAACCTGACTAGGGACAACTAAAAAACCTATAGGAATGTTCCATCCAAATGTTAAGATATCAGTTGACAACATTGGGCCTCTCATAGGAATGGTGGAGGTTGAAGGAACTCCACCCCCCATGATGAAACCAAGGATCGACTAACAAATGGAAAATACGACACAGTTTGTGTACCCAAAATCAAGGGAATTGTAGACAAAGGCATGGATGGTGTAGGTATAATGACACTCATGGAAGTTAATAAGGACATCACAGGGATTCCCTTATTGTTGATTAAGGTTGGTTGTCATTGATGTCAACCCTTGAAGAAAGCCCCATAGCACAAAGTTTTGGGTAATGGACCCAATATTGTTTGATGTAAATATGACTCATTATTGTCTTGTCATGGTTGATAAGAAGTAAATATGGATGAAATCCAAAGTGGTCCCCTTATGGTGAAAGCCCTCATGGGAAGACGCTTTGCGGAGTAAGAGAAACCATGATTAATTTTGGAATAATGAGATGAAGGATAATAAATTTGTTAGGTAAACTATCGTAGATGGATATTTCTTGTCATTCCATTTCCGATGGTATGTGGAACGTCACATAACTCCTCACGGTTAGAGAGTTATGGTCATGAGAAATTGGAGACACCGGGTTTGGGAAATGGACCCAAATTTGTTTGATGGATAACATTATGAGTTATGATATATTTTAAGATAATAATATTATATATGGATATTACATTTCATTCCATTTCTGGTGGTATGTGTAATGTCACATAACTCCTCACGGTTTGAGAGTTATGGTCTTACGAAGTTGGAGGACCCTCATATGTCATCTAGAAGCCCCAAAAGGTCAAAGTAGTCAAAGTGGTTTAACAGATTTGAAAAGGTAAATAATAAAGTGAAGTAATGAGTGTATCATACTTCAAAGTGAATACAAAATAAATTATTTTAATAATAAATTTAATGGAGAAATTAGA
>ML791868.1:20758-56297 GCA_009831015.1 Picea engelmannii
CACTCTCTTATATACATGAAGAAGATAACCATCTCATAATTGCAGATCCACTATTCTCTCAACCACTCTCAACTACTTTCCCATTATTACAAGATATGATCCCTTCAAATCCTCACACATATCTCTCATATATCTTAGATAATTTATTCTAACCAAATCTCCATGATCTTCTCCTTGAAAAGAGGCTTGAATAATTATCTCCTTTGGAATGATGGAAGAGATATTCGAGAAGTCTCTTTGAATTAATCATCCACATATTCCTACACATTACAAAGCTCACACATAATTGAGATATATATGAAAACATGTATATTTTCTAATATTTAATCATAAATTCACTTTTAATACTAAAATGAATAAAGTGTAAAATAATGATGTGAAACCCAAATGTATTTATGAAAATGGTATGATGAAGGTTTAATGGGGCGATGAAATGTAAGGAATAATGAAGGGAAAGATGGATGAAAATACGACATTTCTGAGTCCCAACAATTTCCTCTCTCAAAAACCATGTCAAGGAACGTTGTTGCACCCTGCCATATTCATGGGGTGTGACGATGCTTGATCATTGTACTTTTCCCTAAATTTGGACTGAGACATCATTGCATGATGCTTGTGCATAGGGTGAAATGATTCTTAAAGCATAGGAAAGGTCAAATTTCTTGAATGTTCTAGAACGGAATCTTATAGAAGATGAGCTGGCCTCTGATCGGTTTGGATCTTACTCGCTTATCTAATTTGGTGGCATCATCCTAATCTTCTCATCCATCTCTCTTTAAAACTATATAAAGAGGGATATCTCATGGAAAAGGCTAAGGTTGAATAGGCTAAGATTTGTATGAAGAACTCTACTTCAGATTATGCTTGAGAGATTTGCTTTAGTTCTTCTAGACAGATTATGGATCTTCTTCATTCAAGGAATGGGAGAAATGGTGTGTGTGTTGAAGAATAGATCCATCAAAAGGGGACCTTGAAACATCGAGGAATAGGTTATATTATCCACTTTCTATTCACTTAGTACAACAATACATTTCTTCCTTATATAGGCATCTTGTCTTTTATTATATAATTATTTGATCATATACATAGAATTCATTAGAATACATGCATCCTTGTTTTCCCTCTTTTTTGGTTTGTGATTCTTAGACATGCTTACTATTCTACCAACTCAAGGAAGGAGATACAAGGATGACACTAGCGAGGATCAAGTGTAATTTAAAATTTATGTCACTTGTACCTCATTAAACTAGTTTATATGATGATGAAGTTTAAGGTGAAGTGTGTATTATGTTCTATTTTGTTCTAGTTTCCCGTGGAAGATAGGGAGATTTTTTTGTGTCTGCACTTACCGATTAATTTGATAACAAATAGTACCCTTTCCTAATAAATTTAAAATCAACAGTTTTAGCAGAAAAGTGACCTCCTACATGAATAACAAAATCTTAAGGTCCATGGGTCTCTTGTAAAAATTTGTGTTCTTCCTCATTATTCACACAGTGAAGTAACATACCATTGAAAGATATCCTAAATAAGAAGTCTCCTAAATGACATACCTGGAAGATTCAATATGAAGCCTTCTCCTTTGATGAGTATCTAAGTTATCTGGAAACCTCTAGTTTTGCAAGTAATACACCAGATATTTATACCAAGGATGTTCAACTACAGGAAGGATTTGACTGTCAATATAAAATAGTGTTGGAAGAGAGCTATATTTTTCATCAATTTATTCACTTGCTTTTCCATGTAGGGATAAGTGAAGGGCTAAGTCACGTCCCTTAATGGTTTTAGAATTCATGATAGTTAAATCATGCTACAAGATCTTGGCAAGCCAATGTGCAAGTTTCTCTGAAAAATAAGTCTGTGAGAGAAAAAAATTGGTAAACGGACTTTTACCAATGTGTTCTTACCTAAGATAAAGTGGTGAATTTTTTCAACATCTTTAACAAGAGAGAAAGCATTTTTTTCAATACAAGAATATTTGAATTTATCATTAGACAAGCTTTGAATCATGTAAGCTATTGGTTTTTCATTAACTTTGTCATCACATTGCATGATGATAGAAGAAACTTCTTCCTTTGTGGCATTGGTATATATAATAAACTCTTTCTCAAAATATGGCTTCAACAAAATTAGTGCAGAACTGATTGCCTTCTTGATCCTTACAAAATCATTTTTGACGTCATCAGTGTTATAACCCTAATTTGCCCCAGATAAGCTTACCTGGCATTAGGCCATCTCAGATTCCTTCTTTTCCAAAGCACTACACAACAACTCTTCTTAAAAAAAACTTTTTATAAATGCCCATGCGCCCTGCTCTATTACTCCATGCATGTACACACTCGCTCACCCAAAACAACCCGCATGTACCTACAAAAGCATGAAAAAAAGAAAGTTGCCGACGAAACACACAGCTTTGGGTGAGTTAACTAAACCTTCTGGCCATGCATGGCCAAGGGTTCACCCAAATACCTAGCTTCTTCTAGCCTATAAAACAAGGGTTAGGGGTCCCATTTGGAAGAGGAGAATCATAGTAAAGAAACTATACCCATTTACACATTCCCTTTGTCCCAACCCTTTAGCCATCCTTGTGCAAGAAGAGATACAGAGAAAAAAAGTTGGAGGATAGTAGAAGACGAGCCCGGGACTAGGTTTGTGGAGCAGTGGCCGGCTTCATCATTGTAAGTTGATTTTTTGAAGTTAATAATAAAGAGATACTTTTCCCATCCCACCATATGAGGTTTTTATGATTTATTGTATACTTGTTTATTGAAATCTCTAACCCATTAATCTATAGATCAAATGCATGTGAAGTTTGTTGTTTGTTTTATGTGAATGCAGGTCATCCTTGGGAGGAGAGATGCAATCAAAAAATGATCAAGCGTAAGGAGGGATCTACATCAAACACCCGTAATAAGGTATTCTCATTTAACTATGTATTTACTTAATAATAATGGGGATCAGGTATGGGACGATGGTAGAAAGTAGAGATCTTTAGGTCTTTTCTGCATGCATAATATAACCCTAAGTGCTAGTTCGTAGAGGGATTTCCCACTCACAACAATTATTCCAAGAAAAGGAGCGATCTTGCTTGATAAGAATGTGAATTAGTTTGACCATTACAGTAAATTCAGGAACAAACCTACAAACAAAGTTGATAATACCCATAAAGTCTTGAACCTCCTTTTTGGATGTAGGAGTAGGAAGATTTAGGATAGTAGAAATCTTTTCGAGATCTATGCTTATTCCTAAATCAGACACAATGTGCCCACGGAGATTTCCCTTGGTAATGATGAAGATATACTTAGAAGGATTTAAAGAAATATTGAATTTCTTGCATCGCATGAGAACCATTCTAAGATGACCAAAATGATCTGATTGGTTTTTTGAATATACAGTTAAGTCATCAAGATAAATATGAATAATTTTATTGATCAAATTGTCAAAAGATATTTTCATATCTCTTTGGAAAGTGGCACCTGCATTAGATAAGCCAAACGACATACATTCATAAGTGAAAGTGCCCCAACGTGTAATAAAATTGGCTTTATTTTATCCGTCCTTTTTACCTTGATCTGATTATAACTAGAAAAACCGTCCAGTGAGGACATCATCTCTTACATTGCAACTTTTTATAAAATCATTTCCATATTAAGGAGAGGAAAATGATATTTTATGCTAGCTTTATTCAATGTGTGAAAATCAATGCATAGTCTAATGTGACTAGTTTTTTTTCGAAAGGGAACCAAATTGGAAACCCACTTAGAATACTTAATAAGGAAAATTATCCCAACCTTCAAGATTTTTTCCAACTCCTTCTGAATGGTTGATTCAAGTGCGGGGTTAATGGGTCTTTTTTTTTCCTGACTAGTTTTATGCCTTCCTTGATAGGAATGGAATGATGTATAAGAGAACGATAAAAACCACGAAGATCCTCATAAGACCAAGAAAAAAAATCTTCAAATTCACAGAGTATCTCAATGAACTTCAATTTTTCTTCATCATAACATTGGGCACCTATGTTAACATTCTTTGGGGAATCGGGTGTCCCAATGTTCAAGGAAATGGTTTCACCCATTTTCCTTTTTGAATCCTTTTCTTTATGTTTTTTTTTGTTTCCTACATCACTAGATGAAAATGAACTTTGTAGAGGATTTAAGCCCTTCGCTATTTTGTTGTCTTCCATGGATATAATCTCCTTAGGCTTATATGGTTCATTTTGTATGAAAGCATAGATGCTCTCATCACTAGGGAAGACTTTCCATGTCTCTACATTGTCAAGGATATGAGGACGATACAAAGATTGAAAGGTGTAATGAGGTCTTTGTGGCAGCATTTTTCAAGTAGGGGAGGCTACAAAAAAAGATAACCTATCATCCATTGAATTCAATTACCATTTAACATGAGTGATGTTGAAATATAGCAAGTTTTAAATAAGCACCCAGACAGTTTGGGTGTAGCGTTTCATTAACTTGTTTTTAGGAGAATATATCTTACATACAAGGTTTACAACAAGTTCAGAGTCCCCAAAAATTGTAAGGTGACCACAACCTAAATTATAGGCATTTTCAATGCCTAACAACAATGCTTCAAATTCGGTGACGTTGTTAGTGCAAGCAAACTCTAACCTATAGGAAAAGTTGTGAATTTTACCTATAGGAGAGTACAAGATAATTCCAACTCCATTTCCTTCATTGGATAATGAACCATCAAAGTGCATATGCCACATCCCATCCTCTAGGTCAATTTGTTCCAAGGTAGTGTTGTCCTCATCGACAAAGATGGATTACACTCCTAGGTCCTCTTCAATATAATTTACATTAGGCTATGGGGTGCTTTCTATATAAGGTGAAATTATTCCCTCCCTTAGGACTATGATGTTCTTCCCATTCTGATGAAAAGAAAAGTGTGTCTCGTTGAGGGATAGGTATCCACTTGTCAAGGCTTGCTTGTCTCTTCCTAAAATGATTGAATAATTACTCACTGGCATGTCAATTACCTGAATATTAAGGGTTTTCCTTATTTTAGGATGTGTGCAAAAACCAAGGTCATGTCCTTGATATCACCTATGGTCAATTGTAGTAAATGATCCCGATTTTATGACCAGAAATAAATGAATACAGATTATTAAAAGATGCTTAACACAGAATAACATAGATACAGTAAAATTGGTTTTCTATTCAATAAGGAAATAAATTGAAACTGTAAAATGCAGCGAAAAACAATCTTGTCAGAATGGTGGCAGCTTATCTCTGAGAAGAGATCTGACGAATGTCATTCAAAAGAATATGATTAATGTTGAAACATATATTAAATTTTTTATCTTCAAAACTAAGTCTTCCTTTTTCGGGTTTCGGCTTTTCATGAAGCATAACCCCCACTATCGTTTCCAGAAGGCCGATACTGAAATCTCGAGAAGATTTAAATTTTTAAATAATCAAAGGAAAAAAACCAAAAATGTTATAAAAGTCTCGATGTTCTTTCGGTAAAATTATTTCTTAAATCACGAAAAGTTTAAACCCTAAAGGAGTTAAGATTAACCTTTAAAAAGTTTTTTGGAATTCGGGGTTTACTAAGAACATATGTTTTAATACATTTCAAATCACGGAATCCCGATCCCTGATTTCCCGAAATATGGAAGTTACTAATTATTAAAGACTAAATTAATCATATCGCAATTTTGGGATTCGGGGTTCGTCGATAACATGCCTCTTGTCAACATGATCCCCGAAATCCCGAAATGCGAAGTCCCAACTCATAATTTGTGTTTAAATTGAATTAATCATATTTTGGAAGTTAGTCCTTAATCATGATTAATTAATTCACTAATACAAAAATTTAAGACTTAAGTTAATCATTTCGCAGTTTGGAAAATCGGGATTCAAAAATGACATACCTTTTGTCAACACGATCCCGGAAACCCTGAAATAATCAAAGTGGGTTTAATACTAATTAATTAATTTACTAAAATGAAATTAAGTCCTAATTTAAACTTGTTGCGATTTCACAATTTTGGAAATCAGGATTCAGTGATAACATACCTCTTGTCAACACAATCTCCGAAATATCGAAATGTGAAGTCTCGACTCTTAATCTATGTTTAGTCTAAATTAACACTGTTTTGGAAGCATGATTAACGACAATCAAACTTTTTAGGGTTTGTTCACATTTCAGTTTCCGATCGAATGAAATTTTCTGAAATTTGAATTCAAAAGTGCCAAAATGCGGCCACTTTAATAAAGTATAACTGATGATATGTGACACTATTGCGTATCTTAGTAAATATCCACTGCATTAAATGTATTGAATTCTTGTCATCTACATCAGTACCTACATCGTTAAATGAATTAAAAGAGAGTTTAAAGGTCTGTGTTTCACAACATATTCTGTTTCATACTATCAAAGCATAAGACGCATTCAGTCAAGCTCATACACTCCTTTTCTATGACAGGTTTTCCATCTAACTTAAATTCATGGCACCAAATAAAGCATCGAAAAAGAGTGAAGATACATAGGAAGGAGATATCATATCCGACACTACGCCACATGCTATTAACTCAATTAAATCTTGGACACAAATCCCTGAATTCTTGGAATACGAAATCAAGAATTCTCCTACTGATTCTGAGAATCACTTTCGGGATATAGCAGAATCGGAGATTCATAAGATCTCGGCGAGCCCTCGTCTTATGGCATACAACAAAATGATCAATTGGGCCTTGGAGAAGGTCTAGATCCTGACAAGAAGTATTTTAAATGATCAAGGGGTCCTTGTGGGCTCATTCAGGCTGGAACATATACAAGTAATGTATAAAATCTCACCAAATCCTATGTACACTTATAATGTTGAGTTTTTAGCTGAATTTTAAAGGAAGGAGTGTACTGAGGCAGACCGAACTTATCCCGATTTAATTAGAGAATGGTGGAGATGTCCATCAAAGTTTAGGGTTGATACCCATGGGATTTATGCCACAACATATTTGAAGGAATACATGTTCTATGTAGCCATTATGCTATGTAGACTTTTCAGAAAAAAGAATCCCTTCCATTTTCCTGCAAAATGGGTACCTTTTTCAGAAGAAGCTTCAGAAGGATACACTTTCAACTGGAGTAAGATTGTGTCTAATAACCTAGCTCAAGAAGTTTCAAATTACAGAGTTGCAAAATATAGAGGTCAACTAGTGGCCTTTTACATGTCAGCATACATTATGGATGAAGTTTGCTTCGTGACTCCTTTTCCCCTGATGAATTGGAGTTGGAAAATAACTTTCCTTGAACCCATTCACGAGTATCACTTTGTGTTATGGGAAGAAAATGCTAAGAATTCATTTTATGAAATTTGACATTTTATAATAATTCCGATGCATAAAACGTTTTATGGCTGTGAACCCCCTCGCATTTTTGAGTCGGTCTCTGGAAATCTCAAAGCAATATCCGACTGGTTTGTTGATGAAAACTTCTCTTTCCTTAGGGTTTATGGATGCTCAATCCCTCCTCACGCACTTCTGAAATTCCTCTCGGACAGACTGGTATTTATGGAGGTAGCACATCAAATAGTGAAAGGTGGTATTGGAATAGAGCTAAAGGCAGCTCAAAAGAAATTCTGGCCAATCTTCCATGTGTATGTCGGGAAATTTTCATTACTCAACCTAGGCCATTCTAAAGAAGAAGCCGAAGCTTTAGAAGAAATAAAACTGGTAGATATTGAGCACAGAAAGCATGACTCTTATCAATTAGTAAGCAGACATTTGATGCACTGTAATATGAAAGCTTATGAACATGAAAAATATGTTTATGATGATATATTCAAGGAGGTTAAAACTTATGAGGAGGTATTGAACAGGGTACGGGCCTCATCACCTGACTTATAGACTGGTTTCATGTCCTTCCAGAGTCAAAGGCAAAGTTGTTTGCCAAAAATTTTGCAGGGTGAATCCACGACCCCTCCTCCAGAGCTGGAAGGGCCTCCCCCAGGCTTTGAAACAGATGTATAGGATAAAGAAAATACAAAGGGAAAAATGAAGGAGACTAAAATGAATTCGCAAGAAATAGAGGTACCTTAGACAAAAAAATGAGAGGCAGGGAAAGGAAAGGAGTTGGAAATACCCTCAGAAATACCTAAAAATATTCCTAAAAAAGTAAGAGGGACATCATCGAAAGAACTTGGAAGTCCCATTACTTCTTTGACTCCATTACAATCTACTTATGGAAATCCCCAAGAGGGAGCTCTATATGTTAGTGACCTTGATCCCATTTCTAGGGATGAGATTCCTTCCTCTGATTACTTCTTCAGTAAAAAGAGGAAGGCTATCCTGAAATAGGAGATGCATCCAAGAGGAGATATGATGATTAAAAAACACAAGATCATTATAGACAGACAAAAACTTAAAGAGGGATAATTCGCTACAGAAATAGTGGGCACAATGGGAGCTTTAGCATCAATGAATTTATACTCTATGGGTAGTTTGACAACTATGTTGGAACAGAAAAATCAGATGATAGCTCAGCTACAGGATCAGTTAAAGGAGACTAAAAGAAATATCAGTTGGGGGATAAAAAAGGGTCTAGAACAAGCTAGATTAAATGATATTCAAGAGATTCAAAAAATGAAAGCGAGCTTAGAGGAAGCAAATCAGAAAATACAGGTCACTCAAGCACAGGTCATAAAGCAAGAGGAAATAAATAAACAATTACAAGACAAGATTAATTCCATTTCAAATCAAGTGGTAGAGCTTGAAATCTTACAGGCCCGGGTATTGGAAATACATATGAAGATCGAAAAAGAAAAACAGGGATTGTTTTTTAATCTAGAATTTGTCCAGAATTACTTTCAAGAAACAAATAAATCCTTGGAGAATATTCTCCAGAAGAAAGAGAAGTGAAAGCATCTAGAGCAACTTTCCAAAAAGCAGTGGCTCTTTCAATAAAAGAGGATTTTGGGGAAGCTAAAAAGGTATCTGTTTCAGAGCAGATTAAAGGTGATATAATACTCAAGGTATGGGAGGCAGACCTCACAGAAAACAAAAGAATGACTAGAGAAGTTAATGACAACTATCAAGGAATTTTTGACCTTTTAGAGAAAACTTCATTGAACATTGGAAAAAATGATTGTTCAGGGTTGTTAGGGGAAATTAACATTGTTAAGCATCAGTTAAGATTCAAAGAGGATCTGGAAGAAATTCAAAAAGAGATCCCACAAATAAATGTAATCAATGTCACTCAAATTGATAAATGGATATTAATTCCTAACTTACAACTACAAACTATCAAGTTCACAAGAAAGATAATCGAAGACCATCTGCAGAACTACAGAGAAAGTTTTTCTTATTTGAAGAAAAGGATATTCCAAAAGCTCCCAGAGTTTTAGTATAGTTTCTGGGAAAATGTATTCACATTCTTAAATCAGAAGGACCAAGTTCACCAACTGTTTCAGGATAAATCTGTGAGTGCGGACACAAACCGATCTCCCTAGATCCACCTGGATCTAGAACAAAACAGGACAAAATAATACACTTTCCCTAGATCTAGCCTCTTGAATGAACTAAGAAGTAAGGATTATGGACATACCTTATGAATTCTTTCCTTATATCTCTGTTGTTCCAAGCTTAGCTCCAATGCTCTTGCACCATTCATATCACAATAGTACAAACCAATCGAAGTAAAGGCAGATTAATATATTCAATAGCTAGTCTATACATATGATCAAGGAGTTATGTAATAAAGTGACATCATCTTTATGGGAACGAGACATATTACTGTATTGAATTAATTGAAAGTGAAACTTACAACCTGAGCCTTGATGTTGTAGATCTCCTTTCAATGGCTCCTAGCTCTGACACACACACTTGCTCATGCATGAAGAAAATCAACCACATTTGATGACCTTGTTGTTGTCTCTAACTGCTGTAGCAT
Organism: Picea engelmannii; assembly: GCA_009831015.1. Classification (NCBI taxonomy): domain Eukaryota; kingdom Viridiplantae; phylum Streptophyta; class Pinopsida; order Pinales; family Pinaceae; genus Picea; species Picea engelmannii. The sequence continues at coordinate 30,668 of ML791868.1, forward strand.
CAGTCCTCCATACAGTCTTGCACTAATTCTCCAATCAATCTCTTGCTAGTTTTCTTCTAACCTTTTCCATGAGCAATCTCCTCAATATATAGGAGAAGATAGATTAGTTACTTGGATAGGAAATGATCCCAAGATATCAGGAAAGCCAGTACATAGATAACCATTCGCTAGCCAACTCATTCTTCTCGAATATTCCCTTCTAGAAGGTTCGAGAACTTCATCTTTTCCTCTTTAAGAAGATGTTCACACCCTGGCAGTTATGTACAGTGCAAACCCCTCGCACTCCAGCTTAATGCAGCCTGCGAGAATCAGGAATTCTCGCAGGCAAGTATATAGGCAGCCTGCGAACCTCTTTAAAAAACATGATTTTTGGAAGAAGACAAGTGTAACTTTTCTCAGGAAAATGTTCTTAGTGAAGAGCTTGATTTTCCATCATCATGACATTATCCTGACATCATCTTGATGACCAAAATTGTGGATAACACCAACGCAGACATAAAACATTGTTTTGAAGATTTTCATCATTGAAATAATGAAGTAGTTAGAATAGAAATGTAAACGATTTGACATTTTTCATTCATGTAATCGTTAGTCTTAGGAAGTTAGTTAATCACCAATGGGAAAAATGTTTGGTGATCATGTATAAATATATTTTCACAATACTGAGAAGAGGCTTTTATTTTTTAGAGAGGCGATTGTATTTAAAAAGTTTTCCAATCCACTGTGATATAAATAATACAGACGAGATTCTGAATTCTGTCAACTTGAAGCTATGTGTTCTTTTACCCTGTTTCCAATAGTTTTCAATATTTTTCTTCTTACGTATTTCTAATGAATGATCAACTATAATTTTATTTCACACATCTATTGTAGTTTGAATTGATTTGGTTATTAAATCATTTACATTTTTTCCCCTGTGATTGCTATCGGCAGTTTCAAGACCTGTAGGTCATTTGAATGATTATGTTTTACCCTCTTTGGCTCCTATTACAATATGAGATTCTTTTGTTATTAAAGCCTCATATTATCTCAGCTATGCTCCTTTGTTACTTTACTATTCTCAAAAAAATTTCAAGTATAGGAAACGACCTCAATTGTTATTATGCTATTATTTTGATTTTCAAAACTATTTTTCTCTTTTCATCCCTAAAAAACTAAAGAAATAAATCTTCAAACTTTTCATATTTAAATAAAACTTTATTTTCCATGACTGTTCCAAATAATAGACAGCTCAACATAGAACGTGGCCTCTAAGATCAAACTAGCATTGCTTTGAACCTGTTTAATACTATTCTGCAAACAACAACTAGCCGGGTTGAATTAGAACATTCATGGGCAGCTATTAAGAGACATATCAACATCCAAGACCAATGGGAAGCTAGAAAGAGGCAGTTGAGAAACCAACTCTAATTTACCCTTTATTTTGATTCTTACCTTTTAATTACCTTTACCTTTATGGATGCCTTTACGGTATACTTTACAGCCTTAAAGTATAAACTCAGGAACAACATCTTTTTAACGTCGTTGTCAAGGAATGAAGACACAAAACTTTTCACTGGGAAGAACGACCTTAACACTTTCTTTCTTTGATAGTGAACAAAGATAGAAAACCTTCCAAGGCTACCTTATATTTTTCACTTGGCAACTTCACGATAAGTAAACCGGTTATTAGCCGAAAGAACACCAGAAAGAACCCAGACAATAAGTAGACCTCGCCAGTCTTTGATCTGGAGAAGATCTTAAAATCATGAAGATCTCTTAGACAAATCATCTCACCCTTACATACTATTTGTTAGCCTGATTTTGCACAGTTGAACATTCAGGAAACCCTCGAGAGATATGTCTCTCTTCCCCTGTCTTTTGATACATTCTCTTTTCCTAAGGAATTTTCCCCAGATTTCTGTGAGCCCTCTCCTCACACACTCCAAGCTTCAGCCTCAAATATATCAATGGTTGCACATGGAGGCATAGGAGCTGGGGGAAGTTCCCCAGGAGGACCAGCAGGCAATCAAGCACCGCTTCCTGGAATCTTTGCTAAAGTAGCATCTAGATATGCCCCCCTCATCCTCCTAGTTCCCCTACACGACCTTCCTGAAAATTATATGAAAAGCCCCAAGTTTACAGGGGAAGGAGATTTGACTACTCAAGAACATATAAACTTCTTCAACCAATTTGTCGATATACTTGGAATTGAACACCAAGATGTCTATTCCAGACTCCTCGTTCAGAATTTCGAAGGATAGGTGAGGACTTGGTTCCGAGCCTTAGCAGTCAAATCTCTAAGATCTTATCAAGAACTTGAAAATGCTTTTATTAGATAATGGGGGGAGAGTAGGGACCACCTCTATTGCCTAACTGAATTCAGAGCCCTTAGAAAGAAAAACTCAGAATATGTTCTAGAGTTCACGCAAAGGTTTAACAAGTTATATAATAAAATCGTGTTTGAAGTCAAACCTTCTCAACCCACAGCAAAGGTGACTTTTGCCGGCGCCTTTGATCCCGATTTCTCCCTATTATTGAGAGAAAGGAGGTCAACAGATCTCACGAAAATGAAAGATGATGCTCTTGAGATTGAATAGAACATGATGGAATCACGGAAATTAAAAGCTAAAATAGAAACCGGGAATAAAGAAAATAGGAAATTCAAAGTACAAGGTGGATCCTCGGGATCAGGTAAATCCTTGGGAGATAAAATAGACAAGATGGCTAGGGTAATTAGAGAACTTTCAAATAAGATCTCAAAAATGGAACTAGATAAATCAAAAAGGGATAATTTTCCTAGGAAGGGTTTTAGAAGGAATTCTGATCCTTAGGCCCCATAGAAAACAATTAAAAATGAAGATCAAAAGATCCCAACCCCATTCAAAAGTGAAAACTTCATTAGAGAGGAATATCTAGAAGAGTTTGAAGAATTTTATGAGGATATTAATAATCTCGGTGACAATAATAAATCACCTTATTTATCGAGACAAGATTACAAAAAATCCTTAAATAAGGAAAGTAGATCGGAAGACAATGTTAGCAATGATACGTCTAAATATTTGGCCTATCAGCGTATCGCGGATGATATTATAGACGAACTACATGAGAAATATAATTTAAGATCTATGAATAAGAGTCTTCCAATCGCCCCAACAAAAAAGATTTTTCCTAGAGGCGAAACTAATGAAGCAGCTCCAAAGGTTGCTGAGAAAAAAACTACAAAAACCCAAACCGCTCACACACAGTCTGTCAAGTCAAAGTCAATAGGAACACCCGCTGAGAAAACATAGGTTCCTATGACTAAAATCATGTCCGCACCACAAAGAAAAGTTGAAAAGAAAGGAATGGAGGACCCAAACATAGAGAGAAACAAGGCACTAGGAAATTTTAATCTGGAAAATGAAATAAATAAAATCAAAATCCCTATCCCACTTGTTGAAATGGCTAAAAATTCCATATACAGAAATTTTTTTTCCAAGATGATTAGATTTTCCGAAGATTAAAGTCAAGCCGATGTCATCAACTTAGAAGATGACAAGCCGAACATAGTGTTTGGTCTGCATTTCGAAGGTGCGAGAGACATTGTGGCCCCCTTCTATATCATGTTGACCTTATTTGACCACCTACTTCATAACTACATGCTAGATTCTGGAGCATCCCACAATGTGATACCAAAAGTCATTATGGAGAAACTAGGTCTCGAAATCACTAGGCCATATGGAGACTTATATTCTTTCGATTCAAGAAAGGTCAAATGCATAGGTATGATTAAAGACCTGGTGGTCAATCTGGCACAAATACCCACAAAAATCATTCTTATGGACATAGTGGTCACTGACATCCCTCTGAAGTATGGTATGTTATTATCTAGGTCATGGGGTGCCAAGTTTGGAGGATCTCTCTAGCTTGACATGACATACGCTACGATTCCCGTTTTTGGAGGACAATACACGTGTCTTTATAGAGAGACTAGGTTGGAATTCATGGTAGGTGATCCACATAACCCAAATAACCACCCTGTATATATTGTCGATCAAGATTTAGGAAATTGTATCTTATCTATTGATGATGATTTTGAGGTAGGTATAAACAAAAGTTGTACAGAAGAAAAAACAGAAAAAGAAAAAAAATTTAAAAATGTATATAGCACTGGTGTATGGAAGATAAATTTTGACGACGCTTCATCTTACCTTGGAGCTACAGCTGGGGCACTCCTTGTGGATCGTAATGATCAATTTGTAATCCCCTTTTCATATAGGCTACAGTGGAATGTGGACTAAACAAATAATGTATGTGAGTATGAAGCCTTAGTGCTAGGTTTAGAAGTCGCTAGGAGAATGAAAATAAAAAACCTCTAAGTCTTTGATGACATCGAGCTAATCATAAAACAGGTAAACCGACAGTACCAGGCCAAACATCATAGGTTGAGATCCTATAATAATTTCATCTGGGATTTGATCGAAAATTTCTTCTCCTCTGTCAAAGTACATTTCATTCCGAGAAATGAAAACCAACAGGATAATGCGTTAGCCAAGGGAGCCTCAACATTCACACCTCCCACTGCGTTTAAACTAAAGTATCACATACAAATGAGGCACCGGCCTTCTTTACCGAATAACATACAACATTGGAAAGTCTTTGAGGACGATGAACAACTTCACAAATTTTTGGAATCTCTATACGAGTTTGCTGACCAAGAAAACCAAAATGACCCCATTTGGATCATGCAGGAAGGAGAGGATCCTCAAGAGTTTCACAATAAAATCATGGATCACTGAATGATTGTTCTTAAAAATAACCAGATACCCAAGGGTCTGATTCCCTTGGAAATATTATTCAATCAAGATGATATCCCTTCAAAATCCACCCTACAGCGTTAACCTGAAGAAGTTGAGGACTGTGACATAGGTACTACAGAAAACAATCGGTTGGTGTAGCTATCCAAATTTTTGTCCCCTGAAACCAAAAATAAATACACAGAGTTGCTTAGAAATTACAAACATGTTTTCTCTTGGTCATATGAAGAGCTGAGAACCTATGACACCTCTGTGATCGAACATAAGATACCCCTGAAGCCTGGTGTCAAACCCTTTAGACAAAAATTCAGACAAATTAATCCTATTTTATTGCCCATGATCGAAAAGGAAATAAAAAAAAATCCTGGATGAAAAAATAATTGTACCATTGAGATACTCTGATTGGGTAGCAATCATGGTCTTGGTTAGAAAGAAAAATGGGGAAATTAGACTATGCGTCGATTTCGGAAATCTTAATAAGTCATCCCTCAAAGATAATTACCCCCTACCCAAAATGGATCATGTTTTAGAAAAAGTAGTTGGGGCAAATAGGATGTCAATGATCGATGACTTTTCGGGGTACAATCAAATCATCATCTGTGAACATGATAAAGAAAAGACAGCCTTTACCACCCCTTGGGGTACATTTATGTATGATAATATGCCTTTTGGTTTGATGAATGCAGGTGCTACTTTCCAATGGGATATGGATATCACTTTCATTGGCGAAAGAGACAAATTTGTGGTTATCTATCTTGATGATCTAATCATTTTTTCTGAATTTGATGAAGATCATCTGATACATATCAAGTAGACGTTTGAAAAATGCTGCAAATTTGGCTTGCCTTTAAACCCCCAAAAGTCTCATTTCGCTATGCAAGAAGGTAAACTTTTGGGCCATATTGTGTCTCGAGATGGAATTAGAATTGACCCTAAAAGAGTTGAAGCTATAGAAAGAATAAATATTCCTAGGAATGTAAAAGAGATTTAGTCATTCTTAGGAAAACTATTTTTTTTGAGGATATTTATTCCAAACTTTGTTGAAATTGTGAAATTGATCACAGATATGCTAAAGAAAAAAAACAAAGTGAAATGGATAGCGGAAGCTAAAGCATCACTCGCATGCATCAAAAAGGTTATAAGAGAGGCACCTGTATTAGCAAGCCCTGATTATCTAAAGGATTTTCTTATTTTCTCATTCGCCTCCAAACACACACTTGCCACGGTTCTCCTCCAAAAAAACGAAGAAGGTTTCGAGCAACCGATAGCCTTTTTTAGAAAAAAGTCTTAGAGACGCCGAACTTAGATATAATATAATGTGAAAACAAGCATATGCTATGGTGAAGGAATTAAAGGATTTTAGAACCTATCTGTTTCATTCTAAGGTGATTGCGTATGTACTCACTAGCTCTGTAAAAGATATTTTGCTTTAGTCCAACAGTGATGGCAAAAGAGGATGGTGGCTTGCCAAAATTCAAGAATTCGATTTGGAGATTAAACCAACGAAACTAGTGAAGGGGCAAGGTTTAGCTAAACTCTTAGCTGAATCAAATTTCAGAGATCTTGGGATAAATGGCTTACAGAGAAGTGAAGAGTGTGTGGACATTAATGAACTCAATGAACAAATAGCTGAAACCAGAATCGTAGAGAAGTTTTCTTTATCAAATTGGTACAAAGACATAGTGTCCTACCTATTGACCTTGAAGTGACCAAGTGACTTCACCTCATCTAAAACTAGAACATTGAAGCTACATGTGGTCAAATACTGTATATCTGAAAGACAATTGTATTGGAAAGACCCTCTTGGCTTCCTATTGGTTTGTTTGGTCAAATCAGAAACAGAAAAGGTTATAAGCCAATTTCACGAAGGAGTATGTGGAGGACACCACGCTTGGAGGGCAACGGCTTATAAGATCCTGAGGGAAGGGTATTATTGGCCCAAACTTTTCTCGGATGTCAACGCCAAGATCCGAGCTTGCAACCCTTTCCAATTGTTCACAGGTAAGCATAAGCTCCCAGTGATGTTGTTGGGTCCAGTCAAAATGGAAGCTCCTTTTTAGCAATGGGGATTAGATTTCATAGGTGAAATTAATCCTCATTCTAGTGCTCAACATAGATGGATCCTGACTGCAACAGATTACTTCACCAAATGGGTGGAGGCTATCCCAGCCAGAAAGGCTATAGATTCGGTGGTAATAGATTTTTTAGAAGAGAATGTTTTATCTAGATTCGACTACCCCTGAAAGATAGTCACAGATAACGCTCAGGCCTTTAAATATATGGATATGGTCAGTTTCTGCCAAAAATAAAATATTGTGCTTGGTCATTCCACTGCGTATTACCCCCAGGGAAATGGGCTGGCCTAGTCTTCAAAAAAGAGCTTAATCAATATAATTAAGAAAGTGTTGAGCAAAAACAAGAAATCCTGGCATGTGCATTTGAAATACGCTCTATGGGAAAATCAGATAGGCACGAAAAATTCTATCGGCACTTCCAAATGGTATACGGGACAGATGTAGTGTTACCTATAAATATAGTACTTCCTGTAATGAAACTTTGGCAAGATGAGAAGGAAGAACCAAATCATGTCACAAGAAGGATAAATCAGTTGATTGAAGTACAACAACACAAAGCCGAAGTGGATGAAAGGTTGCAGAAATACCAGGATGACATGAAAGAGTTATTCAACCTTAAAGCCAAAGATAGAGATTTTATCCCGAGAGATTTGGTTCTAAAATGGGATGCAAGGAAGGAAGACTTGGCAAACCATGGTAAATTCGATCACATATGGTACGAACCATTCCAGGTAATAGGTCCCAAGGGAAAAAATTCATTTCTGTTAGAGAATTTGGACGGTAAAATCCTCAATGCCCCTGTCAATGGGAGTTATTTAAAACATTATATGGAATAATTGATTTTCAAAATTACCACTGTATATACCATTTGATTTTTCTTTACTATTTCATAATTTTCTTTGATAAGTCTTCTTTTTAAAAAAAAAAAAATAGGTTAATGTTTTTCTAGAAGTAGGGATATAAAATTTTCAATGTATTCAATTATTTTAAAAGCCCTGATACTCTTCGTTATGTTCCTTTACAGGATCCCAGCTTGCAGCCCAAACAAAGCTAAAGGAGAAAATATATATCCATATTTCAGAAGATAAATTCGCTGAAAACAGGTGATATAAAGATTTTAGTTATTTCAAAAGAGAAAGAAAATGGTAAGGCAAAAGTGTGAATTCCAGAAAAGTTTATTTTTTCAAACAAAGTTTTTTAAAAGTGCGGTGATTGTCTCATAAGTGTGATATGTCACTAAAAGAATGATTTCTAAATCTAAGCCTTAAGAGTTTCACCTAGAATAAGATAATAGGTAATTAAAATAAACAAAGAGAGGAAAACGTCTCTGACAAAGTGTTCCAAGAGTTGGGTCTAATTCATGACCCCTGTTTTTTTTATTTCCAAGTCTTTCTCTATCGCTCCTTTCTATCCTCAGTTTTTCCTTCTTAAAAGACCAAACATATTTCCGGTTTTCCCACAGAGGGAGAAGATATTACGTCTTCACTTTGGAAGCTAAAAAAAATTAGTTCTTAAAAGGTAAACCAACCCTCACAACTGCTCACTCTCTTACCAAACAAAGTTATACTTAGGCTGATCCTAACTCTCCTAGGTTTCTTAACAGTTTCCTAAAGATTTAGGCTTGCTCGAAGGAATACCCTTAGAATTAATCTTCCCCTTTGTTTTTTCCTGCGGACTAAGGTGGTTTGAAAGTTTAGAAAAGGGTGGTCCAAGATAATCAAAGAAAGTTGACAGAACTCTACTGTAAATTTTACATAGATACCATCCCTATATACCTACTACCATTAATTGCCCCCACTTGGTATTCAAAAATTAAAATATAAGACAGATAACTTCACTGGGGTACTGAACAGGCTCGCTCGCAGTGAAGCAATATCTAAGGTTAAATGCATAATTATGATTCAAAGTGGTGAAAGTAAATTCAGTAAAAAAGAGACAGATAACTTCACCGAGGTACTGAATAGGCTCACTGGAAGTGAAGCAATATCTGAGGTTAAATGCATAATTATGATTTGAAATGGTGAAAGGAAATTCAGTAAAAAGGGACAGATAACTTCACCGTGGTACTGAACAGGATCGCTGGCAGTGAAGCAATAACTAAGGTATCTATAAGGTTGTCATACATAGATTTAACTCTATTCTGGTTACCATCCTTTTCAAAACAGGATCTTCATCCCAAATCCAGACAGGGTTCCCCAATTAAAAACATGAAATTTACTTCATTTGATGTAAGCCAAAAGTCCGCAATATCTGTTGGGTTTCCTAGAATTGTTTTGATCATCTTAAAGAAAACTTAAATTTAGTAGCGAGAAGGAGAAGATCATGAATGTGACTGCAGCTGAGTTTACATCATTGAGAGTTTTTAAAATATTTTCAGAAGTAAACGCGAAATCTCTTTTTCCCTCTATATCCCCTTCCTAAACAAGTTCTATAGAATGAAGCCATTGACTCCATTTACCCAATAAAGGCACTAAGTCTACCTATTCTCCGTGTCCCACAAGGAGACGAGGTCCCCAATTGGAGCCTATGTTGAAACATATATTAATTTTTTTATCTTCAAAACTAAGTCTTCCTTTTTCGGGTTTCGTCTTTTCACGAAGCATAACCCTCACTATCTTTTCCAAAAGGCTGGTACCAAAATCCTGACAAGATTTAAATTTTTAAATAATAAAAGGCAAAAAACCAAAAATGTTATAAAAGTCCTGATGCACTTTTGGTAAAATTATTTCTTAAATCACGAAAATTTTAAACCTTAAAGGAGTTAAGATTAACCCTTAAAAAGTTTTTCAGAATTCAGGGTTTACTGAGAACATATGTTTTAATACATTTCAAATCGCAGAATCCCGATCCCCGATTTCCTGAAATATGGAAGTTACTAATTATTAAAGACTAAGTTAATCATATAGCAATTTTTGGATTCGGGGTTTGTCGATAACATACCTCTTGTCAACATGATCCCCGAAATCCCGATACGCGAAGTCCCGACTCATAATCTGTGTTTAAATTGAATTAATCTTGTTTCAGAAGTTACTCCTTAATCCTTAATTAATTCACTAATATGAAAATTTAAGACTTAAGTTAATCATTTCGCAATTTCAGAAATTGGGATTCAACGATGACATACCTTTTGTCAACACGATCCCAGAAACCCCGAAATAATCAAAGTGGGTTTAATGCTAATTAATTAATTTACTAAAATGAAATTAAGTCCTAATTTAAACTTGTCGCGATTTCGCAATTTCGGAAATCGGGATTCAGTATTAACATACCTCTTGTCAACACGATCTCCGAAATCTCAAAATGCGAAGTCTTGACTCTTAATCTGTGTTTAGTCTAAATTAACTCTGTTTTGGAACCATGATTAATGACAATCAAACTTTTTAGGGTTTGTTCATGTTTCGATTTCTGATCAAATGAAATTTTCCAAAATTTGAATTAAAAAGTGGCAAAATGCGGCCACTTTAATAAAGGATAACTAATGATATGTGACACTAATTCATATCTTAGTAAATATCCACTGCATTCAATGTATTGAATTCTTGTCAGTTGCGTTAGTACCTACATCATTAAATGAATTAAAAGAGAGTTTAGAGGTCTGTTTTTCGCAACATATTCTGTTTCATACTATGAAAGCATAAGATGCACTTAGCCGAGCTCATGCACTCCTTTTCTATGACAGGTTTTCCATCTAACTTAAAGTCATGGCACCAAAGAAAGAATCGAAGAAGAGTGAAGATACAGAGGAAGGAGATATCATATCCGACACTACACCACACGCTATCAACTCAATTAAATCTTCCACACAAATCTCTGAATTCCTGGAATACGAAATCAAGAATTCTCCTACTGATTCACAGAATCACTTTCGGGATATAGCAGAATAAGAGCTTCACAAAATCGCAGCGTTCCCTTGGCTTATGGCATACAACGAAATGATCAATTAGGGCTTGGAGAAGCTTGATATCCCAACAAGAAGTATTTTAAACGATCAAAGGGTCATTGTCAGCTGATTCAGGCAAGAACATATACAAGTAATGTATAAACTCTCACCAAATCCTAGGTACACTTATAATGCTGAGTTTTTAGCTGAATTTCAAAGGAAGGAGTGTACTGAGGCAGACCAAACTTATCCCGATTCAATCAGAGAATGGTGGAGATGTCCATCAAAGTTTAGGGCCAATACCCATGGGGTTTATGCCACAACATCTTTGAATAAATACATGGTCTACGTAGCCATTATGCTATGTAGGCTTTTCAGAAAAACGAATCCCTTCCATTTTCCTGTAGAATGGGTACCCTTTTTAGCAGAAGATTTAGAAGGATACACATTCAACTGGAGTAAGATTTTCTCTGATAACCTAGCTCAAGAAGTTTCAAATTACAGAGTTGCAAAATATAAAGGTCAACCAGTGGCCTTTTACATGTCAGCATACATTATAGATGTAGTTTTCTTCATGACTCCTTTTCCCCTGATGAATTGAAGTTGGAACATAACTTGCCCTGAACCCATTCACAAGTATCACTCTATGCAATGGGAAGAAAATGCTAAGAATTCATTTTACGAAATTTGTCATTTTATAATAATTCCAATGCATAAAATGTTTTATGGCTGTGAACCCCCTCGCATTTATGAGTCGGTCTTAGGAAATCTCAAAGAAATAGCTGACTAGTTTGTTAATGAAAGCTTCTCTTACCTTAGGGTTTATGGATTCTCAATCCCCCTTCACGCACTTCTAAAATTCCTCCCGGACATACTGGTATTGAGGGAGGTAGTACATCAAATAGTGAAAGGTGGTATTGGAATAGATCTAAAGGCATCTCAAAAGAAATCCTGGCCAATCTTCCCTGTGTATGTCGAGAAATTTTCATTACTCAACCTAGGCCATTCTAAGGTAGAATACGAAGCTTTAAAAGAAATAAAACTGGTAGATATTGAGCACAGGAAGCATGACCGTTATCAATTAGTAAGCAGACATTTGATGCACTATAATATGAAAGCTTATGAACATGAAAAATATATTTATGATGATATATTCAAGGAGTTTAAAACTTATGAGGAGGTATTGAACAGGGTACAGGCCTCATCACTAGACTTACAGACTAGTTTCATGTCCTTCCAGAGTCACATGCGAAGTTGTTTCCCAAAAATTTTGTAGGGTGAATCCATGATCCCTCCTCCAGAGATGGAAAGGCCTCCCCCAGGATTTGAAATAGATGTACAGGATAAAGAAAATACAGAGGGAAAAATGAAGGAGACTGAAATGCCTTCACAAGAAATAGGTACCTCAGACAGAAAAATCAGAGGCAGGGAAAGGAAAGGAGTTGGAAATACCCTCGAAAATACCTGAAAATATTCCCAAAAAAGGAGGGACAACATCGACAGAACTTGGAAGTCCCATTACTTTTTTGACTCCATTACAGTCTACATATGGAAATCCCCAAGAGGGAGCTCTATATGTTAGTGACCTTGAGCCCATTTCTAGGGATGATATTCCTTCCTCTGATTACTTCTTCAGTAAAAAGAGGAAGGCTATTATGAAATATGAGATGCATCCAAGAGGAGATATGATGATTAAAAAACACAAGATCATTATAGACGGAAAAAAAATTAAAGAGGGAGAATTCACTACAGAAATAGCAGGCACAATGGGAGCTTTAGCATCGACGAATTTATACTTTGTGGGTAGTTTGACAGCTATGTTGGAATAGAAAGATCAGATGATAGCTCAGCTACATGATCAATTAAAGGAGATTGAAATAAATATCAATTGGGGGATAAAAAAGGGTATAGAACAAGATAGATTAAATGATATTCAAGAGATTCAAAAAAATGAAAGCAAGCTTAGAGGAAGCAAATCAGAAAATACAGGTCACTCAAGCACAAGTCATAAAGCAAGAGGAAATAAATAAACAATTACAAGATAAGATTAATTCCATTTCAAATCAAGTGGTAGAGCTTGAAATCTTCCAGGCCGAGGTATTGGAAATACATATGAAGATATAAAAAGAACAAGAGGGAGTGTTTTTTTAATTTAGAATTTGTCCAGAATTACTTTCAGGAAACAAATAAATCCTTGGAGAATATTCTCCAGAAAGAAAGAGAAGTGAAAGCAGCCAGAGTAACTTTCCAAAAAGCAGTGGCTCTTTCAATAAAAGAAGATTTTGGGGAATCTCAAAAATTATATGTTTCAGAGAAGATTAAAGGTGATGTAATACTCAAGGTATGGGAGGCAGACCTCACAGAAAACAAAAGAATGACCAGAGAAGTTAGTGACAACTGTCAAGGAATTTTTGACCTTTTAGAGAAAACTTCATTGAACATTGGAAAAAATGATTGTTCATGGTTGTTAGGGGAAATTAACATTGTTAAGCATCAGTTAAGATTCAAAGAGGATCTAGAAGAAATTTAGAAGGAGATCCCACAAATAAATGTAATCAATGTCACTCAAATTGATAAATGGATAGTAATGCCTAAGTTAAAACTACAAACTATCAAGTTCACAAGAAAGATAATCGAAGACTGTCTGCTAGAACTGTAGAGAAAGTTTTTCTTATTTGAAGCAAAGGATATTCCAGAAGCTCACAGAGTTTTAGTGCAGTTTCTGGGAAAATGTATTCATTGTATTAAAGCAGAAGGAGCAGGTTCATCAACGCAGACATAAAATATTGTTTTGAAGATTTTTATCATTGAAATAATGAAGCAGTTAGAATAGAAATGTAAATGGTTTGACATTGTTCATTCATGTAACCGTTAGTCTTAGGAAGTTAGTTAATCACCAACAAGAAAAATTTTGGGTGATCATGTATAAATATATTTTCACAAGACTGAGAAGAGGATTTTTTTTTTAGAGAGCCGATTGTATTTAAAAAGTTTTCCAATCCACTGTGATATAAATAATATAGACAAGATTATGAATTCTGTCAACTTGAAGCTATCTGTTCTTTTACCCTGTTTCCAATAGTTTTAGATATTTTTCTTCTTACATATTTCTAATGAATGATCAACTATAAGTTTATGTCACACATCTATTGTAGTTTGAATTGATTTGGTTATTAAATCATTTACGGTTTTTCCCTTGTGATTGCTATCAGTGGTTTCAAGACATGTAGGTCATTTGAATGATTATATTTTACACTTCATTAGAAATCTCGTTTTCCTCTTTGGCTCCTATTACAATATGAGATTCTTTCGTGATTAAAGCCTCATGTTATCTCAGTGATGCTCCTTTGTTACTTTACTATTCTCAAAATTGTTTCAAGTACAGGAAACGACCTCAACTATTATTATGTTATTATTTTGAGTTTCAAAACTCTTTTTCTCTTTTCATCCCTTAAAAACTAAAGCAACAAATCTTCAAAATTTTCATATTTAAATAAAACTTTATTTTCCATGACTGTTTCAAATAATAGACAGCCCAACATAGAACCTGGCCTCCAAGATCAAACTAGCATTTCTTTGAACATGTTTAAGACTATTCTGCAAACAACAACTAACCAGGTTGAATTAGAACGTTCATGGGCATCTATTGAGAGAGATATAAGCATCCAAGAAAAATGGGAAGATAGACAGAGGAAGTTGAGAAACCAACTCTGATTTACCCTTCATTTTGATTATTACCTTTTAATTACCTTTACCTTTACGGATGCCTTGACGGCATACTTTAGAGCCTTAAAGTATAAACTCATGAACAATAATTACAATGAAGCTCCGAAGGCCTTTTTACCATAAAAAGGAATGTCAAAAACCCTAGACATCCAAAAAACTAACCCTAGGATATGAAGCGCCAAAAGTCATGTGGGCCCCGTTTGGGTAAGTTAGTACATCAACTTCTTGGGGTCATAACTTTTGCATAACATCTCTATTTTAGGCACACAATAGCCCGTTGGAAAGGTCTATTCGAGGAATACATATTTCTCTATCAATTTTGATTGTCGAGAGCCCTAAAAATGTTGTTTTGGACCTCAAAATGGCCCCGCAAGTCAAGAACCCAAAAACTAGGAAAACAACTGAAAAACTGCCAAAATGAACCAATTGGATTAGGTGAGAGGCCACCTATATCCATCTAGATCAATTCTCCCCCCTTAGGAAGCAATGCTCTTTCTGCAAGTGCAACCAAAAAATATTTCCCAACTAAAACTTATGTGGCACCTGATGTTGATCATGTCACTACTTGTACTTGCCATTGGACTTCTGTAAAATATCCTAAATGTGTTGGCTGATGTGATGGATCCACTCAATGAACCGGGTGGATTTTTCATCTTCTGGTGGAGAAGGAGACAAGTCGACCAAGGTGGTCACCAGGGGTAGTGTGATGCAGGAGCAAATATTGTTTTTGAACTGATTGAAAACTTAACACTAGTGTTTCCTGCAAATATTGTTTTTGAACTGATTGAAAACTAAAAAAGATCAAAAGGCTTGGGAGTTGAATGATCATGATTAATCTGGTAGTTTCACTCCTAAACTTTAATGTAACAAAACTTAAGTGGGAGTTAATTTTTTTTCTATAGTAGATAGACATTGTAAATGGTGATGAGACACCACTAGGGTAGTTAGAGGAAAAGGCTTGAGGAGCCCCTTTTATTTTTTCATTGTAATGCATGCCCAGTAGAGATTGTAGAAGGTATAGAAGAGAGGAGAGGAGAGAGTTGAGACTCTATTACAGTCCATCCTACACATATTGTAATCAAACATTCATGTTAATGAAAGAAAAGTAGTTTTTCCTGTATATGATTATTTATGTGTTTATGCGTGTTTTATGAATGTTATTTGTGGTTATGTATGTTGTGGATGTGAGTTAGATTCCATGTGTAGGGAACAAATAGAATTCACTATATGTTTGTGATTTTTCTGAGTTGTTCTGGGTTCGTAGGTTAAATGCAAGGAGTGTATGACATAGTGGTGGAAACTCTATGAGCCAACGCAAGGGGTACACATCTGAATTTCAAATCAAATTCAGAAGAGAACATACCAAGAGGGAAAACTAGGATAAATATAGACTCAAGGAGATCCTCATAGTTAATGAATACTCAGGATGAAGACCTGTGTAAGGAGTGCACCAGGCCAACACTTAGACAAAGTGTTGAAAGAAGTAGTCTCAAGGCTCAATCGAGCACAAGGAGTGTGCACAGGAGAACTTGTTCAAGTTATAAATCCTGGGAGAGTGTTGAGTTTCCAAGAGGACACCAGACAATTCCTTTGAAGGAAGGAGAAGGACCAAGACCCTTTAGAGTTTTGAGCTAGTTTGAAGTTCAAAAGAGATAGTGTGAGGAGTGAGTAGAAGACGGACTTATTACAAGTCCCAAAGCTCAGGAGGACAACCACAAGTCAAGACCCAATAATTTGGGCTTGCAACAAAAGGTTCAGAGGCTGAGACCTTTGAACACTTACAAATTTCCCCAAGTCCAGGAGAACGAGGAAGCTCAGGAGGAGGAGAAACAACCACCATCAGATTAGTTGTAGAAAGAGATCTGGACTGTTTGATCTACATCCAGACATCAAAAAGAGTGCACCATGGAGGAGAATAGATCCTAGCCATTGGATCTGATCATGAGCGATCTGAATTCGTCAGATCTAGGTAAAGTGCAGAAGACTTAAGTCCTTTGAAAATGCATAGGAGAGAAGACTGAACAAAGTCCCAAATTCCTAAAGTGGGCAAGAACCTTCCATCGTCCAGAGGGACAGGTAGTGTAAGACCCACAACTCTGGAGTGAAATTACTTCGGAAGGTTTGTGGACAAGGGGAAAACAAAATTGATGAATATTCAAAGGCCAAAATAGATCCATGTCATTGGTCACTAGGAGACATGTGTCAGCACATCTGAGACTTGAGGGAAAGTCACTTCAGAGGATTTCAACCGTGGAGTGTGAAAATCTACCAAAGTCTCGAAGGCTGAAGCAGATCACAACCGTCTATTGCAGAGAACATGTGGAGAGAGATCTGAAAGTTTGGAGGCTTAACCCTCCAAAACTAAGTCATCATGGGTGGATAAGGTATGGACCGTCAGATCTAGAGGGACGCATGGCAGAAATCCTTCATCTTTAGGTGAAACCACTCCGAGAGGAATGATTGCGCATGAGTTTGAAAATCTCAAAGTCTGAAGAGACAAAGTGAATAGTGGTCATCAGATCCAAGGGGGACATGCATCAATAGATTGTGTACTTCAGGAGGAAGCAAGTGAGGAAAGTTTAAAACTCCTGAAGCCCAAAGAGATGAATTTAATCACATCCATCAATCTACAAGAGGAAATGCATCGATAGATTGTGAACTTTGGGTGAAAGTGTTCTGGGAGAAACTGGGCGTGGAGAAATCGAGACGTCCGAAGGCCAAAGTCCCAAAGTGGACTAGATTCGTTGATTTGATGTGGATGCGTGGCACATGATCTATAACTTTGGGTACAGAATAACCTAGGGGAAAGAAAAGGGTGAAAGTGTCGAACTCCTGAAGCACGGAGTCCCGAAGTGGATCTTGATCGTTGATCATGAAGGAGGACGAGGATCGTTGATCTAGTCCTGGTTGAAGGTTCCAAAGTTGTGAAGCACTAGGAGGTTAAACCCTGGGTCACAACCTAAGGTCACAAGAAAGGAAGGATATAGCACCTGTTAGTGTGAGATTTCGAATAGGGTTCCAAGAAAGTAGGACCCTCAAATACCTGTCGATCTAAGAACGAAAAATTAACGGTGGGGAATCATTGCGGGGAGAGGAGGAAAAATGAGCAAATGTGCTAGTTCGCAGCCCACTATTCGTTAGAGTCATTTATCTCATTGGAAATGGGGATCAATGACCACAATTCAATTGAGATTGAGTGAGCACTTTTCATATGGTGAGACAAATCTCTCCGATAAAGAGTGAGCACATTGGTAGCCCGCAATTTCTATGAACCGTCGATCGACGGACAAATCGGTAATGAGGACATAGTGACCATGAAAACCCTAAGGGTGATAATAGGGCATGTGTTTGATTGAGATTGAGACTGGTAAGGTATCTAGAAGTTAATCCATCTTGAATATTAATCGATCCTTGATTGGGAGGTCATGCGGCCCCAAGGAGAGAAGGGGGGTATGCATCAAGTGGTATAAGAGCAATTTTTTTTATGTAGATTGTAGGCAAAGGTGAGAAGTTGAATAGAGATAATTTGATAACATCAAATTGTATCAGAAATTGAATTTCACCTATAGACAACAATTGAAGGGAGATAGAGTACTGATCCTTTGTAAATATTGTTGCATGGTGTGTAGAAAATGGTAGACAAACAGGAGGGTTGAAGGAAGAAAAGATGGATATTGAAGGCCATAAGCGTGGTCAAGGAGAATATCGCAAGAAGAAGAGTAAAGAATATATGGACAAAGAGCTATAGGAAATCAGAGCGGAGCTCAACAGGATATAATTAAATATGTGACATGAAGAAAAGGTACATTGGACATATGAATGGCCTTTGAAGAGGAAAGCGAGGTGACCTGTTTATAAGTTGTTGTCCAGAAGGAAACAATAGGTAATAAGGAGGTGGCTGAGGGAAGTTGAAGCACTCAGTGACATAGGGAAAGTGGTTCACATGTGTGAACCAAAAGTTAGAATAATCCTCAGAGATGAAGGATCAAATTGCTAGGGGGGAACTAGGAAGAGATCAACAGTTGATCTCATAAACTGCCAGGAGGGAAGAGATGAAAATGCAGATTTCTAGGTGGGAAATGAGATGAGATCATCTGAAGATGTCATAAACTACCATGAAGGTGGAGGTGGAGTTCCAAATCTCTAGGTGGGAAAGTAAAATAGGTGGAGACTATCTGACAGTCTCATGAACTCAGCTGAGAGTTCATATCAGCAAGGAGAGCTAATGGGAGAGGATCATGGGAGACTTCTGATCATTGGAAGAATTGAGATATTCCTACCAAACAACCTAGTTGAGGTCAGAATGTGTGTTGCAGAGGTAGAAGCATAAGGATACCTAGTTGTGACTGTCATAAAAGAGGAGGAGAAGGAGAAGACACTGATGTCTTCCCTAGAAGAAAAGGAGGATCATTTAGATGAATTTATCACTCAATGGAAGAAAGAGCTGAAGATGTTGGAGGGTTGGTTAAACAATACAGAACCAAGAAAGGACTTCCAGGATATAGTCATGCAAAGGGAGACATGATGCCAGCATGAGGAGCAGCTGGAGGAAGATGAATATATGCTAACAAGGGAGATACAAAAATTCAATCTGTCAGAGGAGGAAGCCCAACAACAACTCAGTAGTGAGACTGCAGAACTGAAATATGCAACAGAGTGGTCAGCTAGTGCCACATGAGATGAAGATAACATGAAGGGTCAGATTGATCAGATTGGTAAGGAGGAGAAAGAGAACGCATTTCAATCTTCCCAAGAGATGGAGAGAG
Source organism: Picea engelmannii (assembly GCA_009831015.1). Lineage (NCBI taxonomy): Eukaryota > Viridiplantae > Streptophyta > Pinopsida > Pinales > Pinaceae > Picea > Picea engelmannii. The sequence continues at coordinate 49,893 of ML791868.1, forward strand.
AAGATAATTATGTGGAATTTCTCAAAACTTTTATCCAGGAAGACGAACATGAGGAAACTGTAGAATTGGAACCTACAACAATAGCATAAGGAGATGAGCATTCAGAGGAATGGCTCAAAACTTTCAACCAGGAAGATGAGAAAGAGATAATTGTAGAATGTGAACCTAAAACAAAGGAGGAAGCAACTGATAGCATGGATCTTGTTGATATGTGTGAAGAGATGGAGGCCCTGGAGAGAAGGGTAAAGATGAAAAGTCATATTATCCAACAAGTTAAGATGGAAATTGATGGAGAGAATATACAATAGAGCATACTATAGGGGAAAGCCATTCATTGGACCAGTTGGACAAAGAAATAGAGGAGATAAAGAGATTGATGCTGGAAGTAGCACAAGAAGAAACCAACAAAGAAATATGGGACAAAAGAAAACCTACAAGAGCAGTAGGGAAAAAGAGGCAAGAAGTAAAAGGAGAAGATGAACAACTCTAAGAGAAGGTATGGGACCCTGGAGGATCTCAACAGCATAGCAGAGGGAGGCATGAGTAGGAGCTCATGATTTCCCAGTAGTGGAGTATAATGTAGGAGCATCGTCAAAAAAGACACATGGGATGACATCTCAGCGCCTTAGCGTGTCTTTGAATCAATTCATAATCTTAACACTGGTGTTTCCTGCAAATATTTTTTTTGAACTAATTGAAAACTGACCAAGATAAAAAATCTTGGGAGTTGAATGATCACGAGTTATTTGGGAGTTTCATTACTAGACTTTAATGTAAGAGACCTTAAGTGGGAGTTATTTTTTTTCTAGAGTGGATAGACATTGTAAATGGTGATGAGACACCACTAGGGTAGTTAGAGGAAAAGGCTTGAGGAGCCCCTTTTGTTTTTTCATTGTAACACATGCCTAGTAGAGGTTGTAGACGGTAGAGAAGAGAGGAGAGGAGAGATTTGAGACTTTGTTATAGTCTAACCTACACATATTGTAATCAAACATTCATGTTAATGAAAAAAAAATAGTTTTCCTACATATCATTCTTTATGTGTTTATGTGTGTTTTATGAATGTTATATGTGGTTATGTATGATGTAGATGTGAGTTAGATTCCATCTGCAAGGAACATATAGACTTCACTATTTTTCTATGAGTTTGATGAGTTGTTCTGGGTTCTTAGGTTAAATGAAAGGAGTGCATGACAGAGTGGTGGAAACTCTGTGAGCTAGCGCAAGGGGTACGCATATGTATTTCAAATTGAATTCAAAATAAAACGTGCCAAGATAGCACACCAGGACAAATATAGACTCAAGGAGATCCTCAGAGTTACTAAATACTCAGGAGGAAGATCTATGCAAAGAGTGCACCAACCAAACACTTATACAAAGTGTTGAAAGAAGTCATTTGAAGGCTCAGTCGAGCACAAGGAGTGTGCAGAGGTGAACTTGTTCAAATTTGAAATTCCAGGAGAGTGTTGAGTTGCTAAGAGAGCACGAGACAAGTCCTTTTAAGGAAGAAAAAGGACTGAGACCCTGTATAGTTTTAAGCCAGTTTGAATCTCATAAGAGATAGTGTGAGGAGTGAGCAGAAGATAGACGTATTCCAAGTCCCAAAGCTCAATAGGAGAAGCACAAGTCGAGACCCAAGAATTCAGGATCGTAGCAGAAGGTTTAGAGACCAATATCTTTGAACACTTACAAAATTTCCCCAAGTCCCAGAGAATGAAGAATATCAGGAGGAGGAGCAACAAAAACCATCAGATTAGTTGCAGGAAGAGATCTAGACCATTCAATATACATCCAGGCATCAAAAGGAGTGTGTCGAGGAGGAGAAAATATCCCAACCATTGGATCTGAGTGTGAGGGATCCACATCCGTCATATCTAGGTAAAGTGCATGAACCTTAAGTCCTTTGAAAGTACACAGGAGAGTGGACTCACCGAAGTCCCGAAGTCCTGAAGCGAATAGAAAGAATCCATCCTCCAGAGGGATAGGTGGCATAAGACCCACAACTTCTGAGCGAAAGCACTTTGGAATTTTTGTGGACAAGGGAAAAACGAAATCATCGAAGAGTCAAAGGCCAAAATAGATCTAGGTCATTGGTCACCAGGAAACACATGTTGACATATCTAAGACTTCGAGGAAAGTCACTTTGGAGGATTTCAAGTGTGGAGTGTGACAAACTCCCGAAGTCCCGAAGGTCGAAGAATATCACAATCGTCCATTGCAGAGAACACATGGCGAGAGATCTGGAATGTTGAAGGCTTAACTCTCCAAAAGGAAGTTGACGTGGGAAGAGAAGATTTGGGCCATCAGATCCAAAGGGTCATGTGGCAGAAATCCATCGTCTTCATGTGAAACCACTCCAGGAGGAACGATTACAGAGGAGTTTGAAACTCCCGAAGCCCAGAGAGATGAAGTGAATAGTGATCGTCGGAGGAGGGACACACGTCAATAGATCGTGTACTTTGGGTTGAAGTACTTTGGGAGGAAGCATGTGTGGAGAGTTTAAAACTCTTGAAGCCCTAAGAGTCAAAGTCAATCATTGTCATTGATCTATGGGAGAACACATGTCGATAGATTGTGAACTCCTGGTGAAATAATTCTAGGAGAAAGTGGGCATGGAGAAATTGAGACCTCCTAAGGACGAAGTCCCAAAGTGGACTAGAGTCGTTGATTTCAGGTGGATGTATGGTGCTAGATATAGAATTTTGGGTAGAGAATACCTCAGGGGAAAGTGAAGGGTGAAAGTGTTGAACTCCCAAAGTGTAGAGTCCCTAAGTGGATCTCGATCATTCATTGTGAAAGAGGACGAGGATCGTTGATCTGGTCTGGGCTGAAGGATCCAAAGTTATGAAGCGCCAGGAGGTTAATCCCTGGGTCACAACTTGAAGTCACAGGTGAGGAAGGAGCTAGCTCCTGTCAGTGTGAGATTTGGAACAGGGTTCCAAGAAATCAGGACCCGTGAATACCTGTCGATCTGAGAATGAAAAATCAGCGGTGGGGAATCATTGCAGGGAGAGGAGGAAAAATTAACAGACTTGCTAGTTCACAGTCTGTTATTCGGTAGAGCCTTATGTTAGTGCTCTGTAAATTTCTAATATGTTGTTAGGAAGAATAAATCTACGAGAGGTAACTTTATCCAGCTACTTTTGAAGCTAGGATCTAGCCCTTCAAACTTCAGAGAGGGATCTCTCTATATTGATTCAGATAGGTTTCAAAACTTTTAAATATTAGGCTAGATAAATAGATAATTCAATCTTGTGTCGTAGTGTTGTTGAGTTGGTTGAGATAGTTTACACATCCATTGGGCTATGGGGTCCGTGTCATAAAGATGAAATCCAAACCAAAAAAAACAAAGGAACCTTTCACAGGGAGAGATAATATAATCACTGGATTCTTTGGTAGCATAAATGAGGAATAGCAGAAAAGATGAGAATTACAATTACAATAAAGAAGCAATTAAGAATTTCTTTATTTTAAAATGAGAATATCAACACTTAAACCTTTTGAGTCAGAAACAGGGTATACAAGATAAATCCTGCAACTTTCGTTACTTCCAAAGATTACATTTATAAAATAGTATGATAACAAAGTGAGAATAGCATTTAACTTAGAGAGAACAACATCACCAGTGAATACACGCAAGAATCATGTAAAAGTGCCTCTTTGTATTAATGGAAGATCTCTTCAAAAATATTACAATCTGATAGCTTGCAGGGAGTGAAGAACAAAAACCCTCAATACTTCAAAAGATGAACTATTTATAACTCAAAATTACAAACGATCCTGTCATTAATGACCATGATGTGATAAATCTATTTTTAGGCTAAATAACTTAACAAATTTCATAAATCTAGGAACTGCTTGATGATGTGGTGTAACTGCATGCTGATTTCTGGGTGGGTCATTGATGAAGCCTCTGAATGACCTCATCTGACTGGACAAATGACTGGGCTAGGACAACTCATTTGCTACTCGATCAGATCACAGAGTTCCTCCCATCGAAGATGACTGGGCACGTTGAATTTGAGTAGACTTCGATATACTTCGTCCATTTCTGTGTACTTGACGAAGGTAGGTTTGATGATGAAGATGTATCGAATCTCATGTTGAATATTGATGTCCCACTGAAGTGCATCTAGAAATTCTTTGCTAGTGATGTTGCCTTGAATTCATGTGAACTTTGAACTATCCTTAGAAACATCGGCCAATCTCTTCTTGTAGTCTGGGAGTGTCATCAATTTTTCATTGATTACCTTCAGACCAGGAAGACCTTTCTTCTGTAGAGCCTCAATCTTACTAAAAAATATTTGTACCCCTAGGTCCATGGTCGGAACCTTCTCTTCTAGCTGAAGCATTAATCCTCTCTTGGTCAAAACTCTTTTGACCTCAAGGATGGTCTCTGTTCTGTATTCAATGTTCATCTCTTCTAGCTCCTCGCTGATCTTAGAATTTAGGAACTTGATGATCCCGTTCGCCTGTGTTGGCCTCTCTCTTAATTCTGATTTGGTCTTCTTAATGTCCTGTTTGATTCTTCTCTAGCACCACGATTGTTGCAGATGAAAGAGCCAATCTTCCCTTTGATTATAAGTTGTTTCTTTTTCTTTAGTGACACAAAATGGATATCATCAGAGTTTATCATCTGCCTTATATATTCCAAAGCAAAAATTCTAACAGGCAGGTATTTGGGCAGCTTATACGGTGCCAACTCACACCCATATACTCTGATCTCAGTGTGATTTTGGTATAAATACCAATCACCCATATTTGTGTGATCTGAGAGATGCAGGACCCTTTGAACTTCATCATTTATTCGAGGATTGTGATTTCCACTAAGCATACTTACCACTGGGTGGTAAAATTGATCAATGAACTCCTTGAAACTGAACTCTGTGGATTTAAGCTTGAGCAAGGAGGTCCATGCGATCACTGCTTGGGGTCTACCATCTCCATCCATCTTCTTCATGGAAAAAATGAATTTGTCTGCTTGGAAGAAAATGAACAAGTATGCCAGTATGGAAAAGTACCCGAACATGCCATCCGTGGTGAAATTTACAAACTATTCATGAATATTTTTCGCCAGAAACACGCTGAAGTCAAACTAGGTGGTGGGATTCTCATCGGTAGAGAAGATGGATAAAAATCCCGGAATGGGTTCATATACCCACTGATCTGACTAGTATCCTAACAAGGCACATAGGGATGAGATGATCTGGTTTCCTTTAGTCAAAAACATGGAAGAAGGATAAGGAGGATTTGTGGAGGGAAATTGAGCAGATGGTGGGAGGAAAAGCTCAAATATTTGAGCGCTTTGGGGGAAGGTCATTTTCTGGTATAATTCTGTAAGAATTTCCAGGTTGAAGGGTGATGCAGAGTCATCTCGGGGGATTTGCATCATTTGGTCGATGGATTCGAGAGTGATGAGGAAAAAAATATCTCCGGATGAGGAGACGACGACTCTTTGCTCAGGAATGTAGTCTGCTTGGCACTTGAGGGAAAACTCTGGAAAAGTGTGAATCTGGGGAAAAATATATAGGGTTAAGTTGGATTCCTAGAGTCGAATTTCGTCACTCTTGTCTAGGAAAACTTCCTTGAGCCATGATTGAAGGTCTGTGAAATCAAAATCACACTTTGTATCTGGGATTAAGTGGTATTTTTTGACCAGTGGGATCCTGTCAAGGTCGATAGGAGGCAGGAGAAATGGATTCTCCTCTCCTTCTGGTTGTTTTGGCTTTGGCACCATTACTGTAACAATACCTGAAAGAAAAACAAAGTTAGCGGGGATGACTGTGGATGGTGGCGACTGACTGTGATGGAGGAGAAAATGGTGTAAATTTCTCTAGTGCAATGAGTGGGTGAATGGTGAAAATAGGAAGAGTGATGGTAGTTTTGAGTAAACTAGTTTCCGTTGGGCGCGGGAGATAGGTCAGCTGGCTAATGGATAGGTTATCCAGTAATAAATGGACAATGGATCACTTAGAGTGTGAGATGGCGGGTGAGGGTGACTGAGGGATACATATGGGTGATGTGGTGGCTATCGATTGGGGTAAAGATCATGGTGAGGGGGCTTACCATGAGCGAATGGGGGGGAAGGACTGATAGAAATTATGGGATGTGACTCTTTTGGGAAAGGTGGATGATGACATCAGGAGGTGACGAAGGTATGTCAGTCCGTAGGAGGTGATGGGACTCAAGACCGATAGATCGATGCCACGTATAGATAGGGGCCTGCCAGAGAAAAGATTCCATTCTGGACCCCCCCCAGTTAAAAACAGATTAGTTGGGGGGGTCCGAAAAGAACTTTGAGCCATTGATCTGCATGCTTGCTTGTTGGCCGCAGATCTATGCGTGTTGTTTATCACACATTCCGGACCCCCCCCCTGCATTAAAGGAAGAAATAATGAGGGGGTC
>ML791868.1:56461-66904 GCA_009831015.1 Picea engelmannii
ACAACTTTTGGGTATCCAAATCATGGTGTCACATTGATCATCAAGCTGGTTTTATTGAAGTAAAGCCACTAGCCTATATTCTAACCTAGTTTTCTATGACAATTAACCCAGATTAAACTATTGGGTTAAGAATTTACTCTACCTTGGGGCTATCTGACCAAGATTAGATAGTCTGGCCAGATTTATTCACTAATATATTCTATACACTTTGGCTAATATTAAACGGTTTAGCCAAACTTATTCACTAAACCTATCAACATCAATTTAAAGAGAACTTGGCCATGCTTGAAAGGTATGGACCAAGTTACTATTATTTCATGGGCCTTTTATTGAAATTCTTTTATGCCCTCTTTTCTTTTTCTTTTCTTTCTTTTATTTTTCTTTCTTTTTCTTTTTCTTTTTCTTTTTTTCTTTTTTCTTTTCTTTTTTTCTTTTTTAAATTATTTATAGAATAAAAAATCATTTGTCAAAAAAAACACTAGAGACATATAATATTCCAGTCACCAGTTGATACTATAACTTATAGGGTGATAACAGAAGCTCCACCTGGGGATGGTACTTTCCCTGTGAAATGCCAAGAATCCTAGTTCCTGTCATTCTGAAAATTTATGCCTACTAGCCTTCGTTGATTGATTTGTTTTATTCTCAAAAAATGGAAGAACAGAGGTCAGCGACTTAGGTCCTTCTCTTCGCGCTTCAGCTAACTGACTCATGTTATTCACTCAGAAAAAGAAGGAAAAAAATAAAAAATGGTATGTACAATGGTGAGTGAAAACTCGAGTCTCTACTGAGACAACACATAATGCTTCAACATTCTACCATTTACAGGTCCTCCTGGCAGATCTGTCCCATCGACATTGTTTAGAAAGAAAGCGTTGTTTCCCCTGAATGCTTGAATCATGTATGGTCCTCTCCACAGACTGTCAAATTTTCCATGTTTTCCCTTGTCTTCATTTCTGGGCTCCCATCTCAACACCAAATATCCTAGCTCAAAATCATATTCCTTGGTTCTTTTGTCAAAAATCTTCTTGATGCTTTCTTAGACTACCTGAGTCTTGTTGAAAACCTCTTCCCTAGACTGCTACAAATGGATCATCTGGTTGATCCTTCTCTGTGAGTCATTTGGCTCTACTTGTACATCTTGAAGCAACTTCATGACAGGGATTCCTAAGGAAGTGGGGAAAACTGCTTCTGTGCCATAGACCAGTTGATATGGTGACATACCGATTGACCTTTTGCTGGTCAGTTTGTCAACCCATAATGCGAACACCAACTTGTTATGCCACAATTTATTGTTTTCTTGCAACGTCTTCTTGATGATGTTCACCAGGGTTTTGTTTGAAGATTCCGCCAGCCCATTCCCCTAAGGGTAGTAAGCTATGGAATGTCCCAAACCAATGTGATACTGGTTGCAGAAATCTATGAGTTTCTTTGATAAAAAAGCAGCTACATTATCAGTTATAATCTTTCTAGGACATCCAAAATGAGACAAGATATTATTTTCAAGGAATTTGATAATAACAGAATCAGTGGCTTGCCCACTTGATACTGCTTCAATCCATTTGGTAAAATAATCTGTGGTAGTGAGAATCCACCTGTGCTGGCCTGAAGAAGGGGGGTGTATTTATCTAATGAAGTCCAACCCCCATTGCTAAAAAGGGGCTTCAATTGACATCGATTTCAGGGGTAAAGGGAGGAGTTTCCTTTTGCCTTTAAATAGCTGACATTGATGTGATGCAGTCACTGTACGATGTACATCAATGAATAGGGTGGGCCAATAGAAACTGGCTCTGAGAATTTTGTTGGCTGTGACCTTCTAGTTCAGATGGCCACCACATTCTCCTGCATGAAATTCTTGTAGCACTTTGTCAGCTTCATATTTCAATAAACAATTTAACAGAATACCTCCAGGATCTTTCCAATACAGATTGCCTTCTAGAATACAATATTTTAATGCTTTCAACATCAAAAATCTAGCTTTAGTCTTATTCAAACGAGGGGGAGCTTGTAGATTATGCAAAACAAATATAAGTTATGTGTACCATGGAGAGTTGAGAAATACCTCTCTCATGCTTGGAGTCGCCATCTCACCCTATTCATCTACTGCAGCTAGGAAATTAATGTCAAGAGCATGGAAATTAGATTCAACCATTAATTTAGCTAGGCCTTGACCTTTAATTAGTTTCGTAGGCTTAATCTCTATGTCATATTCTAAAATGACAGCAATCCATTTTCCTCTTCTTCCATCCAGATTGTCTTGGGTCAAAATGTATTTTACTACCGCATTCAGAACATATGCAATGGTGTGGGAATGGAGAATGTAGACTCTAAAATCTTTTATGGCCTTTACCAAGGCAAAAGCCTGTTTCTCCATTATCTTGTAATTCAAAGCAACATCTCTTAACGCTTTACTAAAGAAAGCTATGGGCTGTTCATACCCTTTGTTGTTCTTCTGTAATAATACCGTTGCAATGGTATGTTCGGAGGCGAAAGAAAAAAGATAGAAATCCTTGGTAAAATCAAGACAGATCAAAACAGGGGCTTCTGTGAGTTCTCGTTTGACTTGTTCGAAAGACTGCCTGGAATCAGTGTCCCATTTTATTTTTACATCCTTTTCTAACATATTTGTAATGTTTCTGAGGAGCTCTTCCATATTGGGTATGAATCTTCGTAGAAAATTTATTTTTCTGATAAAAGACTGTAATTCTTTGATGTTTCTTGGGTGTTCTAATTTTTGTATGGACTCGATCCTGCTGGGGTCTATTTTGATTTCGTCCTTAGAGATTATGTGCCCTAGCAGTTGGCCTTCCTCCAGTCTGAATAGGATTTTCTTAGGATTTAAAGAAATCCCAAACCTCCTACACTTCTCAAAGACTCGTCTGAGATGCCTCGTGTACTCGTCATCAGACTGGGAAAACACAGTTACATCGTCTAGATAGATGACGATAAATTTACCTAACTCTTCCACAAAGGTGATGTCCATCGCTCTATGGAAAGTGGCTCCAGCGTTCATCATACCAAAGGGAATTTTCACATACATGAAAGTGCCCCATGGTGTAGTGAAAGCGGTTTTGTCTTGGTCGTCTGGTTGAACGAGGACCTGATTATAACCCGAGAAGCCGTCCAACAAAGTGATTCGACTGGATCCAACCACCGTTTGTAGTATGTGGTCCATTTTTGGAAAGGGGTAATTGTCCTTCAGGGAGACCTTATTCAGATTTTGGAAATCAATGCAAAGCCTGATTTCCCAAGATTTCTTACGTGCCAGGACCAAATTTGAGACCCATTTGGAAAAATGTAGCGGGACTATGATTTTGGCATCGTACATTTTTTTTATTTCCTTTTCTATCAGAGGGAGTAACTTGGGATTTATTCTCCTAAGTTTCTGTCTGAATGATTTTTGGTCTTGTTTTATTGGAATCCTGTGTTGTATGATGCTGGTATCATAAGCTTCCAAATCCTCATAACCCCAGGCAAAGACATATGAATATTCTTTGAACAACTCAATGTATTTGATTTTTTTCTCAGGGGGTAATGATTTGGACAACTTGACCATCACGGGTTTTTCTTCTGTCCCTATATTACACTCTTCTACTTCTTGTCCACTGGCTTCAATTTTCCATTTTTTGGCTACATCGTTAAAATCAAACAAGTCCTCTAAAGGAACTAGACCCCTAGGTAAAAAATTACTTTTCAAATGCATAATATCAGTCTCCATCTCATCATTGCCTAATTCTCCTGAATCTACGCTATTTACACTATCATTTTCAAAATCAGATCTATTTACATTTTTATCTTCATTCTCTAAATCTATATTTGTACATTAAAAATCATTTTTACACTGCAAAAAGTCTTCGATTGGATCATCATTACCAAACACTTGCCAATACCTAATATTGTTGAGAACGGTTGGTCTACACTTCACCTCTACAGTGTATGGGTGGGTCGAGCGGAAAGGAATCTTACATGTGGCCACTGACGTAGCCAATGCATTTGCCAAAATGTTTTGTCCCCTAGGCATTACCTACAAATCAAATTCAGTGAAACATCTAAGGGCATCAAGAACAACATTCCTGTAAGCTCTAAGACGGGGGTGTTTCGCAGCATACTCACCTTTAATTTTCTTGATTATTAACTCAGAATCACCTCTTACCATAATCTGTTTGGAACCAACTCTTTTCAGAAGCTTCAGACCAAGCATCAAGGCTTCATACTCAGAAATATTGTTAGTGCACTGGAAATTTAATTTGTAAGAATGATTTTCTGAATACCTGGTTCTGTGGTTGTGCAACCAAACTCCCGCTCCAGCTCCTTCTTTGCTTACTGCTCCATAAAAATCCATGCTCCAGAAATCTGTCGGTAATTATTCAGTTATCATGTTTTTCTTCCTTGTTACCTCAATGATTTCTTGGTTTCCATCCGGACCAGATGTATCTTCTTCCAGTTGGGTGATTTGTTCCTTCGTGTCACCATCGTTATACAGGATAAAAGAATCCAAGTCAGAATGTGCAGAGTAAAGAGGATAGTTGTGTGGTTTTTCTTGGCTACTGACCATGTATTTCATCAATGTTTCTCTGTATAACCTTCTTTGTTGCCTGAAAACTAGGATAGTGGCATACGACATATCTAGCTGCAGGGTACCTCTCAACTTAGCCCCCAAAGACCAGGATAGCAACATTCCATATTTTGGGGGAATGTCTGCAACCACCACATCCATGACCATGCTCTTTGCAGGAATCTGAACCAGGGTGATACATAGGTCCTTGATCAAACCAATACATCTAACTTTACTGGAGTCAAATGAGTGTAAGTCCTTGTAATGTCTGGTGACCTCCAATCCTAGTTTCTCCATTACTTCTTTAGGCATCAAATTGTGGGAATCACCTGAATCCAACATAGCATTATGAAATATCATGTCATGTATATTTAGACTGATGTAAAAAGGAGCGACATCACCATTATCGTCTCGGCCATCCACTTTAGGTCCGAACATAAGTTCAGGTTGATCATCTGTAAGGTTCACAGTCTCTGAATGATTTGTTGATCCAACGATTAAGGCTTTCGTACCTATTTTAGGCTCAAAGGTCAGTGCTTTAATCACTTGTGAATGATAAGCATCTTTGTTCATCAACTCAGAAAGTGGAATGGGGATTTTTACTTTGGCTAATTCCCCTTCGAGGCTAAAAGGTGTAGGGACTCTGCTTTGGCTCATCAATTATGGTTTGTCTACCACATTATTCTAGCCATAAGTACTTGGTTGATTAATTAGTGAAACCTCTGGCTGCGGTGATCTTTTTAGAATAGTAAGGTTTCTTTTCAAGGGAAATTCGACGGTACTCTTCTCATAAATCTTCTCGGCATATGGCTCAAAGGATTTCTTGGTTTCAACTACCTTCTTCGTTTCAATCGTCTTTTTTGGGGAACTCTCTTCTGTCTTTTTACTCCGCAGATTGTACTGTTGGTGTACCTCCAGAATGGCATTTTCGAATGTCTATTGTTCAGCATCTTCAGCTTCTTCACTTACTTTTGTTTGATTTAGAAGAAAGAGCTCTTGCTCTTCTTGGGTAAGGAAAATAGTTCGTTATTGTGAATGCCCATGAGATTTATGTGGGTATCCTCTAGTTCCTCAATCACTTCCTCCCCTTCATTAGCATAATTTTCTTGTAGGGGAGGTCTGATCTGTTGATCTAGACATCTCTGCTCTCTTTGATCCCTAGGATCTCTCTGTCTGATTTGAGGAGGGTTTCTCCTGAAGTTAGGATTCCGAACTAGAGGAGCTGGTGGGTTTTCTGTTGGAGGATTTATTTCTGACACAGTAAGTCTTTCCATCATTCTTTCCATTTCTCTAGCCAAGGAATCCAGTTTGGAATCTGAGGTTGATGTGGAAGGTTCTTCTTTAATTATGACTCTCCTCTCTGACCTCTGTCATGTCCTTTTTGCTAACAAATTGGTTTCTACACTTATTTCACTTTTCTGCATGTCCTCCAGGGTGGTAGAATTTATTTCCCTTAGTTGGTATGACATATCGGCGTCAAAACCATCAGGGAATTTTATCAATGCCAAACCCTATGGAGGTTTGATTTCGGTTGGGATTGCGCTATACAGGTTATTGAAACGAGTGCAGTAATCTTGTATTGACTCACCTTGATTTCTTCTAATATTTTCGTATTCTGACAATATTTGGAGAGGGATTTTCTTTACCTCCCATCTGTATAGAAAACTCCTTTGAAATGCAGTAAGGTCAAGGACTGAGGTGACACATAAACCTTTATACCATTTTTTAATGTCACCTGTCAAACTCTGGGAAAACAATCTCATTTTAACGTCAGCCTCATCTACTTTGTGCAGGTCAAAATAATCATTCATTTTATCAACGTGTTGTTGGACGTTTAGAGGTCCTATCCCATTGAACTGTGGGAGTCTCATTTGATAGTCTTGGGGCATGGCATGAAGGGGCACGACCAACACCAAGGGAGCGTACCTAGATGCCATGATAGGTGGAGGAGGTGGGATAACAAACTGGATGATAGGCAAGGTAGCAACGAAAGATGAGGAAGAGGAGGGACTAGCCGGCACAGAGGGAGTGGTTCGTGGTTTAGCAGTGGGAGATAGAAATTCAGGAGTCCGAGGTTGTAAAATGGTTGGGTCCAAAATGACTTCAGCTACAAAACTGTTGGATCTTGTCCTCACCATGCTTTGTTTGGAAGGGGTGTCAAAGTCAGAGTTTTGAAAGGTAACGAGATCTCCTGAACAGGAAAGGGACTTATGAAAGGGAGTATGACTTACTGAACCTTCATCTACAATCTTTTTCCTGAGCAATTGCTCTAGGTTATCTGTTACTATCGCAGGTTCTGGGTCTGGATGAGATCAAGTATAAAATTTCTTGGGAGCCAGATTTCTTTTTGATCTATATATATATAATTTTTAGTTTTATGAGTCTGAAAATAATATGTACAAATTTTAATCAACCTCTAAACATTACTTTCTTCTCAAATTTGCAATATTTTCAGGAACAAACTTTATTCTTAGGGAAAAGAAAACGTGAAGTTATAAATTTTTAGTTCTATTCTTCCCCAGTACGGTCGCCACTATGTTAGCACTCTGTAAATTTCCAAGAGGTTGTTAGGAAGAAGAAAACTATGAGAGGTAACTTTATCCAACCGCTTTTGAAGCTGGGATCTATCCCTTCCAACTTCAGAGAGGGATCTCTCTATATTGATTCAGATAGGTTTCAAAACTTTTAAATATTAGGCTAGATAAATAAATAAGTCAATCTTGTGCCGTAGTGTTGTTGAGTTGGTTGATATAGTTTACACATCCATTGGGCTATGGGGTCCGTGTCATAAAGATGAAATCCAAACCAGAAAAAACAAAGGAACCTTTCACAGGGCGAGATAATATAATCACTAGATTCTTTGGTAGCGTAAAAGAGGAATAGCAAAAAAGATGAGAAAGACAATTACAACAAAGAAGCAATTAAGAATTTCTTTATTGTAAAATGAGAAGATTAACACTTAAAACTTTTGAGTTAGAAACAAGGTATACAAGATAAATCCTACAAATTTCGTTACTTCCAAAGATTAGATTTAGAAAATAGTATGATAACAAAGTGAGAATAACATTTAACTTAGAGAGAACAACATCACCAGTGAATACACGCAAAAATCCTCTAAAAGTGCCTCTTTGTATTAATGGTAGATATCTTCAAAAATATTACAATCTGATAGCTTGCAGGGTGTGAAGATCAACAACCCTCAATACTTCGAAAGATGAAGTATTTATAACTCAAAATTACAAACGATCCTGTCATTAATGACTAGGACGTGCTAAATCTATTTTTAGCCTAACTAAATTAACAAATTTCATAAATATAGGAACTGCTTGATGATGTGGTGTAACTTCATGTTGATTTTTGGGTGGGTCATTGATGAAGCCTCTGCACGACCTCATCTGACTGGAAAAATGATTGGGCTGGGACAACTCATCTGCTACTCGATCAGATCATAGAGTTCCTCCCATTGAAGATGACTGGTCACGTTGACTTTGAGTAGCCTTCGATACACTTCGTCCATTTCTCTGTACTTGGCGAAGGTAGGTTTGGTGATGAAGATGTATTGAATATCATGTTGAATACTGATGTCCCACTGAAGTGCATCTAGAAATTCTTTTCTAGTGATGCTGCCTTGAATTCTTGTGAACTCTGAACTATCCTTAGCCACATCGGCCAATCTCTTCTTGTAGTCTGGGAGTGTCATCAATTTTTCATTGATTACCTTCAGACCAGGAATACCTTTCTTCTGAAGAGCCTCAATCTTAATAAAAAAACTTTGTACCCCTAGGTCCATGGCCTGAACCCTTTATTCAAGATGAAGCATTAATATTCTCTTGGTCAAAACTCTTTTGACCTCAAGGAAGGTCTATGTTCTGTCTTCAATTTTCAGCTCTTCCAGCTCCTCGTTGATCTTGGAATTTAGGAACTTGATGATCTCGTTCGCCTGTGTTGGCCTCTCTCCCAATTATGATCCGATCTTCTCAATGGCCTGTTTTCTTCTTCTCCAGTGCCACAATTGTTGCATATGAAAGAGCCAATCTGCCCTTTGATTCTGATCTGTTGCTTTTTATTTAGTGACACAAAATGGATATCATCAAAGTTAATCATCTTCCTTATATATTCCAAAGAGAAAATTCTGACAGGCAGGTATTTGGGCAGCTTATATGGTGCCAACTCACACTCGTATACTCTGATCTCAGTGTGATTTTGGTATAAATACCAATCACCCGTGTTTGTGTGATCTAAGAGATGCAGGACCCTCTGAACTTCATCATTTATCCAAGGCTCAAGCCTGCCTCTAAGAATACTTACCACTGGGTCGTAAAATTGATCAATGAACTCCTTGAAACTAAACCGTGTGGAGTTAACCTTGAGAAAGGAGGTCCATGCAGTCACTGCCCGGGGCCTACCATCTCCATCCATATTATACATGAAAAAAATGAATTTTTCCACTTGGAAGAAA
The DNA here is from genome assembly GCA_009831015.1 of Picea engelmannii. Lineage (NCBI taxonomy): Eukaryota > Viridiplantae > Streptophyta > Pinopsida > Pinales > Pinaceae > Picea > Picea engelmannii. The sequence goes on from ML791868.1 coordinate 65,476, forward strand.
AAAAACAAGTACGCCAGTATGGACGAGTACCAGAACATGCCTTTCGTGGTGAAATTTACAAACTGTTCATGAATATTGTTCGCCAGGAATGTGCTGAAGTCAAACTGGGTTGTGGGATTCTCATCGGTAGAGAAGATGGATAAAAATCCCAAAATGGGTTCATCTACCCACTGATCTGAATAGTATCCTAACAAGGCACATAGGGACGAGATGATCTGGTTTCCTTTAGTCGAAAACATGGAAGAAGGATAAGGAGGATTTGTGGAGGGAATTTGGGTGGATGGTGGGAGGAAAAGCTGAAATATTTGAGCTCTCTGGGGGAAGGTCATTTTCTAGTATAATTCTGTAAGAATTTCCAGGTTGAAGGGTGATGCAGAGTCAGCTCGGGGGATTTTCATCATTTGGTCGATGGATTCAGGGGTCATGAGGAACAAAATCTCTTCGGATGAGGAGACGATGGCTATTTTCTCAGGAATGTAGTGGGCTTGGCACTTGAAAAAGGGAAAACTCTGGGAAAGGGTGAATCTGGGGAAAAAGATATAGGGGTAATTTGGACTCCCAGAGTCCAATTTCGTCACTCTAGTCCAGGAAAAATTCCTTAAGCCACGACTAAAGGTTTACGAAATCAAAATCACACTTTGTATATGTGATTAAGCGGTCTTTTTCGACCAGTGGGATCCTGTCAAGGTCGACAGGAGGCGGGAGAAACAGATTCTCCTCTCCTTCTGCTTGTTTTGGCTTTGGTTCCATTAATGCAACAGTACCTGCAAGAAAAAAAAAGTTAGCGGGGAAGACTGCAGATGGTGGAAACTGACTATGATGGAGGAGAAAATAGTGTAAATTTCTCTGGTGCGATGAGTGGGTGAATGGTGAAAATAGGAAGAGTGAGGGTAGTTTTGAGTAAACAGGTGTCCATTGGGCGTGAGAGACAGGTCATCTAGTTAACAGATAGGTTATGCAGTAATAAATGGCCAACGGATAACTTAGAGTGTGAGATGGAGGGTGATGGTGACTGAGGGATATGGATGGGTGATGTGGCAGCTACCGATTGAGGTAAAGATCATGGTGAAGGGGCCTGCCATGAGAAAATGGGGGGAAGGACTGACAGAAATTATGGGACATGAATCTTTCGGGAAAGGTGGATGATGACATCAAGAGGTGATGAAGGCATGTCAGTCTATAGGAGGCGATGGGACTCAGTATCGGTAGATCGATGCCACGTATAGACAGGGGCCCGCCAGAGAAAAGATTCCATTCTGGACCCCCCCCCTCATTTAAAAACAGATCAGTCGGGGGGTTTCGAAAAGAACTTTGAGTCATTGATCTGTGCACTTGCTTGTTGGCCACAGATCTATGCGCATTGTTTATCACACATTCCATACACCCCCCCCTCCATTAAAGGCAGAATAGACGAGGGGGTCCAGAATCC
>ML791868.1:66931-127428 GCA_009831015.1 Picea engelmannii
GGCCCCTCAGTTAAATATAGAGCCCTCGGGGAGTCTGGAAAGATATGTTCACCATAGATCTGGGTGCATTCATCTAGACCATTGATATATGAATGAAGCATAAGTGAGGGCGTGGAAAATACATGCGCTGAGAGACTTAGAATAAGTGCATTTCACGGGTTTTCCCCAAGGATTTTCATGTCTACACCAGCAAGGGGTTAGTCCAACAACTTTTGGGTATCCAAATCATGGTGTCACACTGATCATCAAGCTGGTTTTATTGAAGTAAAGCCACTAGCCTATATTCTAACCTAGTTTTCTATGACAATTAACCCAGATTAAACTATTGGGTTAAGAATTTACTCTACCCTGGGGCTATCTAACCAAGATTAGACAGTCTAGCCAGATTTATTCACTAATCTAACCTATACACTTTGGCTAAGATTAAACGGTTTAGCCAAACTTATTCACTAACCCTATCAACATCAATTTAAAGAGAACTTGTCCATGCTTGAAAGTTATGGACCAAGTTACTATTATTGTATGGGGCTTTTATTGAAATTCTTTTATGCCCTCTTTTCTTTTTCTTTTTCTCTTTTTTTTCTTTTTTCTTTTCTTTTTTTCTTTTTCAAATTATTTACAGAATGAAAAATCATTTGTTAATAAAAACAATAGAGACAGATAATATTCCAGTCACTAGTTGATCCTATAACTTATAGGGTGATAACACCTTCGATCTCATCGGGACTAGGGATCAATGACCACAAGTCAATCAATATTAGGTGAGAATTTTTTAGATTGCAGGGATAGAGCTCTCTGATAAAGAGAGAGCACGTTGGAAGCCCACAATTTTTTTGAACCATCGATCGATGAACAAATTGGTAATGACCAGATCGTGACCATGAAAATGATGAGAGTGATAACAGGGCCTGTGTTTGATTTAGATTGAGACCAGTAATGTCTCGAGGAGTTAATAAAGATCGAATATTAATCGATACTTTACTCGTAGGTTGCACAACCCTGAGGAGAGAAGGGGGGTCTGCATCATAGTGAAACATCCATGGGACCCAATGGTTGGAATATCAACCCCACCCAAAAGGGGTTGTGGCCAATTGAGCTATGCAGGACTCAGTTGTAGCTATGTGGACATAGGGAAGACTCTCATCCCATGTATGAGGGTTCTTGGAATTGTACATGTGCAGGATATGTATAATCATCTTATTGACGACCTCAATTTGGCCATCTACTTGGGGGTGGAAAGTAGTGGATTTGGTGAGCTTGGTATCTAGCAGTGACCAAAGGCTCGAACATAATGTGTTGAGGAACCAACTATCCCAATCTGAAATAGTGGTTTGTATGATCCCAAAGTGTACCCATATGTGTTCAAATAAGAGGTTGGCGGTGGCCTCTCTAGTAATCTTCTTCTTTCATGAGACCATAATCGCCATCTTGGAAAAGTCATCAACAACCACAAAAACACACTCATTTCCCCTCTTAGTGGACAAGAGGCTTGACGTGTATTCCATTGAGATGGATTCCCACATTTTGTGATAAGTAGGAATAGGGGTGTACATACTCTGTTTCTTATTGGTCGGTTTGGCAATAACATAGGTGGTGCATGACCTGATATACTTGTCGACATCCTGTCAAATTTTTGGCCAGTAGAAATGTTTCTGCAACACTGCCACTATCATTTTGATGCCAAAGTGTCCTTCCACCCAACTGTAGTGAGTTTCCAAAATCAAATTTGCACACTTGGTTGATGGAACGCAAAGATGGCCCAAACGACACAAAAACCCATCTTGAAGATGGAAATTAGTGACCAATGAGTTTTCTCCCAACATTTGGTAGGTGGTGGAGAAGCCAGGGTCTGACTCATAGAGGTGGGGCCATTTGGAGGTCTCATGGTCGTAAGATTCTAGCACCTTGGTGAATGTCGCAACTGGAGGTCGGCTAAGGAAATCAATGACTTAGCTGGTAATTCATGTTTTATACTTGATGTTGAGGTGGAACTACTATAAGTATATGGACCACTTTTGATGGCGGTCATTCTGCAATTTGCCTTGGGTCTTCATGAACTATAGAAGCTTCTAATCAGTGTGGATGATTGTCTCCTTCCCTATAATGTAATGTCTCCACTGGCTATAGGATTGCACAATGGAGTACATTTATTTTCATAAGTAGGGTACATACTGACAACATCTAATAGTTCCTCACTATGATACACCATCATGTGGCCATGTTGAGTGAGAAAAATGCACACAACATGGTTTGAAGCATCTTTCTCGATCTCAAAGGCATGTTGCAGGTCTGGTAATGAAAGTACTGGGGATGAGCACAGAAACTCCTTCAATTCATCAAAGGCTTGTTGCTGGGATAGGCCCCACACAAAGTTTTCCTTACAGCCACCCCCGGTTACTTGGCTGAGGGCCCATGCGATATGAGAGAATCCCAACACGAACCTGCGATAAAAATTGGCGAGGCACAAGAAGCTCTGAAGCTCAGTGAGTGTGGTTGTGAATTGCCAGTCATGGATGACCTAGATATTGGTTGGATCCACATGCACACCATGTTGATCAATAAGCTATCCTAAGGAATGGACCCTTTCCATGCCGAAGAAGCATTTTTCCAAGTTTGCAATTAGTTTTTTTTGTTGCAGGGTGTGCAGAACCTGTTGAATATGCTGCAAGTGTTCTTCCCAAGTATTCATGTATATGAGGATGTCATCCATATACACCATTACAAAAGTACTGGTGAAAGGTTTAAGGATATCATCCATCATCCTCATAAACGTTTCTGGAAAATTTGTCAAACCAAAGGACATGACAAACAATTCAAAAATACCTTGTTTTGACTTGAAGGCAGCCTTCCATACACTTGTCTATTCTATTGGGACCTGATGGTAGCCAGGGTTTATATCAATATTACTGAATTATTTGGCCCCCTTGAGCTGATCAAGGAGGTCATCGATTCAGGGAATCGAGTATTGGTTCTGGACTGTGATTTTATTCAAGGCCCGGTAATCAATGTAGAGTTTCCAGGTCTCGTCTTTCTTCTGCACCAGTATGATTGGGTTCCCACAAGGTGATGAGATTGGAAGGATGTGCCCCTTGTGGAGAATTTCTTAGATATACCTCTTGATCTCCTCATTTTCTAATAGAAGGAGGTGATAGACCAACCCATTAGGTAGCGGTGCGGCTGGGGTAAGATCAATGGGATGCTTGACCTAGTAGTGTAGAGGTACCTTGGTAGGAGAGGAGAAGATATATGAGTATTCTTCCCCAAACTTATCCACTTTCTTATATTGTGTCAAGAGATCGGTCATGAAGGCCCCGGATGTGGCTAGGATCTTTCACTTACTCTAAGAGTGAATCACGAATAAGACAAATTTCCTGCTTTGGGAGATGACATTCCTGCATTTCTTGGAAAAGATCAAGGAAATAACACTACGAGGGACTGTCTCAGGTATCCTGTACAATTTTCTATTCAAACTAATAATAACACTATAAGGTTTAGAATCCTATACAACATGACGTTTCCATAAATAAGGTTGTCCCAAAAGAACATTACAAACTTTGAGAGGAGCAATGTTGGCCCTTGGTTATGGATGTAAGATAATATTAAGGAAGAAGAGATGACATGCGAACTACGCGGAAGACACAGTGATTGATACTAAGTCGAAGTGAGCAAAAGAGAAGACAAGACGAAGTGAAGTAATAGAAATCAATTCATTGCATGAGAATATCGAGGATGACATATCAACAAGGAAGGTGGATCGTGGACAACTCAACAAGCAAAAAAAGCCACCAATGGATTCTTTGGAGGACCTCGCGGGAAAGAAGGAAAGACAGGCTAGCAAATCCTAGAATATGCGGGTCAAGTTGATCTAGGGTTTTAGACACCTAGGGTTTTGGTATCTAGGGTTTTGAAACCCAGGTTCCAGCCTAAGGTTGTCGGTGAAGATATTGTAATGTATAAATAAAGGTCAAGAGGACCTGGGATCGGTTGGTAATTGGTTGAGGCTCAATTGATGTATGAAAAGTAACTTTTGTTAATGTGAGATATAATTTTTGTGTTGTGAGAGCATTCTGTATTGTAATATCTTTAGCTGGGTGAGACTATCAATCCTGCAGCTGGGTGCATAGGGAAGGGAGATAGAGAGAAGGCAAAAAGAGAGAATACCTGCTAGTTAAGAGCACAAAAAGAACTGTAATCTTTCGCCTAATATATTATAAAGCACAGTTTTGTGGACGTAGCCCTAGGGAGAGGGTGAACCACATATATCTTGTGTTGTGTATGATTGATGTTGTGTTCTTTAATTATGTTACTTTGATGATGCATTAGTATATTAGATCTGACATATGACTGTGCGAAGTAAGTCTAAGCTGGTAAATGATATCTAGATGTCATGTTGTTCTTGTATTGGATCCACTTTGTATTTCCTCTAGTTGTAGACACCTATTTCCTACAAACCCCTATAGCTACTTTGGGTGATATTTCATCTGCTTCACAGGTGTTGTTGAAAGGGACAGTAGTTAGGGCTTGTTGGTGCACTATTAGAGATGAACCCTGGGTCTGCCCCTGTGCCAACAAATGGTTCTATTGCCGGGACTAGGATCTTCTTAAGGGAATTTCAACATGGTTTCCATCGAATACAGAGATTCAAAAGTGGATAGAAGAACAAGAAAAGGACGTCACAAAAGCCTAGAATAAGAACCATAATCTTGGTACAAAGGACTGGTTGGGAAGGTATATCTTTACTGATATACACAAAATTTTCTTTGGAGGAATTCGTCATGAGCTATACGAGTGGTTAGCCAGATTAGAAAATACCTAGTTTGAGATTAGATCTAGACCACCGATGGTTTTGACGTCGATGCTAATAAAAAAGGTCAAGAGATTTTATAATGTCATGTCAAGAGTAGTAGATCATAGGTTTGATAGTATTATTGGAGGGTACATCACCGAGGTTGTCATCAATAGAATTGAGTCGTATAGACAAGAAGAGAGGTACTTATTTAAAGGACCAAGAGGAAAAATTTTACACTTCTTAAATTTGAATATCAATATGTTATTACACGAGAAGAACATCTTGAACATACACTAGTTGGTTCGATTGAAAAGATAATGTTCAAGAATCCAGACAGCGACATCGACACAGAGGCGGGACATATGCGCAGTGGGAGAATCCTCAGAGTGGTCTCTCTGGTGAACTTGTTTGAACAGACCCATGAAGCACTGGTACAATACGAAGGGTTTTATAGTGCAGAGGAAGAAGAACTATTGAACGAGGAACATTCAGAGTCTTCTAGAGAAAAGGAAGAGAAAACTCAAGAACCTCACTGGGAAGAATCAAAAACTTTAGGAACTGCGCAAATTGTTGAAGTAAGTATTATTACTCCTCCTGTTGTTTTAGCAACATTAACAAATCAGAGTAGTCAAATTCACCAGAGCGCCCAGAGCACTGTTACTAGCAGTCCCACACATAATCAGTTAGGAAACCTAGGAATATCTATGGAAGATGAGATGAGGCTCCCTATCTTTAACGGAGATGGATCTAAAGATCCTGATCAACATTGGTTTCTATGTGAAGTTGTATGGAGTATTAAGAATGTCACTGATGAAGCAGTTAAGAGAGCTCAGTTTAGTACTACCCTAAGGGACCATGCACTGACTTGGTACATGAAACATGTTCAAGGACTTGCATAGCCTAAACCACTGAATGAGATCAAGAATGTGTTGGTTGTAGAATTCAAGAAATCCAAGTCAAAGTCACAATGCATTACAGAGATGAAAGAAATCAAGCAGAGAGAATTTGAACTTGTTTGGGATTTTGATCATAGGCTTAAAAATTTAATGGGTTGACTAAATTTTCAGATCCCAGATGAGAAGAACAAGGAATGGTTCATTGCTTCCCTCTTACCACACATCAGATTCCCTTTGATGCAACAAAATATTGATTCGCAAGCTGAGGCACTCTATATCACCATGAAACTAGAATTAGCCCCTATGGGAGAATCCAGCTCAGGCATGAGTCAAATTTTAAGTCACTTAACTAGCTTGTCTCTGCAAGTTGAAGATATGAAGAAAGACAAGGGAAAAGATAAAAGATAATATATTTAGTGCATTCGATGCAAATTGAAAGGTGATGACAAGGAGAACTTCCCCCTAGTCCATGAGTACTTGGAATCTAGAGCTCTAATCCCTTTGAAGAAAGTTACCCTACCTTGGTGCGAGGTATGTAGAAATAGACATCACCCCGGTGAATGCTATTACATGCAAAAATATGTTTAGACACCCAAAAATATGTATTGCATGTTCTATAAGTCGTTAGGGAATGATGATAGTGATTGTAGGGCCTATGACCTCATGCATGAAAGGTCAAGGGATATATATATAATTCAATGTGAAGTACAACAAGAATGGAACGCTATGCAGTATAATTCCCCAGGAAGAGAAAACTTCAACCCTCATGGTGGATTCAGAGGAAGGGGACGAGAAGGAGGCATGGGTCAAGGTCAAGGTTAGATCATTTATTACAATTGCACACAACTAGACCATTTGGAAAGGGACTGTCAGAATCCTTGTACCACTTACAGTTACTGCAACTCATTTGAGCATGTTATTGAATATTGTCTTGCATTGTTATCCAAACTTCAGGAAACACGAGGAGGAAACTAGAAAGTAAAACTTATCTCAGCAGAACCTCATGGAGAGGATCCCAGAGTCGCTGTAATCACTAGAGGAGGTGTTGTTACAGGAGAAGATAGAGTGGCCCCGAGAAAGAGCACAGAGGAATTAGGAGCCAGGAAAGTTGCAGAGAAGACACACGTGTTTGATACAAGTAAAGAAAAACAAACATTTGAGGAGGCGAGAAAAGAATTTGTGAGAGATTAGGGTTCTTCATCAAAGACATGACCAAAAGTAAGATAATGTGGAATGCCTCTGACATTTCATAAATATGCTCCACTAGGAGAAGGAAAAGAGGTAAGCAAGCTCATGGAATTCTTAGCTCCTTGCATTAATTTGATTGAGGATGAAAGCGTTGTACAAGAGATACAGAATTTAATCCAAAAATATGAGCTAGGTAAGATAGATCCCTTGTTTAATAGAGCAGTACACCAAGTATCTAAAAAGAGAAGGACAAATAAGGAACTACACCTGAATGCTCAAATTGTAGAGTATGATATAGACTATGTGATCGTCGACTTAGGATTGGAAGTCAATGTCATGACAAAGAAGACTTAGGCACTGATGGGAAATCCTAAGATGATTTATTCCCCTATCAGGCTCAGGATGGCTAATCAGTAGGCAATAAGCCCCTTTGGGAGACTGGAGCATGTCCCTGTGGACATCAATAGAGTAAGGACATTTATATATTTCAAGGTGATTGAGATAGTTGATGATAGTTGTCCTTACCCTGTGCTATTAGGAATTGATTCAACTTCAATAATTCCACTGTGGTTGATTTAAAGAAAATAATAATTAAGTTTTAAGGATATGGTCTTAGGGTCATTGCACCTTTGGACCCTGATGAAGGTCACAGGTATACCAAGCCCATCAGAGAAGAAGGTTGCACATATGAACTAGAAAACATATACAAATTGATAGCCAGAAAATAGGATTACATTAATCCTACAATAGATGGGAACTTAAGTTGGTGAAGTGACAATGCATGTTCATCAGACTCATAGGAAGCACTGGAGAATTGGAAGGAAAAAATATATGAAGTATCTATGTGGTGATGTGCTAGGATGACCAGGGAAGTTTGCTGGATCAACACAATAGTAAGTAACTTACCCACCTTTGATGGTCTAAATCATTTAGAACCTCTCTTGTTGGAATTTGAAGAAATCGTACCAATACAACAATGGTTGTTGGCACTGGATGAGGCCTTGAAAGAAACTCTATCAATATGGTGGGGAACATACAAAAACAACATTACAGACTGGGTACAATGTCTCACTTTAATGATAACGCATTTTTTAAAAAAAGTAGAAGGCTACGAAGTTATATACATAGGTCAAAATTGTCCAAAGGACCATGTGAAACGTTGCGAAGAAGCCTATAGAAACATTCATTAAGAGAAGTGGGTGCACAAATTCATTAACACTATGGACACAACTGTTACAAGGGAAAAAATCCCTATGGCCAAGGGTAAACCACAACAGATATGTATGACTACAGAAATCAACTCAATTCCAGCATATGCTATATAAAATAATGTGCAATATAAGAGAGAGGCCTACCTCGATCCAACGTTTGATGATGTTCCACCGTTGAGCACTTTGAACCAAAAATTTATACCTGTAACACGTTCTCGACAAACAAGTAGAGCAAGTATACAGTGATAATATAAAAGGGGTTAGCACATCAAATAGCATAATCCATTAATAAACATTACAAACATGCCCATGGATAATAATCATATATTTGCAAGATATCAATAGGAAGGGAAAGGACTATTTCTATTAATAATTGATTTCTATTAATTATTTTTGCGGGTTTACTGATTTCATGTCTGGTTCTTTGACGCTTCACACAAGAGGTTGCATGATAGAACATTGCGGGTTTTGTAAGCCAGTGCATAGAATGCACTTCTGAATTATGAGGAATTTGGACAGAGTCATTCCAAGAGGGTGCACCAGAGGAAGTCTTAAACTTGAGGAGAGAAACCTCAAGGTTGTTGAACACCTTGGAGGTGAGACTGTGCAGAGAAAGGTACAAAAAATATAGAATCATTGAAGGTTCTGTAGAGCTCTGTCAGGAGGGCATCGAGCGCATGCATTGAGTGCACAAAGGAACTCTATTTCGAGTTCTTAGAGAAGGAAATATCAAGGAAGGACCTCCCATAGAGTTGCTAAACACTCTATTGGTACAATGAAGGTGTGCTAGAGCATAAATCGCCAGGAGGGCACTTATACTCCCTTGATGGGAGAAGAGAGACAGATTTACCGAAGACTTTGCTTGGAAGAACAGTGCCTTGGTGCACAAGGTTTGCAAAATCTCAGGAGGTTGAGCGTGAGCCTCCCAAGAAGGCGCCAAATTTCCCCTTTGAAGGAAAAGACAAGGGCAAAGTCCCTTAGAGACTAAGCGAATTTGAGAAGCTCAGGACGAATAGCAGAAATGTGTGTAAGGACCATGCAAGGAGTCACAGATGCCAAGAAAAATCCTTTGAGGTTTTAGAGTTGACAAGGCACAGGAAGGATAATGTTTTCTAGAACGCGGGCAAGACCCAAGGTCACAGGGTTCGCAGAGAAATAAAAGGTCGTAGCCTTTGAGACATTTAAAATCTTCTAAGGCAGGAAGGATAAGTGTGATCTTAGGAGGAGCACAACTACCATTGATTCGAACACTGGAGAAGAGATCTGGACCATTCGATCCATGTCTAGGCACATAGGAGGAATGTGCACAGGTAAGTTAGTTATGGGTCGTCAGATCTAGTGCGGTGGAATGATAGCCATCTGACCCAAGAGAAGATGCATGCAAGTTAACCTCATGTATGTGTTGGGGAGAAGGACTTGTAAAAGTCCCGAAAGAAATCGGGACCACCCATCTGAAGAACACGTAGCGAGAAGTCAAGGTTCGTAGAAAAATATGAAAGGTTGTAGGACATCAGATCCAGGGAGGATATGAACCATAGATCTAGATTCAACAGATTTTGGGAGTTGGATATTCAAAGGACAAGGGACGAGGCTACACTCCATATCCATGAATCATGAAATTCGAAGGATTCAGAGGAGTAGCCTTAGGTCATAGGACAGGGTTACATGGAGAAGGATTAAGGGAGGAGCCAAAGAGTTGTTAGGCCCATTTCGATATTTTGGCAATTCCAAGGACAAGGAGCCAGGGCACTGTGCGTTGAAAACCCCAAATTCATGATACGCGATGTGTCTTAGGAGTAGGTTGTGTTCACGGAGGAAGCGGTCACATGGACCAAGATTTGGGCAGGGGCTAATCGTCGTTGAGCCCATTTTGGCATTCGGGGATTGAAGAGTCAAGAGACTCGACATTAGGATTCGCAAAGTTGCGAAATGAGAAAAGTTCCCTATGGGCTCAACCAATGGTCATAGGTGGTGGTCATGTGGAGGAGGGGCCTGGCCCAAGGGCTAGCGCTCAAACTATTTTGAATTAGTTCCCAACGCACATAGAAAGAGGGTGGGTCTTTTGCAGGACCTGCGCATGAAGTTTGAAATACCTGTGGATTTGTTGAAGGTTCCAATAGGGAACCAAAGGAGCCGCTTTGTCTCAAATCAAAGGAGGAATAATGATCCAGTGACCAATAGGTCATAGACCCAGTTGGGGTAAGGGGTTTTCATCATTGTGGTATCAAAGAAGGATTTTTCCCGTATATTTCAGAAAAAAGAGGAAGCGAGATGAAGAAGAGACTGTAGGAGATAGGTAAAATGTGAAGGTTGTTGCGGGATGCAACGGTCAAATGGTATATTTAGGTGGGTTGTAGGAGATGTTGGAAGTTCTCTCAGTTGTATATTGACAACAACAAACTTACCAAGAGGGCAGGTAGAAGGAAGAAGATGGCTATTGAAGTCCGTGAACATGGTCAAGGCAAAGACCGCCAACAGAAGGGAAAATATGAGATGGATAAGGAACTCGTCGAGATAAGAGCGAGGATGGAGGATCTTGCATTTCAAATGAAATAGAGTGAAATAAAATGATGGGTGTATGAATGGCCCATCAGGAAGAAGGTGAAGTGGCCAGTCAATGAATTGCTTTCTAGAAGACAGGAAAGGCCATTGAAAATGTGGCTGAGGTATGCTGAAATCCTCAGAGATGAAGAGGAATTGGTTCACATCTATGAGACAGAAACTAGGAAGAGTCTCAGAAGTTGCCAAGTGGGAAGTAATGAAAGTTCATATTTTCAGGTAGGCAATGAGATGGGATCACTGGAAGATCTCAAATACTTCCAGGTGAGGAGTGTAGAAATCCCATATTGCCAAGTGGGCAAGGAAGAGAAAATGAGGTAATGTGAGAGTCTCATGAACTCAGAGGTGAGTTCGAATCAATGAGGAGAGTGGATAGAGAAGGATCAAATATGTCTTCTTATCATTGGAGGAATTGAGGTATTCCTGCCACATAGCCCAGTTGAGGCCAGAGAATGTGTTGCAGATGCAACAACAGAAGAAGAACAGCCAGCAGTGACTGTCATAGAGGAAGAAGAGGTGGACCAGATGAAGATATCTACCCCAGCTGAAGAAGAGCATCCATATGAGGTACTCACTCCATGGGAGAAGGAGTTGAAGATGATGGAGGATAGGTTGAACCATCCAGAAGCCGTAAATGATTTCCATGAGCAGACAATCATGTAGATTTTGGAAAAAGAGCATTCGAAGAAATTGATCGAAAATTTCAGCTAGGGAGTTGAACAAATGATGACTACAGTGTTGAGGTTTGCAGCAGAATGTGAATCATAATTCCAGTCTGAGGAGTAGCTGGAGGAATCTGGATATGCACCAACAAGAGAACTGGTAGAATAAAAGATGTCAGAGAAGGAAGATGAGTAGCATATCAGTGATAGGATTGAAGAATTGGAGACTGCAGCAGAGTGGAAACTCAATGGTACAAGAGAAGGTAAATACATCATGGGAGATCGATCAGATCTTCCCACTAAGGAGAAAGAAGAATTGCAGCAGGGTGGAGTGCATACAAAGAGTTAGCCATTGGAGAAGCTAGATGAGGTAATTGAATAAATGGGAAGCTGATGTTGAAGTCAGCGTTGGAATCTGTCAGCAGGGAGAAGCTGAATATAAAATATCCTACAAGAGCAGCAGGGGTGATGAAGCAGCAGCAAGGCGATGGAGCGGATGGGCAGCTCCAAAGAACTGTTTGGGATTCAAGTGGATTTCAACAATAGAGCTTGGAAGCTCATGAGTAGGAGCTCATGATTTTTTCCAGCTGAGGAGTATGATGTAGGAAAATAACTCCACATCATCAAGAGCCAGCTAGACAATGCACCAAGCACGGGTTCAATGGAGAGGAGAGGCGCAGCCGTCTCACCTTCAAATTTCAAATTTTAATTTAATGTATTAAATGTTTGTAAGGCTGGTAGATCCAATCCTTTCCTTTGAGAATGTTGTATTTTGTTTTTCCTTAATGGCTAATAGGTCAATGGGGATATAGATCTGATTTGGATTAGATGGCCCATTCAATGTAATTCATTATAATTTATGAGAGTTGGTGAGATGGAGCGAAAATCTCGAGGAGCCCCTTCTTGTAAAAATATCTTATCATATTATTTTTGAGAGGGTTCGAATATTGAGACAAAACATAAGGGAGAAGAGAGGAAGTCATGACTCTGTTGTAGTCTGAGCTCACATTGTAAAGAGGCATTTCATATTAATATAATCAAAGTAGTTTTTCCTGCATGTTATTTTTTGTATGTTGATGAATGTCTTTATGTGTTTATGATATGTTGTAGATGTATGTTCGATGTGCATTTGTATGGATAGATAGATTTTTCTATCTAGAGGTTTACTAATTTCACGTCTGGTTCTTTGAGGCTTCACTCAAGAGGTTGCATGGAAGAACGTTGCGGGTTCTGTAAGCCAATGCATAGAATGCACTTGTTAATTCTGAGGAATTTTGATAGAGTCGTGCCAAGAGGGCACACCAGAGGAAGTATTAAAATCGAGGGGAGAAACCTCAAGGTTGATGAACACCTTGGAGGTGAGACTATGTAGAGAAAGGCATAGACAAGACAAAATCATTGAAGGTTCTGTAGAGCTCTGCTAGGAGGGCATTGAGCGCATGCATTGAGTGCACCAGGGAACTCTATTTCGAGTTATTAGAGAAGGAAATATCAAGGAAGGACCTCCCACAGAGTTGTTGAACACTCTGTTGGTACAACGAAGGTGTGCTAGAGCATAAGTTGCCAGGAGGGCACTTATACTCCCTTGAGGGGAGAAGAGAGACAGAGTTACCGAAGACTCTTCTTGGAAGAATAGTGCCTTGGTGCATAAGGTTCACAAAATCTCAGGAGGTCGAGCATGAGGCTCCCAAGAAGACGCCAAATTTCCCCTTTGAAGGAAAAGATGAGGGCCAAGTCCCTTAGAGATTGAGAGAATTTGAGAAGCTCAGGACGAATAGTGCAAATGTGTGTAAGGAACATGCAAGGAGTCACAAAAGCCAAGAAAAACCCTTTGAGGTTTCAGAGTTGACAAATCTTAGGAAGGATAATGTTTTCCAGAACACAGGCGAGACCCAGGGTCACTGGGTTTGTAGAGAAATCAAAGGTCGTAGCCTTTGAGACACTTAAAAATATCTAAGGAAGGAAGGAGAAGTGTGAGCTCAGGAGGATCACAACTGTCGTTTATTCAAACACTGGAGAAGGTATATGAACCGTTCGATCCACATCCAGGAACACAAGAGGAATGCGCAAAGGTAAGTTATTTATGGGCCATCATATCTAGTGTGGAGGACCAATAGCCATTGAATCCAGGAGAAGCTAAATGTGGTTAACTTCTTGTATGTGCTGGAGAGAAGGACTTGTCAAAGTCCTGGAAGAAATCGGGACCATCCATCAGAAGAACACATGGGGAGCAATTACGATTCAGAGAAAACTCCAAAAAGTTGTAGGTTGTCAGAGCTAGGGAGGATCTGAACCGTAGATCTGGAGTCACTAGATTTTGGGAGACAAAGATTCAAAGGACAAGGGAGGAGAATGCATTCCATATCCCTGAATCATGAAATATTAAGGATTCATAGGAGTAGCCCTAGGTCATAGGATAGGGTTACATGGAGAAGGATTAAGGGAGGAGCCAAAGATCCATTAGGCCCATTTCAATATTTTGGCAATTTCGAGGACAAGGAGACGGGGCACTTTGTGTTGAAAACCCTGAAGTCATGAAATGCAATGTGTCTTTGGAGTAGGTTGTGGTCATAGAGGAAGCTATCACATGGACCGAGATTTGGGTAGGGGATAATCATCATTGAACCCAGTTCAACATTCGGTGATTGAAGAGTCAAGAGACTCGACATCAGGACTCACAAAATGTGAAAAGCGCCCTATGGGCTCATACAGTGGTCATAGGTGGTGGTCATGTGGAAGAGGGGCCTAGCCCAAGGGCTAGCACTCACACTATTTTGAATTATCTCCTAGCGCACACAGAAAGAGGGTGGGTATTTTGCAAGACCTGCATGTGAAGTTTGAAGGACCTATGGATTTGTTGAAGGTTCCAGCAGGGAACCAAAGTAGCTACTTCAGCTCAAATCATAGGAGGAAGAACGATACAGTGACCTAGAGGTCGCAAACCCAGTCGGGGTAAGGGGCTTGCATCACTGAAGCATTTATGGAGCATATTTGGATCACAAGACTGAAGATCTAGGTTTTCAGACCTAAAGAGTGAACTCTTGTGTGATTTGCACTGTAACAACAAGTGATTGCTACTATTTCTTGGTATTTTCCCTAGCAATGAGCTCCCTTGAGTTTCATGGTAGTGATATTCTTTGTTACCTATTTCAAAGAGACCATAATAAATGAATGGAATTCCCAATGGATTGAGAGAAGTGAAAGAGTACATTCATTGGGTTGGGTAGGTTGAGAGGAAGAGAACTAGTGGAAAATCAAGATAGTTGTAGGAGAATAATAGTGGGATGTGGGGTTTTCTGAGTTATGAGTGGATAATGAGACACTGTCCTCTTTTATAAAGTGCTAGGCCCAACTCGGAGGTGAATTGCGATTGAGATTTGGAAAAAAACATCTATGGTTGGGTGGAAAAATCGTCCCAACTAGTTGGTTGCACAACTGTTCTAAAAGATAAATGTTCTATTTCTTTTATGTGTTATATTTATGAGTTAATTTATTATGCATGCATGCACTCTATACTTAAATAGAATTTACATGTTGTTTTTTTTAGTTATTAAATTGCATTCATGTCATTTTTACCATGTTGTATATGCCTTGATTAATGGTATCAAATAATATTTAATTTTGTGTGTAATTCGTAGTCCTGGATACAAGAATTTAGTGAGCATAAAATTTTGTTTTTATGTATAATTATGCATGTAATGGACCTCAGTTGGGATGGGTTTCATTAAATTATGGTATTATGGATTTTTGTTAAACATTGGACCCATATGGACCAATAACCAACTCGATTTTGGTAAAATAAATAAATCTTATGGGCTTGTTTTGTGAAGGATTTGGGGAAAAGTATGAATTTCAAAGTGAAATCGCCAAATTTGTAAACCATTTAGTTTGAAATTTCCATAGAATCCTCTTAGTGGTGATAAATGGCATCAATCAACAGATTTGTAGAGTTAAAATTCGACTTGGAAGGTTGAATTTCATGTTTTAATGGTTATTGTAGAGTTGGGTGAACTTTGATGAATTGATGGTCGATATTGCGTTCTATATCAAGATAAACAGGGGAGATTCATCGTGAATACATTTAAAAAATTATAAGGTTTTTCTGAGTTTGGCAAGGTCTAGCAAATTGACAAATAAGATTCATTTTCATAGGTTTGTGAAGTGGATCATATTGAGGGTCTGGATTAGTTTTCATAGGTTGTAAAAAAGGATTTGATTAATGATCAATAGCATCTTTGCTTGGAGATCGATGAACCGGATTCATTTTTTGGGTCAAAAATTTACTAGGTATTGAAAGTCAACGGAAATTCATGAATATGTTAAATCACCAAAATTTAACTTCGAGGGCCAATCGTCGGTGATCATATCGATCGAATGGATGAAGTGGTTGGTTTAGGAATAGAAAACATCGACAATCAATGGTCAAGTCGACAATTTTAGCAAGGTGTTTTCTCAGCAAGAGGAATCGATGATCCCTAATGGACAGTGATCAGGTTAGCCAATTCAGCGAGGGGTTTGGGTCGTCCAAGGAAAATTATCAATTATTGATGAAGAAAATATGAGGATGATGTGTCAAAAAAAAAATACACATACGAATGGTAGTCCAAAATATATCAAACACATCTATGCCTCAAGTCAACATGGGTCTCATTGTAGAAAATAATGGTGTTTTTCACCGATCAAAATATTTACACCCAAGCTCATCGTACTCCAACCACTCGATGTTTGAAACTCTTAGGAAGATCCTTTACCGATGTCATTGGAAACCATTGGGTCATCCCATCTAAGTTCCTTTGCACTATATATAATACCCTTATGTTATATCCCTTAGGTTGTTCCTCACTGCAACCCTTACACCAACGCATCAATAACCCTCTAGTCACATCGGTCCAACATCTGTGACAATATAGTATTTTGTTATTCATGGTTCAACCCAAAACTATCCATTTACCTATTGCATATTTTATATCATCTAAAATTTATAAAAAAATAAAATAACTTTAAAATTAAAAAGGTTTCACTTACCAATGTCGCCCCAAGTGGCATCTAGAGGCACTACTAGCTCATGAAATCTCTGGAAATCTAAGTTGGCATATGGATAGTCATCAATGGATATTATCTAGTTGGACCACCATTCAAATAATTCATCATCAAATTCATTTTTCACACATTCACCTCCAATTATTTGCATCAAATATTCCCATCGAAGAATCCTAGGCTCGTGCATACTAGGTGGAAATATTACAATGTGTATATGCATTTATGGAACTTGCTTAAAGAAAAAGATGTATTATATCCTTCCATAGCTAAATTTATTTTATAGTCTTTTGAATGGACCTTCATATTGGCTTAGAGGATTTAGCATCAGTCAATTATAGTAGAGCGCAAGAACTCTACCCCATAATACATATGTGTGTGTGAGGCTTAGATGAGGTGCTACATAACTAGACACTCTAGCTATCATCAAGAAGAGTATCTTTAGGATTAGGTATTCGATGTTTTATTTGAACTTGAGATCTCAATTTTTGAGTTCCCATAGAGTATTATGTGTTGATACATTCTTGTATTTTCAATGGTTCTATGCCACATCTATCTCCCTTTAAGTTTACTAGTTCCCTATGTTTGGATAATCATGTGATGACATAGATGTCTTCCACCTCTAGACTAAGAATTTGATCATCTATGATGAATGCTTCTTTCTCTGGTTCCTGGTATCCTATCAACATTTGTAGCAATTGTTTTTGTTCTTGTATATTGAGAATGGTAAACAAATTTAGAAACCTACAATCATGGAAGTCATTCATGACCTATATATATTCCATGACATGGTTATTAATGTCCTTCTTCTCTATTTATCATCAAATTATATCCATTTACTTGCATCCTGTATGAAGTAAAGATGTGATTTCACCTTACCTTAAAGAAAAGGGGTCCCCATCAATAACAAATTTAATCAAATATTAAAAAAATGGATGAAATGAAAGAGGAAGAGATTATGAGTTACTTGGATCTAACAAATTCAAATTCCAATAGTGGAAACACCCGTAATATCCACCTGGATTTCATGGCTTTTTTGTGTGACAATCAATTGTTTTTCAAAAATGTCAAAATGACTTAGTAAAAACTCATTTTTCACCTATGTATCAATATTTTACCCTCTCTTGTATAGTTCAAAATGCTTATTAATCATTATTATGAGCTATTTTGTCATATTTGATACCTCACATTCTTGTTTCAATTGTACTTGCATTTTCAAATATTGAAAAATTCTAAGGTCACTGAAATGGTGTTTTTCACCATATTGGTCCATAATAATCTAGTCTGATAGGTAATGGCCTCGATACTTACATACAAGTTAGGTTCTCCACCTTGCATTGTGCATTATCAGTTTTCTATTCCATTTTATCCTTAGGATCGAACCCATTGATTTGTGACATAGATCCCTGATTAGCATTCAAAAAGTGTTGTAATTTATGTGGTAGAGCCTATCGATCATGGGTGGCCTAGTTAGAGTCTGTATTTCCATTTTGGTACCCATTTTGAATATTTTCATAGGCTCGAGAACCCTATTATCCACACCATGAATTTTTGTTGAAGTTGCATGAATTCTTCTCAACCTATTTTTTGGCCACTTCTTGTGGAGATCTCATATTTACATTTCAAGTTGTATTGTAGCATTGCATATCACTTCCTACAATTGTAAGCCTAATGCATGCTATATTTTTCCAATTGTTACTTATTTCTTATACATTCTCTTCAATTTATTTCATTTTCATTTGTTTCCTCCACAACTCATAACCCTATCCTTGGAGAAAGAAATGATATGAGTGTTAATATCCTGCATGTCATTTCTTCATTTTGTATAGCTATTCTCCATGCACTTGGAAATAGTTTGATTTCCCCATGACACTTGTTTCCTCCAATGTGTTTTAGCGTTCTTTTATTCTTTTCTATTATTTAATAACATTGAAAAGACACAGAAAATTCAAATCTGATTAAAAAAAGAAGGAAAATGGTGAAATAATAAAGATCTTTGTTTTCTTGGTAGTTGTATTGAGTCATGTGGCCCTTGAACAAAGCACTGATTTTTTAGTTGTCTACTCGACAATTTGGGTTTTATTATGGACTTAGGAATATGAAACTTGATTTTTGAGTTCATTGCTCCTCCTACTGGTTACTCTTAAAGTCGCTATGGAGAGTCTATTGGTGTCTCCTATTTCATAGACTTATATCATTGTTCCACTTTGTGTCAAATGTTTCCCAAGTCACCATTGTGTCATGTTTCAAGAGAATTTTTATCCTATTTTGTCCATTAACTAGATTACTTGACCATCCATGTTGGTCATCCCAATTTTCATTTTGTTCTTAGTACCATCAATATATTTTTCCTTTACCTAGAGTCAATAACAACCCAAGCCTATTTTCATCATTGGTAGGTTAGCTTGTGCTAAACAAGTGACATTTCATCATTTCTTGTGGACAGAGTGGTTTCCCATGTGTTCAATGTCAAGATATACGTTCACATATTAGGACTAATACTATACCTTGGTTTTCATTTTCATCATTGGTGGAAGTCCTCACCTTTGTCAACGTATTTCATTACTAGTTGTTTCTTGGAGGGTCTATTTTGTGTGTTGCTCCATATGGTGCATGTGAGAAATGTACTTGGTGGTGTGTTCTTATAGATTTCATATGATACCTTCAAATAATTTTCCTTGTTTCCACTCATGTTGGATGATGGGGGGTTCCTTAATGCCTTCCTCTTAATTGATCTACTCCCATAGAATTTGACTTATTTTTTCTCGGAGTATGATATAGAGACTTTATAGTAACTTGGGTTTTGTAGTGATCAGTGGTAATACCTCTCGGTATTGATAGTGGGAATACATAAATGTCCCATGATTAATAGATTCTACAAGTTCTTGATGACAACTCATATATTCTCACTTGTTAGAATGTACTAGGTACCTTGACTCCCATTATCATTATCAATGAGTGGTCTCACATTTTTTAATGCTATGCATGAATGATCGATAATCAAACATTTTATCATGTGTTTGAAATCAACTCATTTATTTACATGGTATATATTGTTACCTTTGGTGGGTTTGGATTAAATACCTTGGGCCTTAGTAGCATATTCTCATTATGTTGTTTCCTCAGTTGCACCATATAGTACCACTCACCCATATGACATTGAGACTTTTGGAGGATCAGTATTTTCATCTCACTATTCGATCCATCCTCCTGGAATATCCAGAGACACAGATCCATTATGTATTTTTTCATAGCTATGATATGTTTATTACATGGATATACCATGTATATCTTCATGTCCATGATATTTATTTTTATATATACTTCATAAATTCATAGTGTACTTGATTTGGTGGACATGCTTGTCCACACTTGAGAATAGGTATGCCTACCTTGGGAAAGGAGTCATTTTGATGCCTTGGTTTTGTTGCAGGTACTTTCTTGATCCAAAGTGTGGTGAACTCCACCTAGCCCCACTCAAGAGATTCCTCCACAATATTGTAATGTATTTCATCCATCGTCTCTCGTTCTGACCTCACACATTAGGGGGCATATGCTATAACATATTTTTCCACCACCATAGATTATATGCATTTGTTTGAACTTTATCCCTTCCATATTTGTCTTTGGAAGCTTCATCCCACTCAGAAATCTATTTGAAAAGTATTCATGGAAATCCTCTCATACTGTATGCTCATTATAGGAGTGACTAATTTCCCTTTTCCTTCATCAAAGGAGTGAGTACATTCAAAAATCAATAAAAGGTATAAAAAAACATGAAAATTACAAGCTCTTGAGTGGGGTTTATGGGAAAACTACTTTTGTAAATCCCTAAAACCCATGGAAAATGGTATAAACGATGCCTAATGGAAGGATATCATTACAAACATTATTTGTTAGGGTCCTAACCCGCACATAGGTATAAAAATATATTCGGATGTAATAAAGGTCAATATTAATAAGGCCTTTCAATAAAATAGAATAAGGCGGATGTAAGAAGACCTAATAGAAGATTTCGCTTCTAGAAGGATCTTCCTCTAGATGCTTCTTTTTAGTATAAATAGGAGTTAAGGGTATGAGAACCCTATCTTGGATATTATTGTAATAGAGCTCTGCTCAACTGGAGGTTGCCCCCTTGAAGAGGCTCGTGGACATTGCTTTTATATTCAAAGTGTTATTTCTATTATTATTCTCTTATCATTTCAATGCTATTGTGATGAATGTTCTGGTTATATTGTTGTTATTCTTCCATTTCTAGCATTTTATTTCTATTCCACATACATTTTATATCTGGTATATTACAAGTGGTATCAGATCACTTTCCTTGGCAGAAAGTGTGGGTTAATTTTTTTTTCAGGGTAGAGACGTATTCTAATGTCTTTAAGCCACATAGATTCGTCGTTACGTGCATAAACCCATGGTTGAGGGATTCATACATGTAGGAAATACAAGTGGTACTTAAGCACACATATGTTGGCCACCCTTGTAACCCCTGTTGGTACCCCTTCGAGTGGTAGCGCATCAAACAACACCTATGTATGGATCAACCTAGATTACCTGAATCCCTCTTTAGATAAACCGATCGACCCCCTGACTGTTATAGTGTCATCGAGAATAGCACTCAGGAAGATACTCTCTAGTACATGGGTAGTCGGGTAGTATGGCTAAGGGTACGTTCTATCCTCCTTAGTTAGTGACCTGAGATATTGGGTTGAGTACTACTGTTGGACCCTATATGTATATCAGAGAGCTATAGAACAGGGAAACCCCTTGTTTGTAGAACCCTTGAATACCTAACCCTCGGGGACAGAAACATAAAAAAATTAAAATAAACAAGATCTATTGTCGCGCAACTGTGTTTGGGTTTTCAAGTAAATACACATTTATTTCTGGTTAAGCATTTGGGCATTTCCTCTCTACAGTATTCTTCAGACCGGAGTATAACTCTGTAGGTGTAATATATATATATATATATGGAAAATTTTTCACCATTATTTGAGACATATTCCATTGGATTCATATCCTCTCCCTTATCACGTTCATCTATATCATTTTTCGAAAAAAAAATTGACCCTGCCTGCTCCTTTTTAGTTCCCCCATCCTCATGGCCCATACCTGTAGCCATGACTTGGAAGCTCGGTTCAACACCTTGCAATCTAGTCTCATTGAAACCCAACAAGAACTGAAACAACTATGTGCCAATGTTGCAGCCATCAATACAACCATGCAGTCCTCAATGGAGGAAATCAAACAAGACCTCACCACCCAACTTGAATTAGTCTTTTCGACACTTTGCACCAAACTGCATATCCCTACAGATAACCCTTCCTCTTCCTCACCTCCACATCCCGAATGTGACCATTCCTCTCATTCCAATAACTTTTAGAACCATCACTTTCAAAGTGACCTATTCCCTCTGCGGGTGGATGTGACCAAATTTGATGGCTCAGACCCCATTGGTTGGGTAACCCAAATGGAACATTGTTTCTCTTTATACAAAATTACAGATGACTTGGCCAAACTTCGGTATGGTGTTCTCCATCTAGCTCAAGAACGGTGGAAATGGTGGCAATGGAGAAAAACTTCTCGTTAAGGGTATATTGCTTGGACACACTTTGTAGCAGATCTTTATGAATGCTTTGACACTGACACCAACCATTTGGTCCATTTGACAAAGTTGAAATAATTAGGAACAGTGGAAGACTTTATAGTTGCCTTTGAGTGCTTGAATTTTAGAACAGAGGGCATGTCTGATGCCTTTTTTCAAGAGTGTTTTATCAGCAGCCTCAAGGATGAGATTCGGGCCCATGTCCTCATGGCTCAGCCTCAGAGTTGGGTGGAGGATACTAAAAGAGATAAAGAAGCACAATAAGTTGTATCCTCTCAAAACCAAAAACCCTCCTTTATCCCTCGCCCTAAACCAGTAAATCCCGCTACTCCCTCTGCTCCACTAAAGATCCAAAAATTGACCAGGGTTGAAATGGTTGAATGCCAACAATAAGGCCTTTGTTATAACTGTGATGACAAATATTTCCCAGGACACAAGTGTAAAGAAAAGAATCTTTTTATGGCCATCTCCAGGGATATTTCAAAAGAGGATGTAGAAACTCCCCTTGTGTCTAAGTCACCTGAATCCACTGACATAACCCCTCCCTCAGACCCCTCCCGAAGTAGAACCGGTCATTTCCCTCATTGCTCTCACTAGCTTCTTCGCTCCCCAAACCCTCAAGCTAATCGGTTACATCAAGCATCGAAAGGTCATTATTCTGGTTGATAGTGGCAGCACCCATAATTTTATTCATTACCACATTTCCCAAGAAACTCATTACTACATCTATGCCGTCAATAATTTCCAAATCATGATTGCCAATGGTGGTTCCATGAAATGTGGAGGGCATTTTGAAAATGTGCATCTCCAAATTGGTGACTACCACCTGAAATCCTATGTGTTTGTTATCGACATGGGAGGTTGTGACATTGTGTTGGGTGCAGATTGGATAAGAACTGTGGGTCCCATTCTCATGGATTTTAAAGATTTAACCATGCAATTTGACCAGGAGGGCCACCAATATAAGTTCCAAGGAATCATTGTCAGTTCACCTGAGATCATTAGTTCCCATCGCATGGAAAAGCTTCTCAAAAAAGGTCATTCTGGTGTTATCTCCCAACTCCATGCCATACAAGAAACAAAGACACCCTCGGTCCCACAAGGCCTCCAAGTGATCCATTCTACACATCAATTGGTCTTTTCCACTCCCCAAGGACTCCCTCCTTCCCGTGGTGTTCATGATCATTCCATTCCCCTTGTACCCTGAAGCCTTCCTCTCGATATTCCTCCATATCATCACCCCTTTTCCCAAAAAAGTGAAATTGAGAAAATGGTCTAGGAACTCCTTAATGCAGGCATTATCCGCCCTAGTACGAGCCCCTACTCTTCTCCTATGGTCATGGTTCTAAATAAACAAGTTTATTGGTGAATGTGTCCTAACTTCCGTGCCCTCAAAAAACTTACCATCAAAGATAAATTCCCCATTCCTTTCATTGATGACCTCCTAGATGAATTGAGTGGCACCCAATTCTTCACTAAACTAGATCTTTGTTCCGGCTAGCACCAGATATGTATGAAAGAGGCAGACATTCCCAAGACTGCCTTTAGAAATCATGAGGGCCACTATGATTTTTTTTTATGCCCTTTGTCTTGTGTAATGCCCCTCCACCTTCCAAAGCCTCATGAATCATGTCTTTCGTCCTTTTCTCTACCATTTTGTCTTAGTTTTATTTGATGATATCCTCATCTATAGAAAAACCTGAACAGACCATCGTGCTCATGTGGATCAAGTTCTTCATCTACTCTCTCAACAGTAACTTTTCCTAAAACAATCTAGATGTGCTTTTGGCACCTCATAAGTAGAATACTTGGGTCATTTGGTTGGCAAGGATGGCATCAGGGTGGATCCTAAAATGATTGAAGCTATGCAAGATTGGCCTCACCCAAAGAATCTTAAGAGCTTGCATGGATTTCTGGTCTTAACAGGGTATTATCAAAAGTTTATTAATAATTATGGGAAGATTGCAGCACCTCTCACTGCTCTCCTAAAAAAGAACTCTTTCACTTGGACTCCAACCACTACTCAAGCTTTTCAAACCTTGAAGATGGCCATGTGCACCACTCTAGTCCTTGCCCTTACCGATTTCACAAAGACCTTTTTGTTGGAATGTGATGCCTCAGGGAAAGAAATTGGTGTTGTCCTTATGCAAGAGGGTTGACCTTTGGCCTTTAATGCAGGAGCATCTCCTGAAAAAAGAGAGCCGACACAAAATATGAAGGATAACTGGGCACACGCCAACACCAATTTTAAAAATTTTCCTTGAAGCTGATGCGCTGAACATAAATGAGATCATTTAATTAAGGTGCCTTGGTAAAATGTAATCAGACCTTGAGCGCCCCGCTCTCGTCTGAGATAGACAGAGGCATTTATAGTAGTAGATGTAAGTAGGTAGAATTGAATATTAGATTAGACAATTATAGAATAAAGAGGGAGAATGGATATATACACCCTCATTGTATCATTGTAGTAAGAATTGATAGTTCAGAAAAGATTTAGAAGACTCCAGAGCGTAGGAGAGAAACAAAGAACTGTAGAAGAGCACCCATGTACAGATCTTGAATTAATAGAAGAAGTTGATTCAGATTCATGGCTGTTGTGTTATTCTCTGTGTATGTGTGTTGAATGCTATGCTCATGAGTATTTACTTCCTGTTAAGCATTTTCTATTATGTTGTATGTATGATTTCATGTGTTGATATTGGAATCTGAGAAGAGGTAGAAAGAGTTACAATTGTTTCTCTATTGAGCAAGGATTTCTGCAAGGAGTGCAGTTGAAGTTGTCCGGAAGGGGTGCGTTGACAGAAGGCTCAGAGAGTTAACTTTTGTTCTCATTCATCTTGAAGGTAAAGTTAGTCACAATGCTGTGCAAGGAGTGCACAGGACAAGCTAAGTCTCAGAGTTGCAATTCTGAGCAAAGTATCCGATGGCTGCTGCTGCAGGGGTGTGCAGAGTCAAAATACTTCAACAGGGAGACGTCGTTAAAGATTTTCCGCAAAGAGTGCATGCAAGGAGTTGCTTGGAGAACTTGAAGGTCGTGAGAAAGCTCAAGAGGAATAGACCTTTGAATTCACTGAGAGGTGAGTGCAGAGAGCTACCATGGAAGTCGAGGAGAAGCATCGTAGATTTGGCGAACTAGAAAATGAGTCTCGTGGGGAGGCAATTATTCATTTCACAGAATCATCAGAAGGAGAAGAGATGGACGAAATCTTTGGAGGAGATTTCACGAAGTTTCGAGAGTTGTTAGATCTTCCAGAGGCACGAGGCAGTTACAGCACAAGTGCGGAAAGGATTCAAAGCTCAGGAGGAGCAGCACCGTTGATCCAAGTCGGTCAAATCCGTTGGATTATTCACAAGATCGCCTATCGAGACCTGATGAGAAAAGTGTCCAAAGTTTGGTAAAGAGAATCGTGATATTACGATACGCGATATCTGGACGACCATGAGAACGGTGTGGGGCCACAAGAGTCGGTAAGCAGGAAAGTGGCACATCACATGTCGGGATCTCGTGGGTGGAAAGCCTGAGGATTTGGTATTAAAATTCACGAAGCGCGAGGACACGAAGCAGCGTAGTGGCGAGAGGACTAGGAGCCGTCCATCTGAGGAGGACAGGTGGCAAAGATCGAGAGATCTCGCGAACTCGGGAGTTCACAGGGTGAGAGCCCAAGTATTGGGTACTCAAAGTCACGAAGATGCGAGGAGCGAGGAGAAGAATATCCGTTGGATCTAGACCATAGGAGAACCGTTGGATCTGCACATGGGATCGTGTATCTGGGTCTCGTGAGAAAATACTTGAGGATTTGGCCACGAGGATCGCGATATTGTGATAAGCGATATTCCAACCCTTGGGGGACAGTGTGGGCCATAGCAAAGTCGACGAGTGGAGGACAGGTGGCATAAGTCATCGAGATCTTGCCACGAGAAGTCCCCAAATATCGGCGTTAGGATTCGCAATCTCATGAAGTCTGAAGTCCCGTGAGATAAGGGACCATTGAAAAAGTCAGCTCATGTGCGCATCGAAATTTCGGTGCGTCGGATATCGAGAGTTGGAAAACCAAGTGTTTGATATAGTGAGTTGCGAAGTCGCGATAGGATAAATCATGATAGGAGAAGGGTGAGGTCAGCAGTGACTCATATCAACGCTCGGGGACTTGTAAGATTCACACCCAACCACTAACCTTTGGACTTGCGAAGTCACAAGTTTCGATCCTCCGATAAGCAGAAGGAGGGAAGTCATGAGAAAGAATCTATGGGTAGATAATTCTTGATAGGGAAGTAGAAGAACCTTGGAGTTCTTCAGGCCGAGGAGAAGAAGATCCTGTGAACGGGCGTGCCTGGGTGGCATGTACCTGCGTCAAGTGGTATCAGAGCTTAGAAAATTTTCTTTGCTTTCTGTGGTAGAGGACAAGGAGAGTTCACTATGCCACCAAGTAGAAGAGTTAGACAATCACCCGATCCAGAGGAGGAAATGGAATTTTCCAGAGAAAGAGGTAGGCAAGGGAAGAATCCAGACATGGAGAGAGAAATGTGTAAACTTCGTGCCAGAATGGAGGACATGGAGACATCGCAGAGGCGCAAAGCTGATGTAGGAGATATCAGTGAATCCGAGGATGAAGGTGATGTTGGACATAGAGAAGAATAAATCCCAGCAGAAGATGCAGCGATTGAACGCTTACTTAAAGATGTTGCAAGAATGAGTACAAAGGTAAAGATGGACATTCCAGTTTATGAGGGAAATCTAGATGCGGAATAGCTGCTAGATTGGGTTAGAGCTCTAGACACTTAATTTGATTATGAAGATATCTAAGAAGATAAGAAGTTCAGACATGCCGTCATGAGATTAAAAGGACATGCAGCCTTGTGGTGGGATGAACTACAAGCTGATAGGCATTGCCAAGGCAAGTAGAAAATTAGGAGCTGGGACAGGATGATTGCAAAGATGAAGGAAAAATTCATTCCCATGGATTACCAAATTTGTCTGTTCAAGAGGATGCAGAACCTGAGATAGAAGTTGATGACAGTGAAGGAGTATACTGAGGAATTTTACAGGTTGAATATCAGGGAAGGTCATCGTGAAAGCAATGATGAAAAGGTGGCCAGGTATATGAATGGCCTGAGATATGAAATTCAGGATGAAATAAATATGGCAACCATATGAATGGTGGAGGATGCCTATCAAATGGCTTTGAAAGCTGAAGAGAAGCTGAGCCGTAAGAAAGGTCAGCGAGGCAGAGGCATGAGTCAGCCCAAAGGAAAATCGGTTGCCCAAGATAAATACCAGAAGCCCAAGGATGACTGGAAGAAACCTCAGACTCAGACAGAGAGAGGTGGAAGTTCACAGCGAGGGCGATATGATGAGAAAAGAGAACAACATCCTAAGCAAAGAGGAGGATATGCTGATAATAATAGGTTTCCTCATACCAGAGGTAGAGGAAGAGGAAGAGGTGGAGTAATCACATGCTTCACATGTGGAAAAAATTGGCACAAGTCATTCGAGTGTCCAGAGAAAAGGAAAGAAATTGGAGAGACTCACATCGCCGAGGCACAGAGGTGAGAAGATGAGGTAGAGTACGCTGAAGGCAGAAGATCACTGGTGATGTGGAAGGTCCTTTTGACGCCAGAGAAGGAGATGGAGAATTCAGCGTAGAGGAACAGTCTTTTTAGGACTGCTTGTAAGACCAAGGATAGAGTGTGCAAGGTCATCGTGAACAGTGGAAGCATCGATAATCTTGTTTCAACCGAGATGGTAGAAAAGTTGGAGCTAGAGACAGTTGATCACCCGAGTCCATACAAAGTTTCATGGCTACATAAGGGACATCAGGTAAATGTCACTAAACAGTGCTTAGTTGACATTAATATAGGAGGATATAACGATAAGATTTTATGTGATGTTATTCCTATGGATGTTTGTCATTTATTGCTGGGTAGACCATGGCAATATGATAGGAATGTAATTCATGATGGGAGGATGGATACATATACCTTGGAGAGGAATGGGAGAACTCATATGTTGTATCCAATTGAAGATAAAGAGGTGAAGCTGGAGGCAAGAAACAAAGTACTTCTCATGAGTGGGAAGGAACTTCTTATAGAAGTTAAGAAGAAGGAGGATCCACAATTCTTTGTGGTCAAAAAACCAAGAATTGTTCTGACTAGTACAAGGGTGGATGAATTTCTAGAAGAAGTTCAAGAACTACTGGAAGAGTTTGCTGATATTGTAGTGGATGAATTACCTCGTTCGCTGCCACCAATGAGAAGTGTGAGCCATCACATTGATCTCATACCAGGAGCTAGTTTACCAAACAAAGCCACGTACAGATTAACCCCACAGGAGAATGAGGAGGTCAAGAAGAAGGTCCAGGAGTTGTTGGACAAGGGATTGGTTAGAGAAAGCTTGAGTCCGTGTGTTGTTCCAATGGTACTCAGTCTGAAGAAAGACGGAGGCTAGAGTATGTGCACTGATTCAAGAGACATTAATAAGATAACTATTAGGTATAGATTCCCATTGTTGAGGATGGATGATCTGATGGACTACTTAAGTGTAGCAAATTGTTTTTCAAAGATAGATTTGAAGAGTGGATATCATCAGATTCGTATGAGAGAAGGTGACGAATGGAAAACAACATTCAAGACAAACGAAGGTTTGTATGAATGGCTTGTCATGCCATTTGGCTTGAAGAATGCACCAAGTACCTTTATGAGGTTGATGAATGAAGTCCTGAAGGAGTTCATCGGGAATTTTTTCATTGTGTATCTGGATGACATATTTATTTTCAGCAAGACAAAGGCTGAGCATTTGAAGAATTTGGCTATTGTGATGAAGAGATTACAGCAAGAGAAGTTGTTGATAAACATGAAGAAGTCCTCATTCATGAAGACATAACTCATTTATTTGGCGTTTGTTATATCTGCAAATGAATTGAGGATGGATCCAAATACGGTGGAGGTAATCAAGAATTGGCCATCACCGAGGAACGTATTTGAGATGAGGAGTTTTCATGGACTGGCTAGTTTCTACCAAAAATTCATCAGAAATTTCAGTGGGATTAGTGCAGCAATTTCAGGTAAAATGTGATGCAAGCAGGTTTTCCATAGGAGCAGTCTTGAGCCAGGAAGACAGGTCGATTGCATGTTTCAGCGAGAAGCTAAATGAGGCGAAAGAGAAATATTCCACATATGATAAGGAATTTTATGCCGTCATACAGGCATTGAAGAAATGGAGACACTATTTGATTCCAAGAGAATTTATTTTATATAGTGATAACCATGCATTACAATTTGTGACTCAACAGGAAAAGTTGAATCAGAGGCATGTTAAATGGGTAGAATACATGCAAAATTTTACATTTGTAATTAAACATATTTTGGGTACTGCTAACAAAGTGGTTGATGCTTTGAGCAGGAAAAGTTTGCTGATGCAGGAATTCAAAGTCAGGACGTTAGGCTTTGATGATCTTAAGGACATGTATGTAGATGATCAAAACTTTAAGGAAGCGTATGAGGTAGCTGAGAATCCAGTTCTCAAAGACAGAAGTCAGTGGATAGAGTATGTAATCCAGGATGGATTGTTGTTCAAAGGCAATCAACTGTGTATTCCAAATTGCTCCATGAGGGAGAACTTGTTGAAAGAAAAACATAGTGGAGGATTGGCTGGACACTTTGGCCATGATAAGACATTTGCAAAGCTGAGTGAGTCATACTTTTGTCCAGGTATGCGGTCAGAGATCAAGAGTTTTGTAGACAGGTGCAGGATTTGCCAGCATTCAAAGGGAAGAAAGAAGAATGTAGGATTTTATCAGCCATTGCCCATACCTGACAAGCTGTGGGATGAAATTAGCATGGATTTTATATTGGGATTGCTAAGAACCCAAAGAGGTGTTGATTCCATCTTTGTGGTAGTGGATAGGTTTTCCAAGATGGCACATTTTATCCCATGCCAGAAGACCAGTGATGTGACTCACATCGCAAATCTGTTCTTCAAGGAGGTCGTTCGACTTCATGGATTGCCGAAAAGCATAGTTTCAGACAAAGACACAAAATTCATAGGGCATTTCTGGAGGACATTATGGAAGAAGCTAGGAACTAATTTGATGTTTAGTTCTTCTTATCATCCTCAGACAGATGGGCAAACAGAAGTGGTGAACAGAAGTCTGGGAGACTTGTTGAGAAGCTTGGTGATGGAGCACCATAGTAGTTGGGACAATATATTGCCACAGGCATAGTTTTCCTATAATGACTCAGTAAATCGGAGCACAGGAAAAAGTCCATTCCAGATTGTCTATGGGACGTCACCAAGGGGAGTTTTTGAATTAAGGGATTCATAACAGACTGCTGCTAGCAGTGCTAGTGCAGGAGAATTTGCTGAAGCAATGAAGGAACTTCACAGCCAGGTGAAGGAGTGACTATTGAAGTCAATTCAGGAGTACAAATGCAGAGCAGATCAACATTGGAGACAACTTCAGTTTGAAGTTGGTGATCTAGTTCTAGCGCATTTGAGGAAAGAAAGGTTCCTGAGGGGAACATATAATAAATTAAAAATGAAGAAAATTGGGCCATGTAAGGTCTTGAGGAAAAGGGGACAAAATGCTTATGAAATTGAGTTACCAGATGGGATCGGAATATCTCTGATATTTAATGTTTTGGATTTATATCCATATAAAGCTGATGAAGCAGGAGTAGAAATCCATGATCAACCAGAGGTCCAGTGGCAGAAGAAAATGCCAGTTGCAGATAAGCCACAGATGGAACATATACTGAATAAACGAGTGGGTAAGAAAACTAGAAGGAAAGAATATTTTGAATATTTGGTCAAGTGGAAGGGCCATCCAGTTGAATATGCCAGCTGGGAGACTGAAGCAGAGATATGGAAGCATGGACATACCATGCAGGAGCTCATGGACAGGAGCCCATGAAAATTTTCAAGTGAGGGAGTATGATGCAGGAGCATCTCCCGAGACAAGCCAGCCGACACAAAATACGAAGGATAGTTGGGCACACGCCAACACCAACAGGTGCATTGATAGAAGGCTCAGAGAGTTAACCTTTGTTCTCATTCGTCTCAAAGGTGAAGTTAGTCACAGTGCCGTGCAAGGAGTGTGCAGGCAAAGCTAAGTCTCAGAGTTGTGATTCTGAGCAGAGTATCCGACGACTGCTGCTACAGGGGTGCGCAGAGTCAAAAGACTTCAACACATAGACGTCGTTAAAGATTTTCCGAAAGGAGTGCATGCAAGGATTTGCTTGGAGAAATTGAAGGTCGTGAGAAAGCTCAAGAGAAATAGACCTTTGAATTCACTGAGAGGTGAGTGCAGAGAGCTGCCGTGGAAGTCAGGGAGAAGCGTCGTAGATTTGGCGAAGTGGTGAATGAGTCTCGTGGGGAGGCACTTATTCATTTCACAGAATCATCAGAAGGAGAACGGACGAACGAAATCTTTGGAGGAGATTTCACGAAGCTTTGAGAGTCGTTAGATCTTCCAGAAGCACGAGGCAGTTACAGTGCAAGTGAGGAAAGGATTCAAAGCTCAGGAGGGGAAGCACCATTGATCCAAGTCAGTCAGGGTCATTGGATTATTCACGAGATCGCCTATCGGGACCTCATGAGAAAAGTGTCCAAAATTTGGTAAAGAGAATCGTGATATTGTGATACGCGATATCTTAGTGACCATGAGAATGGTGTGGGGCCACAGGAGTCGGTAAGCAGACAGGTGGCACATCGCATGTCAGGATCTTGTGGGTGGAAATGCTGAGGATTTGGTATTAAAAGTCGTGAAGCACGAGGACACGAAGCGACGAAGTGGTGAGAGATCTAGGAGCCGTCCATCTGAGGAGGACAGGTGGAAGAGATCGAGAGATCTCATGAACTCGGGAGTTTGCATGGTGAGAGCCCAAGTATTGGGTACTCAAAGTCACAAAGACATGAGGAGCGAGGAGAATAATAGTCATTGGATCCAGACCGTAGGAGAACCGTCGGATCTGCACGTGGGATCATGTATCGGGGTCTCGCGAGAAAAGACTCGAGGATTTGTCCACGGGGATCGCGATATTGCGATAATCAATATTTCGACCGTTTGGGGATAGTGTGCGCCATAGAGAAGTCGGTGAGTGGAGGACAGATGGCATAAGTCATCGAGATCTCTCTGCGAGAAGTCCCCAAATATCAGCATTAGGATTCTCGATCTCGCGAAGTTTGAATTCCCACGAGATAAGAGACCGTTGAAAAAGTCAACTCACATGCGCATCGATATTTCGGTGCATCGGATATCGAGAGTTGGAAAACCAAGTGTTTGATATAGTGAGTTGCGAAGTCGTGATAGGATAAATTGCGATAGGAGAAGGGTGAGGTCAGCATTGACTCATATCGGCGCTCAGGGACTCGTAAGGTTCAAACCCGACCACTGAACTTTGGACTCGCGAAGTCACGAGTTCCGATCCTCTGATAAGAAGAAGGAGGGAAGTCGCGAGAAAGAATCTATGGGTAGATAATTCCCGATAGGGAAGTAGAAGAACCTTGGAGTTCTTTGGTCCGAGGAGAAGAAGATCTTGTGAATAGGCATGCCTAGGTGGCGCGTACCTGCGTCAACCTTTACCAGCAAGAAATTGTCTGAACGAAATCTGGGCAGATCCCTCTATGAAAAGGAAATGTTGGCTATTATGCATGTCATTGATCTATGGTTCCCTTATCTATTGGGGAAACATTTAAAAATTAAGAAATACCATCAAAGCCTCAAGTATTTTCTAGAACAACGGATTTCCTCCTCAGAACAAAAACAAATGGGTGACTAAGCTCTTTGGATATTATTATGATATCATTTACAAGAAAGGAAAATACAATATGGTTGCGGATGCACTTTGCCGCAAATATGAAGATGAAGGATCGTTTTTTTCTCTTTCATTCATTGTCCCAGATTGGCTCCAAGTTGTTAGTCAAGAATGGATACAAGATCCCAAAAGTTCACAATTGATACAACAATTATAGTCCAATGCTCCAGCTTCCCCAGGGTACTCTTCGCTCGATGATGAACGTCTATACAAAGGTCATTTGTATTTAAGTAAACAATCAAAACTTAAATATATGGTACTTTCTGACCTTCATGCTACACCCACAGCAGGGCACTTTGGGTTCACCAAAACCGATGACAGGGTCAAACGTTCCTTTTTCTGGGATGGTATGAGATAGGACATTCGTAATTTTTCAACTGAATGTGATGTATGTCAATGCAACAACAGAGAAACAGTCAAATCTCCAGGCACATTACGACCACTTCCGATTCCACCTACTATTTGGATGGATATCTCTATGGATTTTATTACCGGCTTACCCAAATCAGGAAATAAATCAGTCATCATGGTGGTTGTTGATCACCTTTCCAAGTATGCTCATTTCTATGCCCTTCAACACCCGTTTACAACATCCATGGTGGCTCAAATTTTCATGGATTAGGTCTTCAAGCTTCATGGCATGCCGCACTCTATTGTTTCTTATCGCGACCCAACTTTCACAAGCAATTTTTGGCAAGAACTATTCAAGATACAAGGCACCGAATTACATCTCAGCACAACTTATCATCCCTAGAATGATGGCCAAAGGGAAGTTGTCAACAAGTGTTTGGAAACATATTTCATGTGTTTTTCCTGGGAAAAGAAAAATCAGTGGCCTCAATGGTTACCTCTAGCTGAATGGCGGTATAACACTTCATACCATATAGCTACATGCATGACTCCTTTTGAAGTAGTATATGGACAAAAGCCACTTTCAGTTCTCTCATACTTACCAGGTGCCTTGAAGGTCTAGGTCGTTGACCTAACACTTACAGCTCGAGAGGATATTCTACGTACACTCAAAGAGAATTTGTTCATGGTACATAATTGCATGAAGCAACAAGCAGATAAAGGTCACTTTGAACGTCAATTTGCAGAAGGGGATCAGGTGTTTCTTCGATTGCAACCTTATAAGAAAACTTCCCTCAAGGTCGAACATTGCTAGAAGATAGTGCCCAAATTTTATGGTTCTGATACCGTTCTCAAGAATGTGGTACAAGTAGCCTATCAGTTAGCTTTGCCCAGCCATTCGGAGCTACATCCTTTTTTTCATGTTTCATGCTTAAAGAAGGTGATTAGAGCTAAGTTCCAAATATAGACCAACCTTCCAAAGTTAGCTGAAGAAGGATCCATTTGGCTACATCCAGAAGCAGTTTTGGACCAGTATGAGCGTCGCCTACGTCAGAGAGCCATCAAGGAAGTCCTAGGCCAGTGGAAAGATACAAATCCAACAGATGCCACTTGGGAACCAGCTACCATTCTACAACAATTTCCTCATCTCAAGCCTTGAGAAAAAGGTTGTTTTTAAGGGGGTAGACATGTTAGGGTCCTAACCTGCACATAGGTAGAACAATATATTCGGATGTAATAAAGGTCAATATTAGTAAGGCCTTTCAAAAAATAGAATAAGGCGGATGTAAAAAGACCTAATATAAGCTTCCACTTCTAGAAGGATCTTCCTCTAGATGCTTATTTTTATTATAAATAAGAGTCGAGGGTATGAGAACCCTATCTTGGATATTATTGTAATAGAGCTCTGCTCAACTAGAGGTTGCCCCCTTGAAGAGGCCCATGAAAATTGCTTTCAGATTCAAAGTTTTATTTCTGTTATTATTCTCTTATCATTTCAATGCTATTTTGGTGAATGTTCTGGTTATATTGTTGTTATTCTACCATTTCTAGCATTTTATTTATGTTCTGCAT
Organism: Picea engelmannii; assembly: GCA_009831015.1. Taxonomy (NCBI): domain Eukaryota; kingdom Viridiplantae; phylum Streptophyta; class Pinopsida; order Pinales; family Pinaceae; genus Picea; species Picea engelmannii. The sequence continues at coordinate 101,617 of ML791868.1, forward strand.
ACATTTTATATCTTGTATATTACATTATAACTATATCATAGTTATATTCTAGCATAAGTACTCAAAGCCATCATATCCCTATTTTTTTTATGACCCTTATCTCTTGGGAAATCCATGTTTCATAAGTTCCTATCTACCATTCTTTCTTTTGAGGCCCAATACCCCTTGGTCTTCCTCAAAGTTACACAGGGAAGAGCGTAGGATTTGAAGATGTCCTATGTGGCTCGAGGACTAAGGAATACAAATAGCAGTTATGGGAAATTTCAGTGGTGAGGTCAGGAATGAATTTCATATATTATTTTTTATTTTAATAAAATGAATATATATCTTCTTTCCCTCCCCTAAATTCTGATTTATTTGCATCAATTTGATTTTTTTTGGTATTTAGTTGTTGTTTTAATTCTCTTGACAAGATTTGGTTAAAATACTTATTTAACATTTGTTGTTGTTTATAACAAAGGTTTGATGAAGGTTTTTATTTCATTGTGTGTAGGTCTAGAATCTTAGAGAGGAGCACAAACGATTGGAGTGAAGACAACCTATGAGGCTCATCCCCAATTGGCTATCAAAACCAAGTGAGTCCCTCATAACTAACTAATAGTTATTTGGAAGTTGTTGTAGTCTACTCTAGGAAAATATTTGTATCTCTATTAATGACCATCCTTAGCCATAGGATGGTCTTCATTGACAACAATATGTGAGTCTAAGAAATTCTAAGTTCTTATCTGAATGTAATCATCTCTCCTAGTGGAGTTTCCATGTGTTGACCCAATATTTGGTCAACAATACTAGAACCACAAAGTGTTGTGAGATCTTTCCTAATTGTAAGTTTTTGAAAACATATTACATAAGGGAATCGAACCAAATTCTTAAATAATCTCTATGACTAAACCCTTGATCATAGCATACCCTTCTCCAAATCACACCTAGAAGGAAACCAATGAAGACTACCACCTAGTTATATCAAAGGAATAAGGTTTATCGAATGACTCAAAGGTGAATGTGTTTATATTTTATATTTTTTTAGCTTCATAATGTTCAACAATTTTGATGATTATATGTGATAATGTGATTTAGTACATGTGTATGACATTTTTATTACATTTATGGTTTTCAATATCATCATTATGATAGTGCTCATTAGATCACAGTTCCTTGGTTATGAAAATGGATGATTATGTGACATTTCATAACTTCATTAATGGTTGTTTTTAGTTCATTCACATGGACGTTGGCACTTTTATTAGACGTGTTGATGTAATATCAATGTAGATAATGGTTTTGTCTTTGATTTTTTAAGTTAATGGTTACCTTGAACCTACACAATACAAACAATGGTTAGCATTCAATGTTATATATGTATGTATGTAGAATGTAGAATGTGGTGTTAAGTTGTAATATAGTTTTCCAACACTTTAGCTACACAACTTAGTTACTTAGTCTTGTTTGACGTCATTGATGGCATGCATTTTATGATTCTTTAATTGTTCTCTTGATGTGCCCCCTAAGCACCTTTTTTCCCTACTAATGTGATGGATGATATTTAGATTTCTAGACTTTGGATAAAAATGGATTTTTGAGGTGGATTATGTGTTATCATTGTGGTGGTTTCATCAAGATTTTCAATGTTGTTATATAGTTGTAGCACTTTAGCTATGAAACTTAGTTACCTCTATCCTTCTTGAAATTAGTGATGACATGGTTTTGATGGTTGTTTTAGTGTGATTTGGATGTGCCTCCAAAGCACTTGTTTACTCCTATTGATGTAACATTTGATATTTAAAGTTTTGGACTTTAGGAAAAATGGATTTTCAATATTTTTTTTTTTCATATGACCAACCATCAAATCAAATTCATTTCCATTAAAATATCATAAAAAAATGTTTACTGACCATAATAAATAATCAATTATATATATATATATATGTGTGTGAGGAAATATAATCAATTTATAATATTATAATTGTGATAGACATTTGATCTATAGATTAAAAAAAAATGATTTCAAACCACGTTTCTCATAATACTATCAAAATCAAACGATACGATGAGAAGACATGGATAACACAAACACTATTCTTTGATATTCAATACGATTTTAAGTCCTTGCATTTAAATACTTACTCCATCAACCTAAATTTATGACAAATAATTTTAAACTCACAATCATAAGCTTTAATTATTAATCTTTAATACATAATTTTAAACTTATTTCCTTAAAATGATTAATATTGTTCTTAGTATGGTGAATGGTTAAGGAATTCTTGGTATGGCTGTTGTGATATGGTTATGTTGGTTGATTGATAGAGTGAGTAGAACTCTTATGGTTTAGTACTGATATGATTCCCATAGTATACTGGTTTCTTATACATGATTAAGTAACATTCATATTGTATGGTTGAGGAGCACAAGTAAGTTGTGGGAAAACATAGATGTGTTGTGATTGGACAATGAAAGACAAAATTAAATGTGACTGAAGGTTGAAAAGGTTCTAAGTTTTTTATAGAGAGAAAACCCTAATTACTCAGAAGTCATAAGTAGGTTGTAGTATAGACTGGCCACGTACATACACGAGTTGTACTACTAGTAGGATGCGTACATACGCATGTTGCACTACTGATAGGTCGTATACCTGTTGATAGATTGGTATATGTTGAGGATTGATTCCTCTTCTCAGTTGGCGTTGAGTTGTGTAAGTTGAGTCTTGCATTGTAGAGCTGGTGCTCTTGTGGAGTTGTAACTCTATTCAATTGTTGTTGATAACCCAAGGATTTTAGTCCATAATAAAAAGAAAATTATACATACATCTTGTGTTCTTTGTGTTCCTTGTGGTGATGACGTATTGATGATATCTGTTGTTGGTATATGTTGTTGATGTATGTCCACATTTAACTAGTTATAAATGACAACAATAAGTGATGAGTAATTGGTGATTGCTAACTAAGGATTTTTGTGAAGGGGAAGTTTTAAAAAGAGCCCTACACTAATTCACCCCCCCTCTCAGTGTGGTCTGTGTGTCCAACAATTGTTATCATAGCAAGACTTCACTATAATCCTTAAAAATCTTGGAGGAGATCCATGGACATACAAATGGATGATGAAGTTCCAATCCTTGATGAGGAAAATTATTCTACATGGACAATAGAAATGAAAGTGAATTTGAAGGAAATAGGAGAGGGTGTTTGGAAAGAAACTATTCGTGGATCACGTGCTTTGAAGAACAAGTCAAAGTTTGCAGCTCAAAAAGAAGAAAAGAGGAATAATGCATTGGCTCTCAAGACCATTCTTAGTGGACTGTCAATTCCTCTCAAAGAGAGCATGAGACAATGCACTTCCGCCAAGGATCTATGGCTAAATCTAGAGGAGACATACCAAAGAGAGAAGGAAGATGCTAAAGAAAAATCCTCTAATTGCAATGATTCTAAGTATGATGTTGTTGGAAAAAAGGAATGCCTTGAAGAAAATTCCATCAAGATCAATGAAGGTAAAGAATCTCCAAAAACCCCTGATTGCAATATTTCAAAAAGTGATGATGTTGAATATTTCTCTACAAGTGAAGAAGAAAATATAGAAATAGTTTGTATAGAGTTAGATGATAGTTATCCTATGAAACAAGCAGAAGAAGAACTATCAGAGCTTAAAAATAAAGTTGAATGGGGTCTATTTGAATACAAATATGACCTTGTTACATAGAATATAGTTATCTTTCTGATAACACAAAAAGGTTTCTAAAAAAGAAACAAAGGCATATATTGAAGTTAAAGGAAATGCTCAAGGAACAAGAAGAAAGTAAAAAGACTCAATTAGAAGAAATAGAAGAAGAGATCAAAAGACTAAAGAATGAAATAAAAGAGAATAATAAGCTAGATGATGAGATTAGCAAAAGTCTNAATGTCCATCTCAAGACCCAAATTGAAGAAGCCAAAAGGGTGGAGGAATTACTAAAGAATCAAGTAAATTAAAAGGAAGAGTCATGTCATAAGTTGGAAGATGAAGTTGTTTATCTTAGAAATAAATTAGAGAAGTCAAACAAATTCTTGAATAGCTCAACAATATTTATTGAGATATTGGATAGTCAAAGATCACCAAATGATAAATCAAGTCTTGTATACAAGAAAGAAGCTACACATGTTGAAGAAAGAACTTCAAAGAAGCATGAGGTAAGTCCCTCACTCTCAAAGGATGGAAATAATGTTGCAGGTCAATCATATACACAAGGCAAGGAAAGCTTCAAAAGAACAAAGCAAGGAAGACATCAAGAAGCCATCTTTACACCTCAAAGAAGAGAAACACCTTCAAGATGGACATCAAAGCAAAGGTATGGAAATGTTTTTCATGTTCGATGTTACTCATGTAATGAATATGGTCACAAAGATTTGGAATGTATATATTATGCAAGGAAATATAGTGAAAAATTTCATAACACCCTAAGGTGTTGGAGATCTAATCAGGTAGGACATATTGATGCTCATTGTCACACCATGAGATGCTACAACTATAGTGGATTTGGCCAAAAATCCCAGGATTGCTGGAACTTAAGAAGAATGTCTATGATGAGGACTTCATATAGCATGACTAGAAGAAGGCATGAAGTTAGGAAGGAAGACATTTTTGAAAATATGGAAGCTCAAAGATCAAGTTTTGAAAAGCAAGGACACCTTCAGAAGTGGGTGAAGAAAAATTAATGGCCAGAATAGAATGACATCCTTAAGGGAAGCTCCAGTTTTTCATCTTCATAAGCATACGCAGGTTACAATGGTAACAGTCATGTACATACACAAGCTGACCTATGAATAGGTCATGTACATACTCGAATGCTCTGTGCAACAGGCCACATATATGTGGTAAAAATCCTTGGGAAAAGGGTTATGCATATGCGTTGCAACATGGTATGAGGGTATAACTCTATGTTACAGGTTCTGACATGGTTTTTTGTAAGTTTTCATGATTACATGTGGGCATACATAATTGTTGTATGTATGGTGGTGATATGTGGTTGAGTGTTGAAAGACTATCTTAGATGCATGGTAGTAACTCTAGAATGTGGATTGAGACACTTTTATATTAAGGAACAATGATGGTTGTGACAATGAAGTTATGGTACTTTGATTATGAGATATATCATGATGATGCTAGCTAGAGATGTCATTGATTTATTGAGGCACACTTCTAGTACATGTATTATTGGATGCTTAGTATTGACTGTAGTGAATGGTGGTTGAGGATGATCTATTGGGATACATGGTTGATACATATTTGAGTTCCATTGATATATCTTAATATGTATTGTGAGATGCATATTTTTTTTATATCTTGGTGCATGCATTTGGCATGAGGATGGACTACATAGTGGGACATGTAGTTGATGAGTTGATGAGGTGGTCATATTGTACATCATTGATGAGTTATAACTTGATCTATAGTTGATGCATGATTGGTACACTGTTGGCACATGGTTAGAGGCACCTACTAGCAGTATGATTGGCACATGGTGTATGGTGGATATGGAATACATGCATGAGGACACATATTGATTGTAGTTCATCTTGTTGTGGTATCGGTGCATGGTTGATGCACTTGCTTGGTACAAGTGGTGATACATGTTTGGTGCACTTGTTGATGTATGGATGATATAGTTAAAACACTTCATTGATTAAGATACATGATTGTGGCACTTGGTTCTTGCTAGAGGCATATCATGAATGATATGACACTTGTTTGAGGCACATGGTTGGCATGTTCGTAGAGGCATATAGTTGATGCACTCCATTGATGATATATTATGGCATATGATATGGTATTGATGTACATGGTTGATGTACATGGGTATTGCACATGGCTGGCACATGATGTACTTGGTTGATGTTTTGTTCATAATTCTGTATTCATTTTTGACATATCTTTTTCTTCATAATGTATGGTATGGCACAAGTTTGATTCATGGACAGGTCCAAGGATCATCATAAAAAGAGCATTTGATCTATGTTCTGGTTTGTAGTGGTAGCATATTGTTCATATTGTAGAGAAGATAGGGGGAGACCTAACCAAAGGGGGATTCATTCTTATTTCCATGATTCCAGGAGGATAGATTTATCAGATGCAAAGATAAATACTTGAAAAAGAGACATATACTTGGATAAAGAGAACATATGCATATTTCTAGGGGGATCAATGGTCACATGGGGAGCATGAGCTATATATCTTCAGCATTACATCAGAGTGATATCCCTTGTTCAAAAGGGGAGATATTATTCAGAGGAAGACCAAAGGCATTCAGACAGAGGGAGAAACCCCAAGGAGAGTTTAGGAAGGGGGATCATCCCCAAGGGGAGAATGACCCTTTTCCATTGATGTCAAAGGGGGAGAAATAGTCACATTGATGTGGTTGAGATGCCTATTGATGTAAATAAATGCCTTGTCTACATGTTTCCATCAATAATTGGTGTTGACATCAATGTTGGTATTTCCATCAATACCAAAGGGGGAGATTGTTGGATCACGTTGTCATTGATGCCAAAGGATTGATGTCAAAGGAAAAATTTCTTGGCATAATGAATTGATGTAGTGATTGATGGATCATGTATTGAACTTGATGTCAATGGATTTATGTCAAGAGTATTCATAGTCGTATGCATAGATGAAGATGGATCAACGAGTTTTCATTAATATATGATGCATAGTTGGATTGATGTAAAGATGAATCATTATTGTATTGTTATGGTTGTACAAATGGATGAAATCCAAAGTGGTCCCCTTACGGTGAAATCCCTCATAGGAATATTCTTTTGGTGAACTCCAAAGTGGTACCCTTATGGTGAAATCCCTCACGGTAAGATGCTTTGTAGTTGAGTTATCCTAGAAGTATGGTTAGAGAAATCATGCTTAATTATGGAATAATGACATGAATATTAGTGAATTTTTTAGTGAAACTATCCTAGATGTATAGTGCTTGTCAATCCATTTCCGGTGGTATGTGGAACATAAAATAATTCCTCACAGTTTGAGAGTTATGGCCTTACGAAGTTGAAGGACCCTCATATGTTGTCTTAAAGCCCCAAAAGGTCAAAGAAGTCAAAGTGATTGCAAAGAATAAATTATTTAAATAATAAAGTGAAGTTACAAAGTCAAAGAGGATTATAAGTGACAAAGTCAAGGAGGATTATTCAGATAATAAACTGAAGTAACAAAGTAAAAAATGATTATTTAAATAATAAAGTGAAGCGACAAAATCAAAGAGGATTATTTAAATAATACAGTGACGTGACAAAGTCAAAGAGAATTATTTAAAGTGAAGTGACAAAGTCAAGGAGGATTATTTAAATAATAAAGTGAAGTGACAAAGTAAAAAAAGATTATTTAAATAATAAAGTGAAGTGACAAAATAAAAAATGATTATTTAAATAATAAAGTTAAGTGACAAAGTCAAGGAGGATTATTTAAATAATAAAGAAAATGGAGAACTTTCTAATTATGGAGAGTGGTTATAATAAGGTTAACCCTAAAATGACAAAAATGGGTTAAGTGGTCAAGTGGCTATCGGATACATGGACAAGTGGAAAATTGGGCAAATTGGGACATAGGTGACTATGTGGACAAAGTGGCTATATGGACAAAGTGGCCTAGAAGATGCTTTTAAGGAAGCTACTTGGAGAGTATAAATAAGAAGCAAGGGTCTATTGTGAAAATCATCTCTTCAGCATAGCTTGAAGATATATTATGAGAGGGAGTGATTGACTAGAAGATCTCATGGGTGCATCAAATTTTCAGTAAGTCTGAGATCACGACGACAAAATTTTCAGAAGTTCAGAAACCCTAGTTTCTGAAGGAGTACGCGAGCAGCAGTGGGACAAAGTGCGTACAGTTGGATGAAGTCATGGATAATTGAGTGTGAGTTGATGCCAGGTTCTTGAAGTTTGAAGCAAGTTCCAAATCTACATTCTATGGGCTCAGATCTGCCATATAAACTCTGGTATGGTTACTTAGTTGTCTTGATGGATACTCTTGCTTATTATATGGTGAATGCTTAAGGAATTCTTGGTATGGTTGTTGTGATATGGTTATGTGGGTTGATTTATAGAGTGAGAAGCACTCTTATGGTTCAATACTGATATGATTTCCATAGTATATTGGTTGATTATACATGATAATTAAGTAGCATTCATATTGTATGGTTGAGGAGCATGAGTAAGTTGTGGGAGAGCATAGATTTGTTGTGATTGGACAATGAAAGATAGAAGTGCATGTGACTGAAGGTTGCAAAGGATATGCGTTTTTTATAGAGAGAAAACCCTAATTACTTAGAAGGAATACGCATGCTATAGTACAGATTGGACACGTACATATGCGAGATGTACTACTAGTAGGATGCGTACATATGCGTGTTGTACTAATGACAGGTTGCATACATGTTGACATATTGGTATCTATTGAGGATTGATTCCTCATATTAGTTGGTGTTGAGTTGTGTAAGTTGAGTCTTGCATGGTAGATTTGGTGCTCTTATGGAGTTGTAACTCTATTCAGTGGTTGTTGATAAACCAAGTATTGTAGTTCGTAATTAAAAGAAGATTGTACATACATCTTGTGTTATTTGTTTTCCTTGTGGTGATGACTTATTGATGATATTTGTTGTTGGTATATGTTGTTGATGTATGTTCACATTTAACTGGTTATAAATGACAGCAATAAGTAATGAGTAATTGGTGATTGCTAACTAAGGAGTTTTGTGAATGGGAAGTTTTAAAACGAGCCCTACACTGATTCAACCCCCCTCTCAGTGTGGTTCATGTGTGAAATAGATGGGGTGTTCCTTAATTCATTCCTCTTAATGGATCTCTTCCCATAGAATTTGACTTATTTTCTCTCAGATAAGGATATAGAGACTTTATAGTACCATGTGGCTTGTAGTGATCAATAGTAAGATCTTTTGATATTGATAATGGGAATACATAAATGTCCCATGATTGATAAATTCTACAAGTTCTCAATGACAACTCATCTATTCTCACTTTCTAGAATGTACGAGGTACTTTGACTCCCATTATCATTATCAATGGGTGTTATCACGTTTCTTAATGCTATACATGAATGATCAATAATGAAACATTTTACCATGTGTTTGACATCAACTCATTTATTTACATGGTATATATTCTTACCTTTGGTGGGTTTGGATGAAATACCTTAGGCCTTAGTAGCATCTTCTCATTATGTTGTTTCCTCAATTGCACAATATAGTACCACTCACCCATATGACATTGGGACTTTTGGAGGATCAGTATTTTCATCTCACTATTCCAGCCATCCTCCTGATATATCCAAGGACACAGATCCATTATGTATTTGTTCATAACTATGATATGTTTATTACATGGATATACCATGTATATTTTCATGGCCATGATATTTAATTTATATATATACTTCATAAATCCATAGTGTACTTGATTTGGTGGAAATGATTATCCACACTTGAGCATAGGTATGCCTACCTTGGGACAAGATTCATTTGATGCCTTTTTTTTGTTGTAGGTACTTTCCTGATCCAAAGTCTGGTGAACTCCACCTAGCTCAACTCAAGAGATTATTCCACAATATTGTAATGTATTTCATCCATCGTCTCTTGTTTCGACCTAACAAATTATGGGGCATATGGTACAACATATTTTTCCACCACCATAGCATAGATGCATTTGTTTGACCTTTATTCCTTCCATATTTATCTTTGGCATCTTCGTCCCACCCAGAAATCTATTTGAAAAGGATTCATGGAAATCCTCTCATACTCTATGCTCATTATAGGAGTGATTACTTTCCCTTTTCCTTCATCAAAGGAGTGAGTGCATTCAAAAATCACTAAAAAAATATAAGAAAACATGAAAATTACAAGCTCTTGAGTGGGGTTTATGGGAAAACTACATTTGTAAATCCCTAAAACCCATGTAAAATGGTCTCAACCATATTTAAATGGTATAAAAGATGCCTAATGGAAGGATATTATTACAAGCATTATTACTATATCAAAGTTATATTTTAGCATAAGTACTCAAAGCCATCATATCCCTGTGGTTTTTACGACCCTTATATCTGGGGAAATCTATGTTCCATAAGTTTCCATCTCCCATTCTTTCTTTTGAAGCCTAATATCCCTTGGTCTTCCTCAAAGTTACATAGAGAAGACCGTAGGATTTGAAGCAGTCCTAAATGGCTCGAGGACTAAGGAATACAAATAACAGTTATGGGAAATTCCAATGGTGAGGTCAAGAATGCATTCCATATATCAATGTTGATTTCAATAAAATGATTATATATATTCTTTCCCTCCCCTAAATTATGTTTTATTTGCATCAATTTGATATTTTTTTTGGCATTTAGTTATTTTAATTATCTTGACAAGAGTTGGTTAAATTACTTATTTCACATTTGTTTTTGTTTCTACCAAAGGTTTGATGAAGTTGTATATTTCATTGTGTGAAAGTCTAGAATCTCAAATAGGGTCAAGAACGATTGGAGTGAAGACAACCTATGAGACTCATCCCCAATTGGCTATACAAACCAGGTGAGTCCCTCATAATTAACTAGTAGTCATTTGGAAGTTGTTGTAGGCTACTCTAGGAAAATATTTGTATCTCTATTAATGATCATCCCTAGCCATAGGATGGTTTTAATTCACAACAATATGTGAATATAATAAATTCTAAGTTTGTATCTGAATGTAATCATCTCTCCTAGTGGAGTTTCCATGTGTTGACCCAATATTTGGCCAATAATACTAGAATCACAAAGTGTTTTGAGCTCTTTCCTAATTGTAAGTTTTTGAAATCTTAATACATAAGGGAATCGAACCAAAGTCTTAAATCATCGTTATGACTAAACCCTTCATCATATCATACTCTTATCCACATCACACCTAGAAGGAAACCAATGAAGACTACCACCTAGTTATATCAAAGGAATAAGCTTTATTGGATGACTCAAAGGTGCATGTGTTTATATTTTATATTTTTTTAGCTTCATAATGTTCCACAATTTTGATGATTATATGTGATAATGTGACTTTGTACATGTGTATGAAATTTTTCTTAAATTTATGGTTTTCAATATCATCATTATGATAGTGCTCATTGGATCACACTTCCTTTGTTATGAAAATGGATGATTATGTGACATTTCATAACTTCATTAATGGTTGTTTTTAGTTCATTCACATGGACATTGGTACTTTTATTAGACATGTTGATGTAATATCGATGTAGATAATGATTGTCTTTGATTTTTTAGGTTAATGGCTATCTTAAACCTACACAATACAAACAATGGTTAGCATTCAATGTTATATATGTATGTATGTAAAATGTAGAATGTGGTATAAAGTTGTAATATAGTTGTCCAATACTTTAGCTATGCAACTTAGTTTCTTGGTCATGTTTGACATCAGTGATGGCGTGTTTTTTATGACTTTTTAAGTGTGCTCTTGATGTGTCCCCTAAGCACCTTTTTTCCCTTCTAATGTGATGGATGCTATTTAGATTTCTAGACTTTGGACAAAAATGAATTTTTGAGGTGGATTATTTGTTATCATTGTGGTGGTTTCATAAATATTTTAAATGTTGTTATATAGTTGTAGCACTTTAGCTATGAAACTTAGTTACCTCTATCCTTCTTGAAATTAGCGATGACATGGTTTTGATGGTTGTTTTAGTGTGATCTTGATGTGCCTACAAAGCACTTGTTTACTCCTATTGATGTAACATACGATATTTAAAGTTTTCAACTTTAGGAAAAATGGATTTTCAATATTTTTTTTGCATATGACCAATCGTCAAATCAAATTCATTTCCATTAAAATATCATAAAAAAATGTTTACTGACCATAATAAATAATCAATTTTTTATATATGTGTGAGGAAGTAGAATCAATTTATAATATTATAATTGTGATAGAGATTTGATTGATAGGTTAAAAAAAATGATTTCAAACCATGTTTGTCATAATACTATAAAAATGAAGCTATACAATGATAAGACATGGATAACACAAACACTATGCTTTAATATTCAATACAAGTTTATGTCCTTGAAGTTAAATCTTTACTCCATCAGCCTAAATTTATGACAAACAATTTAAAATTCACAATCATAAGCTTTAATTATTAATCTTTAATACATAATTTTAAACTTCTTTTCTTAAAATGATTAATATTGTTTTTAATTATTAATATTAATCTTATGCTTTTAATAAATTTAATACATAATTTGAAATAATCATTGCTATTTTTATTTTTTTTTAACTAAAACGAGTATGGATTTATATTAATAGGGAACTACACCTTGTCGCAGCCTTACAACCTTCCGAACAGGACTACTACCTTTTTCTATTACAAGATGTTGTCCTTTTCACGGGATACAAATTTTTACTGTATCTCTGTCGTTTCTGCTGAGGTCTCCTTGGGCCAGGAGACATCCTTTGTTGGCAAGTTTATCTGCTTCTTTGTTTGATTCTCTAAGAATATGGTAGCATTTGAAGGACATGAATTCTTGTAGAGTGCATCTCAGCCTTTGCAGATTCTTGTTTAGGCCTGCGTCATTGAACTGACTTTTCGAATCTATCACTTTGATCAGGATTTTAGAATCGCCAAATGATTGCATCTCCTGGTGTCCTCTTTCTTTGGCTATTTGGCAGACTTTTATCAAAATCAGGATTTCTACTTGATTGTTGGTTTGTTGTCCTAGTCCCCAGCTGAAAGTTTCTTGTATTCTACCATCAGTGGAGTATATAATCCCTCCATCTCCTGCTATCCTAGGGTTTCCTTTGGAGGCACCATCAAAGAAAGTTGTAGTTATTCATTGCTTCCTCCACCAACTCTGAAATATTTCATCCTTGTCTCTTATCCTCCACTCAGGATTGAGATGAGGTTTTTCAATGCTGTGTATCCGTTGGGTAAACACAAAGGTACTGAGCCAATTCTTTTTCTCCTACTGTAATAAAGAATCAAATTTGAGGTTTTCTGAATTCAAAGTTTCTAGGAGAAGGCCTTTTTCTTTTGCTGATACCATGTTTTGGGTCCAAGCTATGTTGTTGAATGTTTTCTCGTTTATGTCAAGCCAAAGCTTCCAGCACACAAATTTGGGGATGGTGATCCAGACGCTAGCCCATAAGGAGTCCCATGAGAGCAATGGGTAACGGTCCTTCCATGTAGTGAATAGTTCTACTACTGAAGTTTTAGAAGGGGCAACAACCTTGAGACGATGGAGTATGAGATTCCAGAATTTGTTTGCAAATAGACAGTCTACAAACAAGTGATCCATGGTTTCCATGGATTCTTTACATAATGAGCATCTGTGCAGACCAACTATATTCCTTTTCATTAAGTTTTCACCAGTCAGGATCTTTTTATGCATTAATGTCCAGAAGAAGAAGTTTACTTTGGGTAGCGCCATTGTAGCCCATACCTCCATCAAAAATATTGCAGGGAGGGTTCTGTCTCTCTATGGTTGTAGTAGTTCGTAGCCTTTGGCTGAGTAGTATGATCCTAAAGGTCCCCAACCCCATTTATCGACTTTTGTCTTATGCACCGGGGCTGCATCGCATAACTCTTCTATAAGCATTGTAGTTTGCTGGAGAAGGTGATTTGGGACATTGTCGAAATTCCACTCTGTCCAGAAGCCATTATCATCCCATTTAGATATGTCGTAAATGCTCTTTTGTCCATTGTATTCTAGAAATTCGTGGATTTCGGCCAGGTTGGCATTTGAAGCTAGGGGCGGATGCCCCATTATGCGGTTTGTCCACATATTTACTCACTTGCCATTTCCTGGGATGCGATATAGATTTAGCATGAAGAATCGAGTTCCTTTGAGACAGAGTTTCCATAACAACGTGATCTTCCTTCTGTTGGCATTCTACAAGTTTATGGTATTTGCATTTAGTATATATTCGTGCTTCAACATTTTGCTGATGGGGTGATGGGGGTCGCTATAAAGCTTCCACGATATTTTACAACCCAATTCTATGTTGACGAGATTTGGATCTCGTATTTGAAGGTTTCCTTCTCTCAGGGTCCGCTTTGTTGTCTCCCATTTGATCAGATTAAATTGCGTTGATTCCCTTTCCCACCATGCCACAAAAAGTCTCTCATAAGTTTGTTGATATTCCCTGAAATCGACTTTGGTGACATGAGGTAGGACGCTTGGTAGATCGACAATGAAGAAAGAACAATTTTTATCAAGATTAATTTGCCTCCGTGAGTTAGCCATTGACCTCCCCATGCAACAATTTTTCCTTTGATTTTTGGTATCACTCCTTCCCACAGTTTGAATTTGTTTGTGCCCAGTGTTGTCCGAGGTAATTAATATTATCCCATTTTGAATGTCCAATGAACCCCAGACTGCGTGTTAATTTTTGTGTTTCATCCTCTTTTTCATTCCAATTGTAGACTGTGCTTTTCCTTTCACTGATTAGATCTCTAGAAGCTTTGCAATATTCTTGAAGAGTGTCCTTAAATGGAAAAGCTACTCTATTCAAAGATCCTCTCGTCATAAGGGAATCATCCGCAAATAGGGCATGATTTAATGGTTTTAGTTCCTTCATTATTCTCAATCCTGGGGCAGCTCCTGCTATCCTGTCCTGCTCCAGCTTTTTGCTGAGCACATCTACCATTATAATGTATAGAAAAGGAGAGAGGGGGAATCCTTGCCTCAGCCCCCTTGAGGTTTTGAAAAATTCAACTGGCCTCCCATTTACCAAAGGGGCAATCCAAGGGCTGTTGGTGTAGGATTTAATCAAAATTACAAACTCTTGCTCAAATCCGAAGGAGAGGAGAACTTGATATAGGAAGGACAACTTTACTCTGTCGAATGCGTTGGCCATGTCTAGCTTGATCATCATGCCTTTCTCTTTTCGTAGGTTACTAGAATGCATGGCTTCCTTAACTTGAATTACATTGTCCATGATGTGTCTCCCTTTGACGAAGCCTACTTGTGAGTCTGAGATGAGTTTTCCCAACAAAGGCTTAATTCTATTTGCTAGGAGTTTTGCAATTATCTTGTAAGAGGCGTTGCATAAAGAGATTGGCCTAAACCTATCAAAGGAGATGGGATTTTTTTCTTTCGGGATTAATGCAAGGAAAGTTGAGTTGTTGTTGCCACCCAATTTTTCTTTCTGTAGGAATCCTTTTATCATTATGATAAGATCTGGTTTAACTATATTCCAGCATGTCCTGTAAAAATGAATGGTAAACCCATCTGGTCCTGGGGCTTTGTCAGGGTCCATGGAACAGATGATTTGGATGATTTCTTCCTCATTGGTTGGCTTCAATAATGCTTTGTTCTCTTCTTTAGTGACCAAAGATGGGATCTTCTTGAGGAGTTCTTTGTTTCCTTCTTCACTGTCATCGTTCTCTTTGCTGTAAAGTTGGTGGAAATGTGAAACAACAACATCTTTTATTTGATCAATTATTGTGCAGAGCCTTCCATCGTTGGTTGTGATCTCTGTGATATGGTTCCTGGAGAGATGATATCTACATTGTCGATGAAAGTATGTTGTATTTCTATCTCCAGCTTCTAGCCAAAGACTGCGGGACTTTAATCTCCAATATTCTTCTTCGTTTCTGAAGGAGCAATAAGTTTTACATTAGGCTACTTGCTCCTTTTCCAATTTTGTTTTAGCAACATCTATTGTTTCCATTTCACTCTGCAAATTTTCCAGTTGCTGCACTGACTCCTTTCTTTGGTTGTTGGGAGTGCTTGATGGGAGTTTTCTCCATTCCTTGAGGGCCTTTTTTGTTATTTTTAGTTTTTGTTCCCATACATAATTAGGAGAGCCAGTGACTAAGGTGGACCATGCTAGTCAAACCATCTCTGCAAAACCACTCTTTCCTTTCCACATTGGACTGAATCTAAATGGGATTGGCCCCAATTTCTCTTCCTCCTCTAGCAATAGTAGGATGGGTTTGTGGTCTGAGGTAAGCTTTGGAAGTATGGATGAGGAGATAAGCTTCATTTCCAACAACATAGTTCTTTGGACCAAGAATTTGTCCAATCTAGCGGATATGTGGTCCTCCCCTGTCCTATTATTGGTCCAGGTGTAAAGCCCTTTTCTTGGTTTAAAGTCCAATAGGTCCGATTGTTGTATCATGTCTTCTACTACATGGATCATTTGATCCTTTCTATTCTTGCCTCCCCTCTTTTATTTTTCATTCATCACTAGGTTAATATCTCCAACAATGATTATATTGTTTGGGGTGTTTAGTTCTAGAAACTCAATTAAAGTTTTCCAATAGTCTTTCTTTTCATAATACAATATCGGTACATATAAGTTCAATAATATGATGGTTAACTTACTTTCTATGTTCTTCAACTCTATGAATCTCTAGTGTTGAGTGTTGTAGGAGTTGACGAGCCTGAATTGATCTTCCTTTCACAAGGTTTCTATTCCTCTAGAGGATCCCCTTGTGCTTATTTCTTTTCCTGTGTTCTTCTGCCATTTATTTTGTTGATCTCTAGAAGGGCTTCCCCTTCAATTTTTGTTTCTTGGAGCATGAGGATGTCTGCTGATTCCACTTTCATTAGATCCTTGACTACTTCAATTTTCGACAAATTCCCCAGACCTCTGCAGTTCCAAGAGATGATTCTCATTACTTACTATTGGGGGTAGTTGGTCCTCCACCTTTTGGGGGCCTTGACCTTGTGTTTATGCCGATTTTCATTTCTATAGTGGGTTGACTTCCTTGGGTCTTTTGTCTTTCTTCTTCTTCCTCCCTTGCTTCTCTGCGGGACTTTCTTCCTGCTCTTTTGGCTAGCCTTTCTAGGATCTCATCCTCCGAGGAGCTTGGTGATTCCAATGCTTTCTTTTTGGTTGTGTTGGCGTATGAGGGAGAGAGGTCTACTTCCAGGGTTTTGAACCTTTGCCCTTGTTCCTCTATGCCTTTCTTGCTCGGGGGGGTTTTAATTGTTCACTGTTGTCCATATTTGCTTCTGATTCTTCTAAGGCCTTGCTAGACTGTACACTTTCATATCTTGATTTCGGTGTGGGGTTGAAGGTCCCATATTTTTGTTCTTGACCCGATTGTCTGAGGTTGCTTTCCTTTGTTATCCCTTTACTTCTAGATTTTGTTGTCCCTGTTTTCTGCACTATGGTCCATTGCTCTGCTTTCGCTGTCTCACTCTCTTCTGCGTTCTTTTTTTTGCAGTGTCTTGCGAAGTGGCCATAGCCATGGCAGTGCCGGCATTTGAAGGGAAACTATTCGTAATCTAGCTCTTGTATATGCATCCAATCTGCAGTAGTTAATTTGATTTCTTCTGGTAATCCTACTTCCAAATCAACCTCCACACAAATCCATGTGCATGAGTAATGATCTTTTCCCACTGCTTGATCTATATGCATTCCAATCGTGTTGCTGATATCTTTCAGTGATTTTTTATTCCAGCAATGTAAAGGGAGATGAGGTAGGTGGACCCAAACTGGGACGGAGGATGGCACATCCTAGGATGGATCGAAGTCTGGGGTTGATTTGTTCAGATATAAACCCTGTGGCCCCATGAAGTATGGACCGTTTCTGAATATAATATTTTTTTCCTCAGAGCTTTCGAACATGAAAACAAAAAACCCTTTCCCTACAAAGTGACTCTTGATGCCTTTTGAGATGAGCGGCCTCCAGTTCCTCTGCACCCAAGCTTCAATGAATTTGGGAGAGGGACAGAGCCCGGTAAACTTCCCGATGAGTCCTTTGTCTGCGAGATTGACTGTCGATTTGCATGTTTCTTCTATTGGAAATTATACGTTTGGGATGCACTCTAGTTTCTTTACAAATTTTTATTGTGTTGCGGATAGTGGTCTTTTGGAGGCTCCAACTACAAGTTTCCTGAAAGCTTCAAGTTCTGGCAATGGGGGTGGGAGAGATGCACCCCCACCAACGTCCATGGATGAAGACATGCCTTTCATTGTGTTGTGTTCTGTTCCTCACGTGCATGGACGCCCTCCACTAACACCCTATTTTTTATTTTTAATGTAAACTTTAAATTTTAATAAATTTAAGAATTTAATAAAAACAAAATACATTGTAAATTGAAATTTAATTGTTATTGTAACTTTTATGGGAATAACATTTATATTTTAATATTATATCAATAAAAAACCAAAACCAAAACCAAAATTTAAATTTTAAATGATACATGCTTAGTGACCATAATAAATAATTAATTTGTTTTATATGTTTATGGAAATCCAATGAATTTATCGTATTATAATTGTAATAGATGTTTGATTGAAAAAAAAATGATTTCAAGCCATATTTCTCATAATACTATAAAAAATTAAAACTGGAACATAAAAAGACATGAAAAAAACCAATACTATACTTTAATATTCAATGCAAGTTTAAACCCTTGAAACTAAACATTTACTCCATAATATGCTTTAATATTCTTTACAAGTTTAAAACTTTAAAGTTAAACATTTACTCCATAACCCTATATTTATAATAAATAATTTAAAATCCATAATCATAAGCTTTAATAATTACTCCTTAATACATAATTGTAAACTTCGTTATTAAAATTATTTTTAATGTCAATATTAAACTTCTAATAAATTAATTATATAATTTTCAATATTATTCTCCATTTTTAATGCTAACTTTAAATTTTAATAAATTTAAAGATTTAATATAAAAAAAACAATCTAAATCTAAATCTTAAAATTTATTTTTTATCAAAACAACACTATTTATATTTTAAAAACGAGCATGACAATTATTTTTCATATTATATCAAACATTAATTAAAGTTATTTAAACTCATAAACTAACAGCATTTTAAATATTTTTAATAAAATATTACAAAATATATTGAACCAAATCTACGGGTGAAAAGTCTCAGATACATAAAATCGTAAAAAAAAAAAAAATTGTGACCAAACATTTTCATCTAGTAAGTTCCTGTGCTATATAATGAATAAAATAGCCTAAATGATTTAAAAAAAAACAAACAAAGAGAACTAAAAATAAAGTATTCCTATATTTATTCCCATCAAAGCCTTCCTGAGCAGAAAACCAAACAAAAAGTATTGAAAATCAAAGTATTCCTATATTTATTCCCCTCAAAGCCTTCCTGAGCTCTACTCAGGGCCGGCCAGCATGAGCTCTGCTTAGATTCGGGAGCATCATAGCTTCAACAAAGCGAAGGAAGAAATTATCTCCGGAAACTTTTCAGTGCGCTTACAGTTGTTGTTGTTAAGGAATTTAATCGTTGTTGCTTCGTTGTTGATCACCAGAAGCTTTTCAGCGCGTTTACGCTTGTTGCTGTTGAGGAGATTCAGATCAAGAGACCACTTCCTGCTCTTGAATCTTTTCATCGCATTTACGCTTGTTGTTGTTGAGGAGATTCAGTTCAAGAGTTCCTTTTCGCTTCCTTTTATTGCACTCCATCGTTGCTGCGTCAATAGCCATCGTTGCTGCGTTATTAGCCATGGTTGAACATAATTGTTGATGGGTACTAAAATAATCCTGGGTTGCAATTGAGGTTGATCAACTCGATTTATAGAACCATTTGGATGATCAAATAAGACTTTATCATCCCATTAGTTATGTAAACAACTAAAAAATTCCAGCTAGTGCAAAAACAATTCTTTTCCATTCTTAAAATTTAGAAATTACAGCTAGTGCAAAAACAATTTTTAAAATTTAGAAATTCCAACCGTTTCAAAAACAATTCTTCTCAATTCTTAACGTTTAAGAGTTGCTAGATTTCGTTGAACGTTTACCATTCCATGCATTTCATTTCACAAATGATGCTTAACATGAACGAGTTGGCTTGAATATTTAAAAAAAGTAGTTTAAAGGTTTTAGGTTTCATTAATTCAAACAACTAAAACTTATGATTTCATCAACAACAATTTTGTAATCTAGTATTTACAATAAATGATAAAAATTTCATAATAACAATTTTGTATGATAAAAAAAAAAAAATAGAACATTTATACTACATCTTTTAAAACATTTATCTTTTAAAACATTTAAATGATTAAATATGACTTTGTCATCGATTTTTAAAAGACTATATTTATATGTTTTGTTCATAAAAAAAATTGATTGATACTGTATTGAAAATTGACTTTTTTTAGTTCAAATGATCCAATGTGGATTTGCCACCCTATCTTGTAGAATAGGGTATACTTTTTGTTCATCTAAAGAAATTACTTCGTATTGATAATGCATTGAAAATGATTTTATTGATAATGACAGTGAGATTTAGAAATATAAGGAGCTTTACTTTCGTTTTGATTTCCAAGTGGTCAGATCTTCCACTTTTTTCCACGTGGCCACCTTATTTATGGCAAACATTTGTACCAGAATACTCTCTGGTTCAACAAAGGCATCTCTGTTCGATCCAAGTTATGTTCCCTTCTCGAAATCCCGTTCCCACATGTTCAGACCATTTGTTTCCCCAAAAAAAATTTCATTTTCTTATCATGAAATTTTTTAACATGCTATCTGGGAAAAATGAAAAGTAAACTATTTGTATTTTGAATAGGCGAAATGCGCATATTGCGTAGTCATCTGGAGTGGTTGGAAAATGCGCATTAATTTAACTCCGCAGGAGAACCTAAAAACTCATCGACGTAAACCAGGAATATTAAAAATGTCATCCACTGATATAGAAAACCATCCTTTAAATCTCCAACAAAATGTTTTCCAACCTTCATATCTGGCCATGTCTTCAAAAGCAGTATTCGATCCTCCCTGATCCAATCAACAAAATACATTTTCAAAGCTGACATTACCAATGCTAAGAAGTTTGCAATGACAGCTATCTGCATTCGTTCACAAATTATTTGAAACTAATCCAAATTTAACATTGGATAATTTATGGGTTTAGATTCATGGCTGGTCTAATATTATACAATTCTAGTGAGAATTCAATGAACCATGAAAAAAATGACAATTGGTTTTCGTTGAAGAAAATAGAGGTTGCGTAGTGGTTTTTGTGGTTTCGTAGTTAATTCAACTTGTTGACCTCGCATTATGATGGGAATATATTTCTTATTATTTATGCAAGGGTGTCTCGTACTCTAACTTGATATATGAAACCATAAGTTTCCATCTCATAGCCCATATCTCTTTGAAATTAGGATGCAACAAAATCTTTTCACATGCATAAGAGCGATCCATCCACTTAATCACCAACTATGATTCCCCACAAAGTTGAATTATTTTAGCACCTTTTTCATAGGTTAACATAAGAGCGTCATAGCCAATATCTCTACAAAATTGTTAGATCCCATACCAATATTAACTTTTAATTTAAACCAATCAGAATTTGACAAGAGTATTAAACCTCTTGCTTCACAACTTCACAAACCTATGGGACCTCTTGAATTGCTTCATCAAAATACATCAGAGCTCTAGACTTGTCTATAACATTAGTCTCAATTTTCCTACTAGGATTTTTAGCTTCAATTTGAATAAAATTGCGGAGAATATTGACGCTCTCCATTGTACATTGAATAGGAATGCGTGGAACATTTAGTCACAACATATTTAATAAAATATTGATAATCTTTACTATTATGTTAATGTTTATGCCATTATTATAGTTCTTTGCATTTCAATAGATAAGAGCATCATAAGAACGAGATCACTGAGAAATACACATTCACAAGAGACACAACATTTATCCTGGGAAACCCTCTAGGGGAAGAAAACCCAACAAAAACTTTCTTATCATAAATAGCTTATACAATGTTCAAGAGATAACTCAAACCAATACAAATAGTCCTCCCCAAGAGATGTGCCACTCTTCTTCTCCTCTCTCCAACTGGTAATTGCAGCTTGCCTCATAAGATAATGAGCAAGTGAGTTGTGTGATAAAGTGAGGCGCTAGCCTCCTATATATACAAGACTGGCACGTGTGAGAGGGTTTCACTGGCAGGGCCGATCTCTCACTCTGGGTGGGTAAACCCACCTTTAAATTAATTCTAGGTCTCAATAATAAATGTTGGGGCCTACTTCTTATTCTTCCCATTATAATTGTCCGATGACCAATCCGCAAAAGGGGATTTGGTCCTAATACAATTACCGACATGATTAATCCACAATGGGGATTAATCCAATAAATAAAATAACAATAATAATAAGAATGCTTTTCACAGTTACATTATTTCAACACTCCCCCTTAACAAGAAGGGTATTCTTCAATAGCATCAGGCGAGAGAGCGTCAATATCATCTTGAAACATTGGCTAGCATATTTATGAGTCATCAGAAGTTTTCTTCATTGGCAACATCATCATTCTCGAAAGAATGCGATCATCATCTACATCAAAATGTATCAGTAAAAAAATGATACCTCATCACAACACTAGGCTGGCACATCACAGTACTATAGTGGCTCAATGTCACAACGATTAAGCTGATAGCTCAATGTTAGGCACATCTTGCTTTACGTCTAACAACAAGGTCAAAAGCAAGGAATCATCTTGCTTTATGTCTAACAACTAGGTTAGAAGCAAGGAACACATTATCATCTCGCTTTACGTCTAACAACTAGGTCAGAAGCGAGGAATCATCTTGGTTTACGTCTAACAACGAGGTCACAAGCAAGGAACACATCAACATCTCGCTTTACGTCTAACAACTAGGTCAGAAGTGAGGAATCATCTTGCTTTACGTCTAACAACGAGGTCAGAAGCAAGGAACACACAACGTCATGCTTTACGTTTAACAGTGAGGCCAGAAGCAATGACTCATCTTGCTTTACGTCTAACAACGAGGTTAGAAGCAAGGAACAAACAACGTCGTGCTTTACGTCTAACAATGAGGTCAGAAGCAATGACTCATCTTGCTTTACGTCTAACAGTGAGGTTGGAAGCAAGGAACACACAGCGTCATGCTTTACGTCTAACAACGAGGTCAAAAGCAATGATTCATCTTGCTTTACATCTAACAGCGAGGTTAGAAGCAAGGAACACACAACGTCATGCTTTACGTCTAACAGCGAGGTCAGAAGCAATGACTCATCTTGCTTTACGTCTAACAGCAAGGTCAGAAGCAAGGAATAGATATATATATGTACTCCCCCTTTCAGGGAGGGTCCTTTCAGACTATACCAAACTTATCTAGAAAGTGTTCAAACTTTACACAAGATAGAGGCTTAGTTAACATGTCAGCAACCTGTTCATCCGTGCTAATGTACTGGAGCTTCAAGGCTCCTCTCTGTACCATGTCGCAGATGAAATGATAACAGATCTCTATGTGCTTCGACTACCGTGGAATACAGGATTCTCTGTCATCTTTATGCAGCTCTAGTTGTCACATAGAATCGCATTTTCTCTCATCTCCAAGTCAAATAGGCATGTCAGCAACTTTCGAAGCCATATAGCTTCGCAGCTAGCAGAACATGCGGCAATGTACTCTGCTTCCATTGTGCTGAGAGAAATACCGGATTGCCTCCTACCCTACCACGAGATCATGGTTGATCCCAAACTGAAACAACATCTGGACGTGCTTTTTCTGTCTGCAACGCTTCCTACCCAATCTGCATCAATATATCCACTCAATGCGAAGTCATGATCTCCATCATAGCTGAGACCATAATCCATTGTACTTGTAAGGTACCTCATCACATATTTTGCAGCCACTAGGTGAACACATCTGGGCTCTACCAGAACCTGACTCAAGGTGTTCACTGCAAAACAAATGTCTGGTCTGGTGTTCGTCAGGTACATCAACGATCCAATAATCTGTCTGTACAGTGTGGCATCTATCAAATCTGATGAAGTATCGACCAGTAGCTTCAGCTTTGCTTCCATGGATGTATTCATGGACTTGCATTCTAGCATGTAGAATCTCTTTAAGATTTTGACCGTGTACTTCCCTTGGTTAAGGAAGATTCTTTCTGGACTCTGCCATACCTCAAGGCCTAAGAAGTAATGCATTAGACCAAGATCTTTCATTTCAAATTCTGTGGCAACTATCTGATTACATTCAACGATGAGCTTTTCTTCTCTAGTTAAGAATAAGTCATCCACATACAGTAGTAGTATTACTGGTTCATTATCCATAATTTTGAAGTAGAGATTTGAGTCTGCTTTACTCTTGGTAAAGCCTAAGCTCGTCAAGAAACTGTCTATATGGCCATACCAAGCTCTGGGAGCTTGCTTCAATCCGTATAAGGCTTTCTTCAATCGACAAACATGAGACTTCCTGTCTTCAACCTCAAATCCTTGGGGTTGCTCTATATACACTTCCTCTTCGATAACACCATTCAGGAAAGTTGTCTTCACGTCCATCTAGTGCAGCTTCCATTTCATCTTAGCACCAAGAGCTATAATGGTTCTGATCGAAGTGTATCTGGCCACCAGAGCGAATGTCTCTTCATAGTCAATGCCTTTCTTCTGGGAAAAGCCACGAGCGACAAATCTTTCTTTATATTTCTCAATACTTCCATCAACAACATGTTTTATTTTGAAGAACCATTTTGATGATACCACATCATTACTTTTTGGTCTGGGAACTATTTCCCATACATCATTCTTTATTATGGATTGGTATTTCATGGCATCTGCCCAATCCTTCTTTTGAATGGCCTCTTCAAATCATGTAGGTTCTTCATCAAGTTGATTGCACATCAAAGCCGTGTAACTGGAGAATGGCTTTGGTCTTTTCACCTGTCTTGAGTTTCCTTCTAGAACACCATACTTCTCTCCATCTTGTATAAGCTCTCTTGCCCAAGCAGGCTTTCTTTTATGGGAGAAGGTCATTTGAGGAGGTTCTTGAAATTCTGTTATATCATGATCTTCAGGATTCTCCTCATCAGGGGAAGTTACGACTTCCCTTACAGGTTCTATAGTTCTAGGAACTTTCGTCATGGATTTTGTAGTCCTGGGATTTACAGGTTCCTCTTCATACATTTATTCAAGATGGCATCTTCTTGATTTCTTAAGTGTTTCTTCTTCATCAAAGGTCATGTCCCTGCTGATCTCAATATGGCGGTGATCAGGTATGTAGATTCTGAAGGCTTTGGATACTTCATAGTATCCCATGAATATTCCCTTCTTTCTGGAGGGTTTCGGCTTGTTTCTTTTCTCTTTCGGTATATGAATAAATACTCAACAACCAAATATTTTGAGATGGATTACCTCTGGCTTCTTTCCAATGAACATTTCTTCTGGGGTCTTGAACCCAAGTGCACTATGGGATAATTTGTTCTGCACATAAACAAATGCCATTGTTGCTTCTGCCCATAAGCACATAGGAAGATCTTGATCATGAATCATGGTCTTTACATCTTCCATAATTTTTCTGTTCTTCCTTTTAGCTACACTGTTTTGTTGGGGATTATAGGGAGTAGTGAGTTCCCTCTTGATCCCAACATCTCTGCAGAAGTTCACGAACTCCTTTGAGGTATATTCGCCTCCATTATCTGACATGAGTATCTTAATATTTCTTTCGAAAAGATTCTCTATCAAGGCTTTGAATTCCTTGAATTTACTGAATACTTCATCTTTAGATTTTAAGAAATATATCCAGGTCTTACGAGAATAATCATCAATAAATGATACATAGTATACATACCCGCTAAGGAAGGATGATGTCATTGGGCCACACACGTCTGAATGGATGAGTTCCAATGCTCCTTCTGCTTTGCTGTCCCTCTTTGGAAAAGGGTTCTTTATGTTCTTCCCTTGCGCACATCCATTGCATATGCCTTCCTGATCAACCTTGAGTTCTGGTAAACCTGTGACAACTTTGCATATGTATGGTAGCGCCTTGTAGTTGATGTGGGCCAATCTTCTATGCCAAAGTTTGCATGAGTT
>ML791868.1:127478-164784 GCA_009831015.1 Picea engelmannii
CATGAGTTTTCGATGGCATGGGTCATGGAGGTTTCTGGGTGACCCTTCAGCTTATATAATCCATTTTCTTCACTTCTGATGACGATTTCTTCATTTAAGGTTTCTCCCTTAGCCCACATAAGAACTTCTCCATCTATGAAGGAAAATCTATAACCTTTCTTGTCTAAAGCTGATATGGAGAGTAAGTTCTTTTTTAGGCTCGGTACATAGAGTACGTCCTTCATAGTTATTGAGTTTTCTAAATCTAGCTTGTAGTTTGATTCTCCTATTCTCTTGATGGGATATTGATAATCATCTCCAAGAGTTACCTTCTGAGAAAACTTCTTTTCTGAAATACAAGAGAGAATATTTTTCTTACCCGTCATATGCTTTGATGCTCCGCTACCAATGATCCATGTGTCCTCTCTAGGTGATACAGATCCTGAGAGAGATGAGATCAAGACATGGTCCTTAATCATATTCATAGGTGGTTCTTCATCTTCGGCTATGTGAGCATGTTGTATTTTGTGCTTCCTCTTGTATTCTTCTCTTCTGACTGGACAATTATTCGCCTTGTGTCTCATCTTATCACAATGATAGCATTGTATAGATAAGAGATCTCGTCCCTTGCATTGTCCTTTCTTCTGAAAATTTCTTGAATGAGATTCTTGGTTGTTGAATTTGTTTGATGGTTATGGTTCTCTATGAGATTCCCTTTTGAAGTAGGGTTTATTCCTTCCTCCTTTTCTATGAGTAGCTAGGGCTTGATCATCGTCCCTTGCTAGTAGTGCTTCACGGTTGGCTACCCTTGTCTCTTCTTGGATGCATTCTTTCCATAGGCCTTCAAACTGTAGTTTCTCCTTTCTTCCACATACTGACTGGATGAAAGCATCCCAAGGTCTTGAGAGACCATTTAGGGTTGTTATTATGAATTCATCTTAGTCGACGGTGTCTCCAATTTATTTTAACTATTCTTTTATTTCTGAGATTTGGGAGAAATATTCTTGAATCATTTCTCCTTTTTGCATCTTGGTATTCTTCAATTGAGATCTTAGATTCATCTTTCGATTGATGTTCTTTCCTTCATATAGTTTGCTTAGAGCATCAAACATCTCCTTCAGAGTTTTCTTGGATGATACATACAGGATCAAGTTGTCACAATCCCACTATGGCATAATAATTTTTTTTGCCTTTTCTTGAGGGACAGAATCCCCGAAATCCTACGGGGCTTAGCACAAGATAGATATTCCCTTTTTCTCACTTTCGTGTGATCGTTGATCATGATCACAGGCCAAACAACTAGGCGCCTTTTCGCATTTCAAGACTCAACAGTATAAGCGAGTCGAGTCTTTCGACTCTGCAAACCCCGAAATGCCAAAATGTTGAAGAGGCTTCGATCAACAATTAGCCCCTTTGGGTATGCCTTGGTCCATATGACCACTTCTCATAAGACCGTAGTCTTATTCCCTTTGGGATTTATGAATACGAGAGCCCGACCTCTTTTCATCGGGGCTCCCGAATTCCCGATTTCCGATTTCCCAAAATGGCCTTTGTCACATTATCCCTCCTAGCTATGCCCTGATCCAGGTGACCATTCCTCATAAGACCTCCATATTATTTCATTCGGGATTTATGAATACGAGAGCCCGACCTCTTGTCATTGGGACTCCCGAATTCCTGATTTCCGATTTCCCAAAATAGGTTTTGTCACATTATCCCTCCTGGCTATGCCCCGGTCCAGGTGACCATTCCTCATAAGACCTCTATTCTATTTCTTTCAAGATTTATGAATATGAGAGCTCGACCTCTTGTCAACGGGACTCCCGAATTCCCAACTCCTGAAATCTCGATGGACTATTCCTTTCGGAACTCTCCCGAAGTCTTGGATTACTGCCACGTTTCCTCCACGGATGGACGATCCAGATTGTTTTGTGATTTCGTGACTTGCGACCCCCAATGACACAAATCCTCTGTCAATTCGAATCCTCGGTATCCGAAATACCGATGGACTCTCAATTTCTGCCACGTGTCCTCCACGGATGGACGATCCAGATTGTTTCACGATTTCTCCAAGTGCGGGGTCAAAATGCTCACCTTCCTCTTTTGTTTCTCGATGTCTGAATCCCCGAAATGGGTGATCTCACGACACGTGGACTCCCTAAATCAGACGATCCAGATCTATTTCGATATTTCCACCATGGAGTGTCCTGATCTCTCGTCATCAGGATTTCCAAAATCCCGAAGTCCGAAGCCCTGATATCAACTCCTCTTTTGAGACTTTCGCCTCTGTTCACAAGGGCTTAACCCTCATGCATCTCCTGATAGATCCAACGACTGTCGGTTTTTCTAACTAAGATCTGACGGTTCAAATTTTTCCCGTGCTATGCACTCTCCCGCTGCTCCCTGGACGTAGAAAAATCAACGGTCCAGATACTCCCACGGACCTTGGGGATCTACGGTCCCGATTTCTTCGCTACTCACAAAGATAAAGGAAAAGGGTTAAGGCATTTAACGCCCTCATTTCTTCCTCCAATCTAACAGTCGTGAATGACCACAGATCTTCCGACAGGATCTCATCCGTCAATCGATTCTTATTCCTACGCAACTATTTCGGGATTTTGAGAGGCCCTTTCTTCCTCGTACAGGATTACTAAGACTTGCGCCTTCAAATCCTTTTTTCATGTTCTTGGTAAGTTTTCCAAGAGAGGGTATCTATGTGGAGAGATTTATTCTGGGTATTCCTAGAGACGAATAAGGGCATAGATTTCCCAAAAGAAGACTTAAAGTCCAAATTAGATCGGTATACATATATATATAAATCTATCTATAAACATAAGCCATGCGGATCTATTTCAGGTATTCCTGGAAACGAATAAGAGCATAGATTTCCCGAAAGCAGTCTTGAAGTCTGAATTAGATTGGTATACATATATATATATATATATATATATATATATAAATATAAACATAAGCCATACGGATCTATTCTGGGTATTCCTGGAAATGAATAAGGGCATAGATTTCCTGAAAGCATTCTTGAAGTCTGAATTAGATCGGTATACATATATATAAATCTATCTATAAACATAAGCCATACGTGGTCCTTCCAATACAAGCATGCAACCACCATTTCTGATCAAAACACCACATAGACAATCTTATACTCAAACCATTCATAACCTGCACAGACTATGAGCATACATGTCAACATATAAATTTCAAGATGCAAGATGTAAAACGCTTATCAGAAATAACACCCGATGTGATTGCAACTACTGAGAGGGGTGCTTGTTTCCACCCAACCGTAGGCTCAGCGACTCCCACGGATTTACCACTAGCCACCCCCGAGCTGAGACCACGATGCTACGAGACTGCATCTCTTTTTTTCAGTGACCAAGAACGAAGGTTACTCTCCTTCTTCTCTGCTATCACTCACTCTGTATTTTTCTAGAGTTCTCCTCTTCCTCTTTGCCTTGCGTCTGCCCTGATCGCACACTCCTCCTGCCTCTTTCTCCTTTTGGTGAGGTTGTGTGTGGCATGACCTTCCTCACGGTGGTTAGGTCTGAGGACTCTACGGATGGGCGGTTCACCCCCTTCCCTCATTACTCATGAGGAGCCCTTTACCTACAAACCTGGCGAGCCATTTAATTCGGGCCAGCGATCTGCTCTTGGTTCTCTGGGCCACTGAAGTCTAAATATGGTATTGGTCTCGGTGGTTGTTAACGCCACCTTTCCAGGTGCCTTCCACCACCTTTCTTTAGCCATCATGGTCTCTTCTTCAGCGCATCCCCTCTCATCAGTCCTGCAATATATATATTCATAATATTATTCACATTCATCGACCTTTTTCACAAGGTCCATTCACTTCACACATTCACATTTCTGGGTTTGCCACAATACTTGGCCAGTATAGTTATTTTTATAGACTGGGGGAAACAAGGTGTTACAATTCCATCCCCCTTAAAGGAACATCGTCCTCGATGTTCTATCTATCAACTTGACATGCATGTACAGGTGTAAACAAAATCGGATATGCTCGTTTCATGGCATCCTCCATTTCCCATGTAGCCTCATCCAGGCCAAAATGTTTCCACTGCACCTTGACTTGTGCAATGGTTCGGTTTCGGAGCAGGGTTTCCTTTCTGTCCAATATGCATTGAGGTTCTGGTAGAAATTCTCCCTCTGGTTCCACCTGAATCATAGACCAATCAATTATATGGTTAGCATCATGTACATATTTCTTCAATAATGAGACGTGGAAAACATTATGTGCTTTGACTATGGGAGGAAGTGCTAGCCTATAGGCTACAGGTCCCACTCTATCTAGAACCTCAAAGGGTCTACAATACCGAGGTTCCAACCTGGCACAAGCTCCCATTTTCAGAGAACTCTTCCTGGGTCTAACTCTGAGATATACATGGTCTCCCGTTTTGAACTCTCTTAGAGATCTCTTTTGGTTGGCATAACTTTTCTATCTGTTCTAAGCGACCTTCAGGTTATGTTTTATCTGAGTCACCTGTTGTTCCATTTATTTCAACATGTCGGGTCCAAAAGAAATTTTGTTTACCTGATTACTCCAGCTGACTGGAGTGTTACACGGTCTACCATAAAGGACCTCAAAGGCACTCATCTTTAAGGATGCTTGGTAGTCGTTGTTGTAGGCGAATTCTACCAGTGGCAGGTAGTCTTCCCACTTCTTGGGTTGATGCATTACATGCATTATTAGCATGTCTTCAAGTACTTGGTTCACTCTTTCTGTCTGTCCATCAGTTTGAGGGTGATAGGCGGTGCTAAACAACAATTTGGTCTCTAAGCCAGGCATCAGTGATTTCCAAAAGGTAGAAGTAAATTTCGTGTCTCTTTCAGACACAATCTCTTTCGGCATACCATACAGTCTGAATATCTCCTTCATGAATACCTGGGCGATATCGATTTCTTTGCAAGTGGACTTGACAGGGATAAAATGAGCAGAATTGCTCAATTTATCCACCACTACCATAATGGCATCGTTATGTTTGGTCGATGTTGGTAATCCGGTGATGAAATCCATGGATATGGTTTCCCATTTCCATTCTGGGATTGGTAGAGGTTGTAATAGGCCTGTTGGGTGTCAGTGATCTGCTTTAACCTGTTGGCACTCTAGGCATTTGGCCAAGTACTCGGCTACGCTTTTCTTCATTCCAGGCCAATAGAATTGTTTTCTGGTGGCCGTGATCATCTTCTGGTATCCTGGATGACCAGAATAGGGTCTTTTATGTATTTCCTCCAGTATGAACCTCTTCAAGTCGTCACAATCTAGAATATAAAATCTTCTTCTGTAAGTGAGCATGCCTCCTTCGGTCATCTGGTAGCCTTCATATTTTACTCCGGTGGTTTCTTGTTGTAGGTACATGGTCACGGTCTACATGAAGGGATCTGTTTCTTGTGCATTTTTTATTCTTTCCTTGACATCTGTCTCGCAGGTTCTCACCACTGCCAAGTGAATTTTTTTCATACTTCTGCTAAGGGCATCGGCCACCCTATTTTCCTTTCCTTTAATGTGCTTTATTTTGAAATAAAACTCGCTAAGGAGGGCCATCCACCTAGCTTGTATAGCATTGAGCTTTGGTTGATCAAACAGGTATCGCAATCCATAGTGATCTGGCATAAGTACAAATTTTCTTCCCAGGAGGTAATGCCTCCACATTTTTAAGGCATGCACTATGGCAGCCAGCTCTAGATCATGGGTCACATAGTTGACTTCATGCTCGTTCAATTTTCGGGATTCATAGCAGATCACACTTCCTTCCTGCATACGGACTCCTCCAAGCCCTTCCTTATAGACATCTATGCACACAAGGAAGTAAGCTTCTAGATTGATGATCTTCATCATGGGTGCATGGGTCAATAGATATTTCAAAGTTTGAAATATTTCTTCACATTTCTGTGTCCATAGGAATTTTGTCCCCTTCTTCTGGAGGGCAGTGATTGGACAACCAATCTTGGAGAATCTTTTTATAAATCTCTTATAGTATCATGCTAATCCCATAAAGGATCTGATGTCTGAAACATCCTTTGGGGTAGGACATTCCATGATAGACCTGATTTTGTCAGGGTCTACCACTACTCCTTCTTTGAAGAGAACATGGCCTAAGTAATGTGTTTTCTTCTGGAAGAATTCACATTTTCTGAATTTGGCATAGAGTTGATGTTCTCTTAGCACTTGCAGCACAAGTCTAAGATGCTCTTCATGCTCTCTTTTTTTCTTGGAGTAAATTAATATATCGTCAATAAAAAAAAGAACAAATTTATCTAAGAATTTGTTGAGTACATTGTTCATCAAGCACATAAAAGTGGCAGGGGCATTGGTCAACCCAAATGGCACCACCACAAACTCATAGTGACCATACCTCATTCGGAAGGCAGTTTTATGGATGTCTTCACCCTTGATTCGGACTTGATGGTATCTCGACCTCAAATCAATCTTTGAGAAAATAGACGCACCCCCCAATTGATCGAATAGGTCATCGATCATGGGCAAGGGGTACTTGTTCTTTATGGTTACCTTATTGAGTTGCCTATAATCTATACACAATCTAAGGGTATCGTCCTTCTTTTTCACGAACTGGTGCTCCCCATGGAGACACACTGGGCTGAATATAGCCCTTATCCATCATTTCTTTTAATTGCAACTTGAGTTCAACTAAATCGGGTGTACTCATTCGGTAGGGTGTCCTAGACACCGGCACCATTCCTGGTGCAAGTTCTATCGAGAAGTCTATGTACCTTCTCGGAGGTAGACCCGATACCTGTTCCAGAAATACATCTTTGTGTTCTCTCAGGATAGGGTGATCGTCAGGGCTTGGTTTGTCACCTTCGATTGTTTTCAACACGTGTATTGCATATCGGGGACATCCCTTTCGACAATACTTTCTTATTTGCAGAGCTGATATTTGTCTCACCGAGACAGGTTTTCGGATCCCTTGAAGGGTTATCGTTTTCCCTTCTTTACTTACACATTCTAAGGTTTTATGGTAATAGTCCAATCTGGCTTTATGGGCGGCTAGCCAGTCCATACCAATCAACAGATTATATGATCCAAGGGGTAATAAGTTAAGGGTTGTTTGGGTGGGAAATCTACCCAACATCAATTGGCAGGTTGGTATAACCTCTGCTACCCTTCTTCTGGTGCCAATGGCTAACTGTACCAACCATGTCTTGGTATGTTTTTGTGGCTGTAGTTTATGCTTATCAACAACTTTAGGGGCTATATAACTCAAATTTGAACCAGGGTCAATTAAAACAAACACTAGATGGTTGGAAATCATACCTTTTATTTCCACTACTGAAGCTTGGTGGTCAACTTGGTTATTATCCAAGGCTACATAAATTTGTGGCACACTCCTGGCCACATCATTGATGGTGGTAGTTTCCTGGATGTTATAAATATTCTGACTATTCTATTGTCAGTGTGGATAGTCTCTCAGTAGATGTTCTTCCCCGCAACCCCAACATTTTAAAGGTTCTCTCTTTGGGTTATCATTATTCACTGATATGGGTCTAGAAGTTTTATTTCCGCTCAAGGAGGGAAAATTCTATTGGTGCATACTCCAGGCTGGAAAGCTCATTCTTGGGTTCTTCTTATAGTTCTTAAATCCTGGGGATTTAATTCCCTTTTTCTAAAATCTTGAACTATTCTTCTGTTTAAATCCTTTGCGAGGTTCTGCTTGATGCCCAAACTTTTCATGACAATAGGTTGCCTTTCGAATAGTGCCTTCTAGAGTCTTTGGCTCATCAAATTCAATTCTATTCCGATAGTCCTTAGGTAGTCCATTGATGAAGCGTTGCACCTTTGCCTTTTCAGCCTTGATATAGGGTACATACCTCAACAAATCGAGGAATTTGTTGACATATTATTCTATAGTGAGTTGTCCCTGTTTGAGTTCATAAAACTTTTTAGTCTTTTCGTCGAAATATTTTTCCGACAGATACTTCTTTCAGAAGTATTTCTCAAACCATTCCCAAGATAGGTCCTCTTCGCAAACCCCTTTCACATTCTTAAAGTGTTCCCACCAAATGGAAGCCTTTCCGTTCAAGTTGAAGGTGGCCACTTGGGCCTTCATATTTTTTGAGAAGTCATGGACTCTGAAATACTTCTTTAGTCCAAGAAACCAAGCCTCTTCTTCCTCTCCCTTCTTTATTTCACCATCGAAGGAGGGTGGTTTGGCTTTTATGAATTCTTCGAATTTACAACTTTCGGAAGACTTTTGCTTCTTTTGTTTCCTTCGGGAATAGGAACTGGTTCTGCTGCTAGAAGAGCCCTCTGAATCACTAGCTTCTTGCTCAGGGGGATCATTCGACGCTTGTCCTTTACCTCTGGGGTGGACCTTTTTCGAGGTGCTCCTCTCAGTGTGGCCACCGATATGACCATGTTTATGAGTTTCAGGTTCATGATGCATTTGTCTTTGTAGATCGGATAAACTCTGCAGTAAAATTGCATTAATCTCTATTTGTTTTTTTTGTTCTTTCATCATACTTTCATTGTCATCCTTGCAGCTTTGTAATTTGACCATGAGACTCCTCACAGTCTCAACTAGATCTGGAGGGGTCCCTACTGCCCTCCTTTTGTCAGACTCTTCGTCTCTATTGTGGGAGCCCTCTCCCACTTCATGGTGAGTCACGATACTTATGCGTTGATAATTTCCCGTGATTGATCTTCCGCTTGTGTGTAAAAGGAAACAACAAATGTTGGTTGTTAGTCAATATTTATATTTATTTATAACCACTACATAATTCATATTTTCACATGTACACACACAATAGGTTTTTTTCATTCTTAACTTCATCTTTTGATTAGGAAGGTTAAGACAGGGGGTTACTCTTTTTAAGAGTGTTCCGAACGGAGCTTCTGTGCAACTCGTTCATGAGCCCAAGCAGGCCGAGTGTTGTAACCATGCTCTGATACCAATTTTTCACAACCCCACTACGACATAATAATATTTTTTGCCTTTTCTCGAGGGACAGAATCCCCGAAATCCTACGGGTCTTAGAACATGTTAGCTCTTCCCTTTTTCCCACCTCCATGTGATCGTTGATCATGATCACAGGCCAAACAACTAGGCGCCTTTTCACATTTTGCGACTCAGCGGTATAAGAGAGTCGAGTCTTTCGACTCTGCAAACCCCGAAATACCAAAATGTCGAAGAGGCTTCGATCAACAATTAGCCCCTTCGGGTATGCCTTGGTCCATATGACCACTTCTCATTAGACTGCAGTCTTATTCCCTTCAGGATTTATGAATACAAGAGCTCGACCTCTTGTCATCGGGGCTCTCGAATTCCCGATTTCCAATTTCCCAAAATGGCCTTTGTCACATTAGCCCTCCTGGCTATGCCCTGACCCAGGTGACCATTCCTCACAAGACCTCCGTCCTATTTCTTTCAGGATTTATGAATATGAGAGACCGACCTCTTGTCATCAGGACTCCCGAATTCCCAATTTCTGATTTCCCAAAATGGCCTTTGTCACATTAGCCCTCCTGGCTATGCCCTAGTCCAGGTGACCATTCCTCATAAGACCTCCATCCTATTTCTTTCAGGATTTATGAATACGAGAGCCCGAACTCTTGTCAACAGGACTCCCGA
The DNA here is from genome assembly GCA_009831015.1 of Picea engelmannii. Classification (NCBI taxonomy): domain Eukaryota; kingdom Viridiplantae; phylum Streptophyta; class Pinopsida; order Pinales; family Pinaceae; genus Picea; species Picea engelmannii. The sequence continues at coordinate 137,081 of ML791868.1, forward strand.
ATTCCCGACTCCAGATATCCCGATGGACTCTTCCTTTTGGGACTCTCCCGAAGTCCTCGATTACTGCCACATGTCCTCCACAGATGGATGGTCCATATTGTTTCACGATTTCACGACTTGCGACCCCCAGTGACACAAATCCTCTGTCAATTCGAATCCCCGGTATCCAAAATACCGATGGAATCTCGATTTCTGCCATGTGTCCTCCATGACTGGATGGTCCAGATTGTTTCACGATTTCGCCAAGTGCGAGGTCAAAATGATCACCTTCCTCTTTTGTTTCTCGATGTTCGAATCCACGAAATGGGTGATCTCACGACACGTGGCATCCGTAAATCAGACGATCCAGATCTATTTCGGGATTTCCACCATGGAGTGTCTCGATCTCTCGTCATCAAGACTTCCGAAATCTCGAAGTCCGAAGCCCCGATATCAACTCCTCTTTCAAGACTTTCGCCTCTGTTCATGAGGGCTTAACCCTCATGCATCTCCTAACAGATCCAACGGCTGTCGGGTTTTATAACTAAGATCTGATGGTTCAGATCTGTATTGCGCTATGCACTCTCCCACTAATCCCTGGACGTAGAAAAATCAATGGTCCAGATACTCCCATGGACCTTGGGGATCTACGGTCTTGATTTCTTCTCTACTCACGAAGATAAAGGAAAAGGGTTAAGGAATTTAACACCCTCGTTTCTTCCTCCAATCTAACGGTCGTGAATGACCACAGATCTTATGAAAGGATCTCGTCCATCAATCGATTCTTATTCCTACGTGGCTATTTCGGGATTTTGAGAGGCCCATTCTTCCTCATACAAGATTACTAATACTTGTGCCTTCAAATCCTTTTTCAGGTTCTTGGTAAGTTTTTCAAGAGAGGGTATCTTTGTGGAGAGATTTATTCTAGGTATTCCTGGAGATGAATAAGGGCATAGATTTCCCAAAAGCAGACTTGAAGTCCAAATTAGATCGGTATACATATATATAAATCTATCTATAAACATAAGCCATGCAGATCTATTCCGGATATTCCTGGAAACGAATAAGGGCATAGATTTCCCAAAAGCAGTCTTCAAGTCTGAATTATATCGATATACATATATATAAATCTATCTATAAACATAATCCATACGGATCTATTCTGGGTAATCCTGGAAACGAATAAGGGCATAGATTTCTCGAAAGCAGTCTTGAAGTCTGAATTAGATCGATATATATATATATATATATATATATATATATATATATATATATATATATATATATATATATATAAATATATCTATAAACATAAGCCATATGTGGTCCTTCCAATAAAAATATGCAGCCACCATTTCTGATCAAAACATCACACAAACAATCTTATACTCAAACCATTCATAACCTGCACAGACTATGAGCATAAATGTCAACATATAAATTTCAAGATGCAAGATGTAAAACACTTATAAAAAATAACACCCGTTGTGATTGCAACTGCTGATAGGGGTGCTCGTTTCCACCCAACCGTAGGCTCAACGACTCCCATGGATTTACCACTAGACACCCATGAGATGAGACCACGATGCTGCGAGACTGTGTCTCTATTTTTCAGTGACCAAGAACAAAGGTTACTCTCCTTCTTCTCTACTATCACTCACTCTGTATTTTTCTAGAGTTCTCCTCTTCTTCTTTCCCTCACGTCTGCCCTGATCACACACTCCTCCTGCCTCTTTCTCCTTTCGGCGAGGTTCTGTGTGGCATGACCTTCCTCATGGTGGTCAGGTTTGAGGACTCTACAGATGGGCGGTTCACCCCCATCCCTCATTACTCATGAGGAGCCCTTTACCTACCAACCTGGCGAGTCATTTAATTCGGGCCAGCGAGACACTCTTTGTTCTTCGAGCCAGTGAAGTCCAAATACTGTATTGGTCTCAGTGGAAGTTTACGCCACCTTTCCAGGTGCCTTCCACCACCTTTCTTCATCCATCGCGGTCTCTTTTTCAGCACATCCCCTCTCATCAGTCCTGTAATATATATATTAATAATATTTTTCACATTCATCGACCTTTTTCACAAGATCCATTCACATCACACATTCACATTTCTGGGTTTGCCACAATACTTGGCCAATATAGTTATTTTTATAGACTGGGGGAAATAGGGTGTTACACAGGTGGTCTTTGATTGAATCTGCAATGATTCTTTGAGCCCTGATTGAGTCCTTTTGATGCTTCTCTTTCTCTACGGCATCTTTAGGTTCCTCCACTTCTTCTTTGATAATTTTTTCTAGGTCATTCTCTGCAAGGATCAGACCGATCCTATACTTCCAGGCATGGAAGTTTTCTATGCCTTCTAGTTTCTCAACAAGCTTTAATCTTGCAGACATCTTGTAATTGAGGCTACAAAAATGACCAAAAATTGAAAATGCTTAAAATCAAGTAATTTTGACCTTACCAGGAGGTGCGCTTGGATGAGGCGAGTATCCTGGTGTCCTTAGATCTAAGAAAATCCAATTTTTTTTACCCGTCAAATCTGATCTGTGGATTTCTGGACTGGTGCTTCTAGTATTTCTGGTACTTCTAGTACTAGTTTTCTGGTACTTCTGGTACTTTTGTGAAACTAGGGTTTCACTTTCCGAGAGATCCATCCACTGAAAAGGTGCGCTCTAGGTGCCAAATTGATCTTTGGGGGAGGGCACAGATTTCTAGGTGGTTAGGGAGCTGAAAATATTCACTTTTGCAAAACCTTAATTTTTGGGTATGATAACACTGACATTTTTCCTCTTGCAAATTGTGCTTCCTTCAGGTTGGCTCTGATACCATGTTAATTTTTATGCCATTATTATAGTTCTTTGCATTTCAATAGATAAGAGCATCATAAGAACAAGATCATTGAGAAATACACATTCACAAGAGATACAACATTTATCCTAGGAAACCCTCTAGGGGAAGAAAACCCAGGAAAAACTTCCTTATCATAAATAACTTATACAATGTTCAAGAGATAACTCAAACCAATACAGATAGTCCTCCCCAAGAGATGTTCCACTCTTCTTCTCCTCTCTCCAACTGGTAATTGTAGCTTGCCTCATAAGATAATGAGCAAGTGAGTTGTGTGATAAAGTGAGGCGCTAGCCTCCTATATATACAAGAATGGCACGTCTGAGAGGGTTTCGCTGGTAGGGCCGACCTCTCACTCTGGGTGGGTAAACCCACCTTTAAATTAATTTCGGGTCTCAATAATAACTGTTGGGTCCAACTTCTTATTCTGCCCATTATAATTGTCTGATGACCAATCCGCAAAAGGGGATTTGGTTCTAATACAATTACCGACATGATTAATCCACAATGGGGATTAATCCAATAAATAAAATAACAATAATAATAAGAATGCTCTTCCCATTTACATTATTTCAACAATATCTAGAATATTTAGTTACTAATTTTCTGCCTATGCATGAAATAGATAAAATGTGAAAAATTGAGAACAGTAAAATACAATCACACCATCCACAAATAAACACAAGGAAGAAAAACCCAACTAGACGGTGTGACTTCTCTACTCTCTTTTCTTTGGTATAGAAATGATGCAAGTAAAAATAAAGAGACACTCTCTGTGGAGTTTCCTTTGACCTATGGTTGTATACAATGCAAAAGAATGGAAACCCCTCTCCTCCTAGTGGCCCGGTATTTAACTGATATGCATTTAGGGGTAGTTTTTTTTCCTTCCTCAACCCTCAATTGTGATAGGGTTTTGGACCTTCTAGAATCTTCTTAAAAATACATACATGGCTAGCCCCATATGCTTGAGTAATGGGGGATGACATGGCATCCTCTCATACCATGGTGGTTAACACGGTAGTATTATGAGAAATCTCACCCTGTGGATAGGTTGAGCTCACTTTCCTTGAGTTTTCTTCAACTAAGATAGCTAGAACAAGTGGACACTAACGTTCTTGATTTCCATCTATCTATGCATGAAATAAGAGAGAAAGAGGAAGAGAAAGAGGCACATTTTTGTGTTGGTTATCATTCTGGTGTTGGATCTAGTCTAGCTCCAAACATAGTCTCCCTGCAAAAAAATAGAACTATCCTCGTATTCTACTACTTGTAACAAGTTAGATAGAACCTATCATAACTAGGTCACAATCATTCATACATAAACTTGAAGAAAGACGAAAATAGAGAAATAGGACAAGTTTATTAATATGAGAAAAAATGGAACTTACAATCATGATTTGATACAAACCTCCTCTAGTGCTCCTCCTATTCAACCCCTTAATGTATGCTGACAAATGAAATAGTAGTTTCGTATGCTTTAAACATTAATTCCTTCTAATCTCTTTCAACCTTGAGAGACCTTGTTTATATAGAGGCTTTGGGAGGTTTAGCCAACTTAGAATATCAAGGGAAGGTAGAGATATTTTCTTCATAAATTAGGATTGATTACCCAAAAAGGAGATACTCAATCTTGTGAATCATCCCTCGATCATAACCACCAGAAGTATCTTGGAGTGAAACCATAGAATAAGGTGGGATTGGTTAAAACCACCCTAATAGGGATGGCACACATAGTGACATTGGCATGAGGCATCAGTGACACTCCCCTGCTAGTCTACCAAAAGGCATCACCTTGAGAGTGATGCTCCCTAAGCCATAGTAGGGGGGCATCAATGATCCATCTAAGACAAATAACAAGGGGAAAGATATGTGTTCAACCTTCATATAGAGGATTTTCTTCTCTTTGATGACTAGGGAACATGAAAAAATGTTTTTCATGGTGTCACAAATGTGGTATCAAGGTGCAACACTTAGATGTGAAAATTTTGTGTGTAATAGATTTCCCCCTAAAGTGCAAGGTTAGAAAAACATTGATGGCCAAAACACTTTACTGAACGAAGTGCTGGTTAAGGAGAGTTGGATGGAAGCTGCAAACAAACACCAAACAACATATATATGAATCATCCCGAGGTAGGCATACCTATGCTCAGTACAAAATGGACTTGAAGCATGGTCACCGACCAATATAAGGCAGATCCATGAAATAACTGACTAAGGATATGTCCACCTAACAAACAATGTGGATTCATACCTCCATGACTCGATCATATTGTAGTCGCAGGATTTTACATAGTGGAGCTACAATATGATGATAATATAGCCACGGACCAATACAAAATGGATCTATATGACAATGTATATCAATAAGATTATTCCTCATCACAGCTTGGGTAAAGCACATAACAAAGAGAGCACCCAACTTAGGGTCTTCATGCTGATATTGAAAGCGTACAAATTTAGCCACGTGAATAGATGAATTGATGTCAAACATGGTAGAAACCACTTTATTACCAGTCATTAATGTATAGCATTAAAAAGTATGAGGGAAATCACTAATGATGACAATGAATCCCAAGGTACCCTAGTATATTCCAACAATCGTGAAGAAATGAGTTGAAGTTGAACATTCATTGGAATATTTCGATCAAGGGTAGATGGTGTAAATCCAGTATAGAAAGCAAGCAAACCTGTCATTGAGGCATGTAGGCTCAAATGAACTAATTGGTTTCTAAGTATGACTATTGAATAATGAGTTGATGTCGAAAGGAACAAACTCATTGAAGGAGGGCCATGATGTATCCCCAATCAACGAAACAAAACTGATTAGGATGGTGATTTGATATGATAGAGAAAATGTTGACAGACTGACATGAGTTTGAAAATGAATAATACTACAAATGTTGATTAATGTTGAGACTTCCTTTGAACATTACGCGACATGACAAGTGACTTGGAATCATTTACTTGATGAGGCATGGATCGAAACATAATGTGACGACAACCAAAGGCTCTCTTCTAAGGAGTTGAAAGAGTATGACGAAACATAGAATTGGTGTGACTCAGAGACATGCATATTTACCCAACTGTAAGAAAAATGTAGAAATGTGCCATTTTCAATGGTGACTAAAAACAACTGTCGTAATGTTTCAAAAACTTGACCCACTTCCCAAATTTTTTCCTCCATCCAGACATATGAGTACCTCTTTATTTTTTAACAAGGTTGAGGAGGATAACAAATGCTCGGTATAACTCACCTTCGGTAAGTTCCTCTTCACATGCTTAACGAACTTGATGAAGTAAGGGTTCGATCCCATATGGGTCCTTCAATGAGTAATTTTTATGAGTCCAAAGAAGGTAAAATCAGTGGTTTTTCATGTTTAGGGAGTTTGAAAAGAACCTAAAGAAATGTACAAAGTTAATTTTTTCCTAAATTTTAGTGCCTCAAGCCCGAAAAATTATAAAACGATACAAGAGAGAACTCTTCTAGCTGAAGTGGTTATAGTATTCCTTTCTTGTAAATAGTCTAACAAGACCAAAAAAGGGTTTAACTATCTTTTGACAGACGACGTCTTCGTTGTTTTTAAGAGCTAGAATAAAGTCTAAGCACACTCTTTGAAGATGAGGTCGTTAAAAAATGTTCTTCTTCTTATCAAACATAGCAAGTCTAGAAAAAACGAGTGCGAGATCTCGATAGAAATCAACAAAAATCATAAAATTATCTTTTCTAGGGTAATTTAATATAAAGTCAGTAAAAATGAATTAATTAAAAAGTTAAAATAGGGCCAAATGGGTTAAATTCCAATTCATTTTCACTTGAGCTTGTAAAAAATGAGATTTTACCCTTTCTTGAGAAATTATTTTATTGCATATTTTGAGAGATCTAGGACACCGTTTTGACAATCGTCTAGACTAGGTAGGTGCTCTTTCCCTCCTCTATCTTTTCATGGTTTTATTTTCTCCTTTGAGACATTTTTTTCTAGGATTTCAGCCAGGATAGGGTCTCCATGGTGCCCTCAAGAAGTGACACCCCCCTCATGGGGGGTGTCAGAGACACCATGTATGTCAAAGAGAGGTGGTATCAATGCCCTATGACCTATTCTGGGAGGACGTCGAGTGCAGGAATCATTTTTCTTTTAGTTTTTCTTAAGGAAAAAGTACCCATTTGTTCTCAAATTTTTACTAATGATTCCTCTTGCCATTTTTAGGGTATTTCTTTCCACCATGTTGGAATGGAAGGAATGAGAGAACGAAAGTGATGATTTAGTTTCCTTACAAGATCAATAAACCATCAATTCTCTTATGAATTGTGGGTTATTAAACTTGTTTAAAACCTAGAGCATGAGGAAAGAACTAATGCTCTTGGAACAATTATAGCGATGCATGATGTCTTCTAACAAGTTTTCATAGTTGGTCCTCACTCCCTTAAGATCGAGCTTGAGGATATATATTTTCTGGCAAGTCTCTCAAAGCTAGGAGTACCCATTATATTGTCCGAGTCTCACGACATAGGTAGGACAACTGAAACTTATCTCTCATATTTGTTTTGAGTAGGGTCTCACAAGACCGATGGAAATATTTTTCTATCAAGGAGATAGAATATCATCCTCTCCACACTATTTCTTTTACCATCACTAAATTGGAAAGAAGCACTTGTCCCCACCTCATTTCCAACTCGCAGATGTCTTATGAAGTTGAGTGGATGGAGTGCAACATTTTCAACTGGTGTGGTGGTGTGTTGACCAATTTGAAGGACCAATTCAATAGTTGTAATACTAGAAAGAATAATCAATTTGGATACGGTTCTTTACTAATACCATTCTTTCTAGAGAGAGTTCCCTTATTGTATCCTCATATTCACATAAATGTACATCCAGCCTCAGAGTCATGCATGGAGACATGTACTAGTTTCTCGGCTCGATTAAGAGTCGATCATCCAATTTTTTATTTTGATGTTGAATTCTTCAATTGGTGGAAGAAGACGTTTCCTATGATATATGATTTCCCCTATCCTAGTATGGTTTTTAAAGGAAGTGCAAACTTGGTTCTCCCTCAAGGAGCATAGTGGGATTCTTTAGGTGGAACTCTATGACCTCATAATTCTTCATGTGGAAGTCTTCTAGATGTGGAGAGGAACTTGAGGGGTTTAAACATTGGAATACCCTCAATGAGTCTTCAATATATCCATCACCACTTAGAGAGACATGTAGTGGGTGTGTCTGAGGGCATGAGTCACCTACTATGTCGAGCGACTAGAGAATTTATTTACTATCATGAGCACCATGCTCCACTAAAAGACTGGTAGATTTTCTAGATTTTGAGATGATGATGTATATGTTATTTAGCCAAATGTTTTGACCCTTATGCACTTTTTGAGAATATGTATGACACACTTTCTCTATTTAGATATAGATATGTATTTGTGGATTTCATTTCGGCTACTTATCTCTGAGTGTAATGTTTTCATTTTTTGCACTATCCTGTATGCTTTATGGTTTTGAATATTTATCTATGTGCAAGATACCAACCTAACATGTAATTCGCTAATGAATCGATAATACCATTAAATTATCTCCATATATGTCGATATTCGACGTAATCAAATGACTTTTTGAGATGGTGAACCATCAAATAAAGACGTAACAATGTTGGATTATGGATAGAATAAATGTGATTCAAATGACAAACCATGTGTTGAGAGTCTAGATTGACCATTATATGAATTATACCAAGAGAGGTATCCTCAGTCAAAATTCGGATCACTCCGTGGTATTCTGCAACATTATTGGTTGTAGGGCCAAGACAAATCCCTCCTGAAATCACCAACTCGCCAAAATCATAAATGATCCATATAATATCCCTAGGCCGAACCCAACTGTATTGTAAATGAAAATGTACTTAAGCTGGTGAATTGTTTGATATCATTTTTGTATGCACCTTTCATGGCATAGTGTTTCCATGTACTGCGTAGTAAAATGATGAAATGTGCACATTCTCGGATATCGCGTGCAACAACTTAAGTGCGTGCAATTTTGAGGCTGATGAGCCTTTGTGTATATGATGTGTTTTATAGACTGGTGAGCCAGTTATTATAAGTTAGGTGGATTATGTTTGTATTAGGTCAGAGAACCTAAATGCTAAAGGCCAGTGTGCCTACTTTTGTATATGTCTCATCATTAATATAAAATACATCGTTGCACACAGACCGACCATGATAAAAGAGTATGAGGGACTAAAATCCACTAGTTAGGGAAAGGGGGGACTAAAAGTTAAGGAAAAGAGCTAAGCTAGGGAGATTAAGCCAAAAAGGAATATTATATTAATATTTCTTAAAGTATAAAGTATGGATAATTATTTTATCCTAAGTTCCAAAGTTGGGGACAAGTGGGTGAAAGTAGCTCCCACCATGACAAGTGTCAATTTGGGGACATGCATACATATTGTTTGGACTTAGTTAATTTTCTGAGGATTCCTTCCATCATTAAATCATCCATTGAGCCATACCATGATCATTCACTCAGGTAGTCAGCTATCCTCTGTACCTTCATGTCATTGTATCTGAACCCATATCCATAGCCATACTTGTTGTTGTAGTTGGTTAGCTTGGGAGCTTGAATGAAGAAGTGGGTTGTGAGGCCTGTGGGATATTGAATAGGTGGGTTGTTTGTCCCATGAGAAATCTCTCTCGGTGAGAGAATTGTTGGGAGTTGATTTCCTGAGGGTGCTAAACTACAACTACAGGACTCTGAGACTTCCCATCCGGCCTGTTGTTGAAGCCCTGGAAGGGAAGTGGGGCAGTTGAAGGACTGTTGAGCACAAAAGGGGCACACTTCCTGGGGTGGGACATGCATGTGGGGAATGAGAGATTGTAGGCTGTTAGTTTGAGTTGGAACCTGTGAAGGAGTATTTCTTGTTGTCTATGATCCATTAGCCTGGTTAGGAACCCCTTACCCAGGTGCAGTTTAGTCCCAACTCAGGGATGACCCACTGTTGAGAGTGATGAGTAGTGTGGTCTAAGGCTAGGAGGCCAGTGGAAGGTTTGCACGCAATTGGTGATATTCTTACCAAGATAATTGTCAATTGTGTGATAAATTTACATGCTTCATTATTATTTACGTGTTTATTTTTATGGATTTATCCTCTATGTGGTTATAACTATCTTTATATTTTATGAGTATTTCCTGTATATGTTGCATGTATACGTTTATTGTTATTTCGATGTGAATCAGTGCATTTACATATGTATTTGTCTGTTTATGTTTATATATATATCCGCAAGAGTTCTGCATGTATATATTTTAATTGCATGTAGTTCGAAAAATTTAGGTGGCATAGCTCAATTGGATGTTGGGTATGTTACAGTACATTGAGTAAAGAATGAAAGTGTTTTCTGGAGTAGCATGGACTGACCTGGGTGGTCGGGGATGTTGCAATATGGTATCAGAGCTTCAGTTTTCAACATTGAGCCTGGATGAGCCTAGCAAGTGGAGTTGACACAAAATTTCTAAGAGGAGTGATTTCAAACCGCAGTGATTTGTTGTGGCAGAGGTTGAACTGGTGTTATCTGGGTGAAATTGAACAAATTTCATAGTTGCAATACATCTATGGTATAAATTGGGAAAAAGTTAAGCAAAAGCCCCAATTTTTGCAGTGGAATTCATGAGGAATTGATGCGAATAAAAATGAACATGCGCAGGTGGGTGCACTAAAAAGGAATGATGTGCAGTAAAAATCTTATGATATGTAAAAATTGGGTGTCGCACGGAAAAATATTGGCCTGCTAGTGCATGCGCTAAATTTTTGGCACCACCCAGAAAAATGTTGGCGTGCTGGTGAGCGCGCTAAATTTTGGCATCGTGCAGAAAAATGTTGGTGTGCTAGTGTGCACACTAAATTTTGGCACAGCATGGAAAAATGTTGGTGTGCTAGTGCACGTGCTAAAGTTTGGCGTCACGCAGAAAAATGTTGGTGTGCAGGAATGCGCACTAAATTTTTGAGACGCGCGGAAAAATGTTGGTGTGTGGGTGTGCATGATAAATTTAGCATTGCGTTGTGTGCATGCACATAAAAGGGTGTGCACAGTGTGCACACAAATAATAAGGCCGCGTGTGATGTGCGCAGTATTGGCAAAGCGCAGTGGAATTTGGTTGGTGCGCACGCAATGTGGGTATATGTTGTCGCGCAACAGTTTAGTTAATGGTGCATGTAGAGTATTGGTGCATTGTGGGGGTGTACTAAACTTTGGCATGGTGCAGCGCGTAGAGTGAAATGTGCATGGAATATCAGTGTGCGTTACAAAAAATGTGCGCAACACGTAATGGTGCAAGAAAAAAAATTTTGCGCCATGGATATTGGTGCACGACACAAAAGTAGTGCACATTAGTTATTGGTGTGATGGAGAAGTGATGCACAGTGGTTATAGGTGCGCGAACCACGATTTAACTTGTGGTGTTTTTTGCATGCTAAATATGGGTGTACAGATTGAATTTGTGCATGCAAATTCATTTGGCGGTGAACAATAATGGAAAACCAACGAAATTTCATGATATTTTATATTATTTGAATGTCATCCTTTTGCAGCGCGATTTTGAGGCCCTTAACAACGTTTTTAGCTACTCAAAAATCAGGAGAACAGAGTGTACCAAGGTACACTATGTCTCTGCAGCTCAAATAAAATATCTCGGATAGATATTTCTAATGGTGTAAATTGTTCATCAAACCGATATTCTATGAGAAAGTTATAGCACAAACAATGGAGGGTAAATTTTAAGACCCAACTAACTTCAAAGAGCCATAACTTCCTTCTCCGGAATCAGATTGAGGTGCAGGAGCAGTCAATGGAGATATATTGAACCATAAAAGATAGTCCCAAAGATAAATTAAATTTTTGGGCGGTGCCAAAGAATGTGACAAAGGTCATATCATTCATGGGCCATGCAGGCTACTATAGGATATTTAATGAAGGATTCTCAAAGATTGCACACCCAATCACTTCCTTGCAAAATAAGGTTGTGAAGTTTCAGTGGACATTAGATTGTGAAAAGAGTTTCCAACACTTGAAACAATTATTAACAAGTTCTCCAATACCAAGGATTGCAGACCCAAATGAATACTTCATTGTATGCACAGATCAATGTAAAGAAGGACTTGGTGGAGTCCTCAATTAAAATGGGTTTGTTGTATGTTATGAATCAATGAAGTTGAAGGAGCATGAAAGACACTATGCCACTCATGATTTGGAGTTGGCAGCCATAGTGCCTGGCTTGAGGAAATGGAGACACTACCTCATGGGGATAAGGTTTGAGCTCAGGACAGACCATAATGGTCTGAAATATTTATTTGATCAACCAACTCTAAATGCTAGGAAAAACAGATGGTTAGAATTTCTCAGCGAATATGACTTTGATATAAAGCATATCAAGGGGAAAGAGAACAAAGTGGTTGATGCACTTAGGAGAAGAGTGCATGAATTTCATGATACAACCATTAGCATGTACCAATCAGATTTGAAACACAGAATTTTAGAGGCTGGAAAATTAGATTTGCAATACAAGGATTTAGTGGTAAAATTACAGCAAGGTAATTTGCATAAGAAAATTGAATAATACAAGCTAGACAATGATGAATTTCTCATGTACAGGGGCATAATTTTTGTACCAAATTCTAGGGAACTGAAAAATCTGAAATTGAGAGAAATGCATAATGTACCTTATGATGGGCACACAGGTTATCAGAAAACTATTGCGGCTGTCAAAAGCCAATATTATTGGCTAGGGATGAAAAAATAAGTTGTTTATTTTATTGTCAAATGTTTGGAATGTCAAAAGGTAAAGGTTGGGCATAGGAACCCAACTGGTTTACTACAACCATTACCCATTTCTAAGTGGAAATGGGAATTTGTAACAATGGATTTCATCACCAAACTACCCAGAACAAACAGGCAACATGATTCTATCATGGTAGTGGTGGATAAGCTTACTAAAGCTGCCCATTTTATTCCAATTAAGCTAACCCACAAGGAAGCCAACATTGTTGATGTTTATATGAGATAAATTTCTCGATTACATGGCATACCCAAGACAATTGTGTCAGACAAAGATCCAAAATTCACCTCAAATTTTTGTAAGGGATTTGGAACAAATTTCAATTTTAGCACAACTTATCATCTAGAATCAGATGGACAAACAGAGAGGGTGAATCAAGTAATTGAGGATATGTTCAGAATGTATGTGATAGATAAACCATCAAAATGGGAAGACTAACTACACTTAGTAGAGTTTTATTATAACAATGGGTACCAAATGTTAGTACCAATTCTTGCAAGGGGGTGTTTCTCTCCGATTTCAGGCCCTTGGTGTCAATGCGTAGAAATGGGGTTTAAAAACCCATCAAATGTGTTTTATTCAAAGGCCGAAGTCATGAGCGCTAAGCGCAACACATAGAAGAAGTCCATTTCGGTCTTAAAATCAAGCGAGTAGGCTTTTTGTTTTCAACGACGAGGATCCATAGAAGGAGAAGATTGTCGGTCATCGGGTAAGCTTGAGTCGTGGAGTTGCATGAGGTTTAGCACATGGGATTATATCTTATGGCCAAAGTCACAAAATGATCATGGTCGTCCGATCCAGTCGGGACACATGGCGCCTGATCGGGCTCGGTTGTGATTTCGACTACCGAGACTTCAAAAGACACGGGGTCTCTCATCCATTGCATTGGGAAACTCCGAAACATGAAATGATTAGCCATTTCGGCATTTCGGCTACCGGAACTTCAAAAGAGAGGGGGTCTCTCTTCCACTGCATCGGGAAACCCCGAAACGCGAAATGCAAAAAGCTGTTTTGGCATTCCGACTACTGGGACTTTGAAAAACAAGGGGTCACTCCTCCACTGCATCGGGAATCATCGAAACCCGAAATGTGAAATGTAAAATCCCCCTAGGATCTATTTTGTCCTTCCAACTACTGGGACTTTGAAAGATAAGGGGTCTCTCCTCCACTTCATTGGGAACTATCGAAACCCAACACGCGAAATGTAAAAGACCCCCAGGAGTCATTTCGACATTCTAGCTACTGAGACTTTGAAAGACAAGGGGTCTCTCCTCCATTTCATTGGGAATCTCCAAAACTCGAAACGTGAAATGTAAAATCCCCCCAGGAGCCGTTTCAACATTCCAACTACCGGGACTTTGAAAGACAAGGGGTCGCTCCTCCACTGCATCGGGAATCACCAAAACCCAAAACGCAAAATGTAAAAGCCCCCCAGGAGTCGTTTCGACATTCCATCTACGAGGACTTGGAAAGACAAGGGGTCACTCCTCCACTGCATCGGGAATCGCCAAAACCCAAAATGAGAAATGTAAAATCCTCCTTGAAGGCAGTTGCATGGCCCTGTGGTTACGTTGAGAGTGAAACCTGAAGAAATGAAGGCTGGCCTCCAATCTTTAGAAAATCAACATGTGGTCACTCTCTATGTATTTAGTCTTGGCCACCCTCCATGGAAGAAGAAGTTAATGAATATTGAGTAGGTGGTTGAGACCTTAGCTCAATCCATAAATGGAAGGCATGGGAAGTGTCAGAAGCAGTCAGTTTGTGGTACTTTGATGCATAGTTTTCTGGCAGAAGCCGTGTCATCTGAAGTAGTGTCAGACAAGAAGTTGTGTGTACAGTCTGAAGGAAGATCATGTGCATGTAAAGCCTTAAATGAGGTAGCTCAGCTACCCTCTTGGGGGCCAAGGAGGTGAATTTCTCTGAGTATATATACTCAGTTTTTGTATTTTTGTAAGGATGGATGGTAGAGCTAAGCTCCCAATTGTAAAGATTTAATGAGGCCTCCAGTTCCCTAGTTATAGATTTATATTTGAGACTTCTTGTTTAATGGAAGCCAACACCTTCCTCCCCTTTTTCCTCTGAATCTTAAGAGCCCGGGCACAGATGATCTAGTCGGGTGTTGTAATGACTATATAACGTATGTTTGATTATATTAGTTTTGCAACATCTTAATTTTCTTGAAGTTTCTCAAATCTGAGAGGATCTCATATTTGAGACTTTTCCCCTTTTTAAAGGCTGCTAGAAGATCGGATGTCCAGAGCAGACTTTGTTTCCTTTATTTTTCCCTCCACTTACTCACTACTATGCAAAATCAATGGCTTAAATTAGATCAAGACCTCACCTGTCTTATCTGTTGCAACCTAGTTTTCTGAGTTAAAACAATATTGTTCTGAGTTTACTTCCATTGATCACCCTTTATCAAAAAATCCTGCCATTTAAACTGATGGGCGTTGGGCTATGCTCCTGCTGTAATCCAGGAGTGACTTCTGATGCCAACATTTCTGGCGTCGTTGTCGGGGATGAAGTTGAATATTTTCCCTGGGATTGAGTTACATTGAGGCTCTTATTATGAAGGTGCATTAGGCATCATAGCCCTTAAATATTTCTACTGTGCACCTGGTGACTCCACTGTTTCCACTTCACTATTTCAGCTGTGGCTACTTTTAGCACACCTGAAAGCTGACCCAGAGGAGATTTTTTGAGAACGTTTCAACAAATGCTTTCTCAGCTTGAGAAGTTTCCTGGGAGGACACAACATTAGGATCTGGCCTCTGACGGTGAACAAAGACCAGACACATTCAAAGTTGCGCATCTTTCACCTGGCGACTCCATGATCCGAGGATCGGTCGATGACTCCACTAATTCGATATGGAAAATATCTTAGCTCAAAGGTTGGTTTTCTATGACTTTTCCTAGATAGTTGGTTTTCCTAATCCACTGCCAGATAGAGATGAATGGGAAGATATCCTCCCTGAATTTCAAGCAAAAAATTCGGAGGTACTAGCTGAGCATTTACTGGACTTTCATGAGGTTATTCATCGACTTAATATCATGCATGAAGATGCCCATATTAATATTTTTAAGTATTCATTAAAGGGAGCTGCTCTTGATTGGTGTCGATCTCTTCCCACTGCAAGCATCCATTCTTTGACACGTTTTCATACAGCTTTCAATTCATTTTGTAAAGATTACTTCCCAACTGAGTGTTTGTATGAAAACTGATTTGATGAGTTTTCTTTGCTTCATAAATCCTTTGCTGGCCCTGAAGACCATGTTTGTGATGAAGCTTTTACTGTGGACAAAAGCATTTTCTATGAAAATCTAGAGGCGTTGGATGATACTAATTATGTTAGCCCTAGCACGGAAGCATATGACATCATTTCAGATACATTTGTTCTTTTAGGTGTTCATAAAGATCAACATGCCTCTTGTGAAAATTCTGAATTTATAGAGCAGATGTTGTCTATAGTAGATGACTCTCCTGAATATAGGATTGAAGTAGATGTTCCTATCAGACCTTCTTATGATGGCAAAGACCTCCCAGTTTTTAAAGAAGAGATGGTCATGGAAGACGATTCTTCTCTTTCTCTTCAAGAGGTTTCCCATGATATATTTTTACCTAGGATTAAAGAGAAAATTCTTATTTATGAACAACCAGAAGCAATAGTTACCGCTGTCCCTGAAATGGATATGATTGACAGTTATATTCTCGATGGGATCACTATTCTGGAGGTTGATCATAGAAATGAAGGGCAACCCTTTTTTTATGAATGTTCTAGTGATGATGAGAAGAAATCTTATCCTACATTTGATCACTATGAAGACACTAACCAACATGACAACAAGCAAAGCTTTCCCATGGTCCCTATTTATGATGATTATGAATCTGATCCTTAGGATAGCCATGGAGAAGAGGAGGAGGAGCCAAAGATGCAGTTTACAGAATGCACAAAGCCAGTCAGCGAGCAACCACCGCATCCTATGTCAGTTTTCCACCCACCTGTGCTTACTAGATATATTCAGCCACATGTGAACAAATGTGTAGAAAAGGAGGCTACCTGTCGCCCATTTTCAGGAGTTTTCCACTGGTCCTATGAGGCTGTGAAGGAATACATGGAGTTTTATTTCCTTCACAAGTTGGAGCCATCCTATTTCATCTCGACTTCATCCTGTAAGTAGGAGTTGAAGAGCGTAACCATTCTGTTGTCATGGTTACACCATCTTTTTGTGATCATCGACAGAAGGAAGGAGCTTCTATCCAGGAAGTTTCTTGATTGGCTATGGTGGAAGTTTGCTTTCACCTAGCCCCATGTAAAGAAATTTATTAGTTTAGGACCATACATAAATAAGCTCCTTGGAGCATGTGTGCTTATCTTTTATTTTCACTTATCACCATGTATTTTTAAGCAGGGTGTTTTGAGCTCGACTCCATAGCCCAACAAAAGGAAAATGGAACTGTAGAAGGAGTTCTTAGAGCATCACAAGGACGACTCTATCCCCCATGGAGCCTAATGTTAGAACCAATTATTACAAGGGGGTGTTTCTCTTTGATTTCAGACCCTTGGTGTAAATGCATAGAAATGGGGTTCAAAAACCCATCTAATGTGTTTTATTCAAAGGCCACAGTCATGAGCGCCAAGCGCAACACACATAAGAAGTCCATTTTGGGGTTAAAATCAAGTGAGCAGGCATTTTGTTATCAACGACGATGATCCATAGAAGGCGCAGATCGACGGTCATTGGGTAAGCTTGAGTCGTGGAGTTGCATGAGGTTTAGCACATGGGATCATGTCTTATGGCCAAAGTCACAAAATGATCGTGGTCGTCTGATCCAATCAGGACACATGGCGCCTGATCGGGCTCGATCGCGATTTCGGCTACCGAGAATTCAAAAGACATGGGGTCTCTCATCCATTGCATTGGGAAACTCCGAAACGTGAAATGATTAGCTGTTTCGGCATTTCGGCTACCGAAACTTCAAAAGATAGGGGGTCTCTCTTCCAATGCATCGGGAAACCCCGAAGCGCAAAATGCAAAAATTTGTTTCAGCATTCCGGCTACCAAGACTTTGAAAAACAAGGGGTCTCTCCTCCACTGCATTGGGAATCACCGAAACCTGAAACACGAAATGTAAAATCCCCCCGGGAGTCGTTTCAGCCTTCCAGCTACCGAGACTTTGAAAGACAAGGGGTCTCTCCTCCACTGCATCAAGAACCGCTAAAACCCGAAACGTGAAATGTAAAAACCCCCAGGAGCTGTTTCAACATTCCGGCTATCGGGACTTTGAAAGACCAGGGGTCTCTCCTCCACTGCATCGAGAATCACCGAAACCCAAAATGTGAAATGTAAAAGCCCCCCAAGAGCCCTTTCAACATTCCGTCTATCGGGACTTTGAAAGACAAGGGGTCACTCCTCCAATGCATTGGGAATCGCCAAAACCCAAAATGCAAAATGTTAAATCCCCCCAGGAGCCATTTCAGCATTCCATCTACCGGGACTTGGAAAGAAAAGGGGTCTCTCCTCCACTACATCGGGAATTACCGAAACCAAAAACCCAAAATGTAAAAGCCTCCTTGAAGATAGTTGCATGGCCCTGTGGTTACGTTGAGAGTGAAGCCTGAAGAAATGAAGGCTGGCCTCCAAGCTTTAGGAAATCGACACATGGTCACTCTCTATGTATTCAGTCTCGACCACCCTCCATGGAAGAAGCAATTAGTGAATATTGAGAAAGTGGTTGAGACCTCAGCTCAATCCATAAATGGAAGGCATGGGAAGGGTCAAAAGCAGTCAGTTCGTGGTACTCCGATGGATAGTTTTTCTGCAAAAGTCATGTCGTTTGAAGCAATGTCAGACAAGAAGCTATGTGTACAGTCTAAAGGAATATCATGTGCACGCAAAGCCTTAAATGAGGTAGCTTAGCTACCCTCTTGGGGGCCAAGGAGGTGAATTTCTCTGAGTATATATACTCAGTTTTTGTATTTTTGTAAGGATGGATGGTAGAGCTAGGCTCCCAATTGTAAAGATTTAACAAGGCCTCCAGTTCCCTGGTTATAGATTGATATTTGAGACTTCTTTTTTAATGGAAGCCAACACCTTCCTCCCCTTTTCCCTCTCAATCTTAAGAGACCAGGCACAGATGATCCAATCGGGTGTTGTAATGACTATATAATGTATGTTTGATTATATTAGTTTTGCAGCATCTTAATTTTCTTAAAGTTTCTCAGATCTGAGAGGATCTCATATTTGAGACTTTTCCCCTTTTTAAAGGCTGCTGGAAGACCAGATGTCTGGAGTAGAATTTATTTCCTTTGTTTTTCCCTCCACTTACTCACTACTATGCAAAATCACTGGCTTAAATTAGATCAACACCTCACCTGTCTTAGTTGTCCCAACCCAGTTTTCTGAGTTAGAACGATATTGTTCTGAGTTTACTTCCGTTCATCACCCTTTATCAACAAATCGTGACATTTAAACTGATGGGCGTTGGGCTCTACTCCTGCTGCAATCCAGGAGTGACTTCTAATGCCAACACCAAACATCTCTAAAGATGATCCCATTTGAGGCACTTTATGGTAGAAAGTGGAATACACCAATAAGTTGGGATAACCCAACAGATAGAGTAGTAGTTGGGCTAGATTTAGTCATGGAAATGGAGGAGAAAATGTTGAAAATAAAACAAAATTGAAAGGCTTCCCAAGACAGGAAAAAAACCTATGTTGAAAAGGGAAGAACTCATAGGGGATTTAAAGTTGGGGACCATGTATTCTTGAAATTGAAGGCCAACAGAAGTTCCATGAAGTTGGGAAATTGTTCTAAGTTGGCAGCTTGCTACTGTGGGTTGTTTGAAATCCTAGAGAGGATTGGTCCAGTGGATTAAATGATGGCATTGCCTACATATATGTTTGTTCATAATGTATTCCATGTATCATTTCTCAAGAAATATATACCTGATGTCAATCATGTTATTGATTGGAATGTGATTTAGGTGGAGCAAGAAGGCGATTTCCAAGTGCATCTGGTACACATTATGGACCGAAAAATAAAACATCTTTGGAATCGATCCATAGGGATTGTAAAGGTCCAATGAACCTGGTACGGTCTAGAGGATGCTACTTGGGAGCATGAGGATGCAATGTGGGTAGAATACCCACATCTTTTTGAGGATTTTTGAAATTTTATTGTATATGTGTTCACAATGTAATGAGGATAGTGCATAAATAAGGAGAGGGGATTGTAATATCCCTAGGCCGAACCCAAATCTAATGTAAATGAAAATGTACTTAAGTTGGTGAGTTTTTTGATATCATTTTTGTATGCACATTTCATGGAATAGTGTGTGCATGTACTACGCAGTAAAATGATGAAGTGCGCACATTCCAGGATACCGTGCATAGCAACTTAAGTGCGCATGATTTTGAGGCTAGGGAGCCTTTGTGTATATGATGTGTTTTATAGGATGGTGAGGCAGTTATTATAAGCTAGGAGGATTATGTTTTTATTAGGCCAGAGTGCCTATATGCTAAAGGCCAGTGCGCCTATTTTTGTATATGTCTCATCATTAATATAAAATACATTGTTTCACATAGACCGACCATGATAAAATAGTATGTGGGACTAAAATCCACTAGTTAGGGAAAGGAGGGGCTAAAATTTAAGGAAAATGGATAAGCTAGGGATCTTAAGCAAAAAAGGAATATTATATTAATATTTCTTAAAGTATAAAGTATGAATAATTATTTTATCCAAAGTTGGAGACAAGTGGGCCAAAGTAGCTCCCAACATGACAAGTGTCAAGTTGGGGACATGCATACATATTGTTTGGAATTAGTTCATTTTCTGAGGATTCCTTCCATCATTTAGTCATCCATTGAGCCATACCATGAGAATTCACTCAAGTAGTCATATATCCTTCGTACCTTCATGTCATTGTATCTGAGCCTGTATCCATAGCCATACTTGTTGGTGTAGCTGGTTAGCTTGGGAGTTGGACTGAAGAAGCGGTTTGTCAAGCCCATGGGATATTGAAGAGGTGGGTTGTTAGGCCCGTAAGCAATCTCTTTGGTTGAGAGAATTGTTGGGAATTTATTTCCTAAGGGTGCCAAAATATAACTACAGGACTCTAAGACTTCCTGTCCAGCTTGTTGTTGAAGCCCCGAAAGGGAAGTGGGGCATTCAAAGGACTATTGAGCAGAGAAGGGCACACTTCATGGGGTGGGACATGCATGTGGGGAATGAGAGATTGTATATTGTTAGTTTGATTTGGCACCTATGAAGGAGTCTTTCATGTTGTCTATGATCCATTAGCCTAGTTAGGAACCCCTTACCTAGGTGGAGTTTAGTCCCAGCTCGGGGGTGACCCACTGCTGAGAGTGATGAGTAGTGTTTTCTAAGGCTGGGAGGTTCATGGAAGTTTTCCACGCAGTTGATGATATTATTACCAATATAAGTGTCAATTGTGTCATAAATTTGCATGTTGCAATATTATTTACGTGTTTTTTTTTACGGGTTTATCCTATTTGTGGTTATAATTGTTTGTATATTTATGGGTATTTCTTGTATATGTTGCATGTATAAGTTTACTGTTATTTCGATGTGAATCATTGAATTTATCGATGTATTTTTGTGTTTACATTTATATATATATTTCCGCAAGAGTTATGTGTGTACATATTTTAATTGCATGTAGTTCGAAAAATTTATGTGGCATAGCTCAGTTGGATGTTGGGTATGTTAAAGTATGTTGAGAAGAGAATGAAAGTGTTTTCTAGAGTAGCATGTCCTGTCATGGGTGATCAGGGATGTTATAGTCTAAGATACAAAAGCCAAGTTCTGGGTCTGTCGACTAGCACCATACGAAAGTCCAAAATGTGTGGGAAAGGACATTGGCATTCGTGGATTCAAGCAAAAAGAAGGATAAGAAACTATGGGAGAAACAAATTCTCTCACACAAAAGTAAATGAAGATATCAAACCTAAACATATGGTAGAGTAATTTACAAAGCATATACACAAGATGTCCCTAGGCATAGTAATTTTTCAAATAGAGCTCATCCTGGGGCTCCTTTAAAGGGATTCCATCATAATTGACCAGCTCATAATCACCTTTCTTTAGAACATGTTTTACAATGTATGTTCCATGCCACATAGGTTTAAATTATCCTGCCCATAGTTTATCATGGTCTTACAACTAAACTAGGAATAATTCCCCTTTGACAAAGGTGAGAGGTCAAACAGACTTATCGTATTGAATTTTGATATGTTTCCGGTATGTCTCATTAACGAGATCGACATCATAATGAGTCTTGTAAAGTTTATCCAAGTATACAAAAATTTAATCCTCAACAGAGTTGTTCGAAAAAATTTCTACAACTAGCTTCAAAGATGGAATTTTGCATTCAGTCAACAACACCGCTTATAAACCATAAACCAACTCGACGGGTGTGAATCTAATGGTAGTTTTAACAAAAGTTCGGTAAGACCAAAGTGTTGATAAATTTTTTAGATGTGAATTGGTTTTGTTCACCCCCACTATTCGTTGAAGCATGGTTTTCGATAATTTATTGACAACTTCTACTTGCCCATTATATTGTGGATAATACGGGGATGATTTTTAGTGAATAAAACCCAATTTTCCACTCAGCTCAAATATCGTTTGATTTTTTAAATGGGATCCATGATCAGTTATGATAGCTTGTGGGATTCTGAATCTAGCGATGATGTGGTTGAATATGAATAGAGAAATAATTCTTCGATCGTTAAGTAATGTAGGAATAACCTCATCCCATTTCGTAAAATAATCCATTGCAATGATAACATAACCATGCCCCCTAGCTGAGGTAGGATTACATTGCATAAAATCAATTCCCCATTTGGAAAATGGGTCGACAACAACTGTTGGATGAAGTGCGACAGGGTGGGTGCATCCTTCCTTCTGGAATATTTGATAGGGTGGGAATTTTTTAACGACTTCAATATATCCTATAAATATCAATGGCCAAAATTACCTTGCAGTAGGATTTTCTGAGTTATAGCCATCCTGGAAAAATGACTGACACATGCTCCTGACTGACAGTCATTCAAGACAAATTCAACCTCTTCATGAGTTAAACATCATTGTAGAATGGTATCAATACCATGACGATATACAGTGTCAAAAATGATAAGATAATATTTAGCATGATGTTAAATGTGACGACGCTCGTCACGGGATACATTGGGATGAAAATGTTGGGTCTAGATATATAGAATAATGTATTCATACCAAGGAACAAAGGTACTAATAAGGAACAATGAATCATCTGGAAATGAGTCAAAGGGATCAGTTTCTACATCAGTAGGGTGAAATTCACATATTAACTCAAAAAATACCAAATATTTCTTTGATGTCAATTTAGCAAACCTGATATTGAATGCTTAAAGAATAAGAAGCCGCCTATATTATTTTTCCCCCAGTACTTGACGAGTCAGAATATGATACATTGGGTTTGAATCAAAAATAATTATGGTTTTGCAAAGTAGGATGTAATGGAGAAATATTTGAACAACGATGACTGTTGCCAAATTCAACTTCTCAACATGTGAATATCAGATTTTAGGTCTAATGAGGCCTTTACTCAAGTAATATACCAAATGTTTTGTGTCATCGTCATTATCGTAAACTAACACCATGGAAATAGTAGAAGCAGGGGTGACCAAGTAAAGCATATAATATATCATATAGTTGGGGGGATGCAACAATGGTGTATGTGTTAAATCATGCTTGAGAAAATCGAACGAATACTGAGCTTGGTCATCCAAAATGAAAGGTACATCCTTCTTTAGTAATCGCATAAATTTGTTTGTGATCTTTGCATAATTGTAGATGAATCGGTGTAGAAAAGTTTCCTTTCCCTACAAACTTTGGAGTTGGTTTAGGTCTTTGGGAGGAGGTAAAGCCAAAATAGCTTTCACTTTTAAGGGATCCACCCTAATTCCATATTTTGAAACCATGAAGCCTATAAATCTACATGATTCAACAATGAAACTACACTTGTGAGGATCCAACTGTATATTGTAGAACCTACATCTAAGAAAAATGGCTCTCAGATGATCAATGTGATCCTGTTGACGAGTTGGATGAGCATTAAAATAATCAAGGTACGGATCAACAATGTGCTTAATATGGTGTGAAGCATACTACATATCCCACTAGAATGTAGCTACGACACTTTTAAGACCGAAGGGTAGCTTGCGATATGTGAAGGTTCCCCATGGGAAGATGAAAAATGTTTTATGTTGATCATATGGGAGAATATAGATTTGGTTGTAGCCCGAGAATCCATCCATGAATGAAAATATTATGCTTCAAGCACAATTGTTGATAATTTTCTCAATGAAGGGAGTATGGTAATTGTTCTTAGGACAAGCCTTATTTAGGTCCCTATAGTTGACATGAGCTCTAACCATCCCTTGTTTTTTCATGACCGGAATGATGTTAGAAACACATTCATTCAAAGGTATAGGATAAATAAAACCATATTTCAATAATTTTTCTACTTCTTACTTAATTGTCGCAGTTTTTCTAGGATGCACTCGGTGAATCTTCTGTCGTAGATGTTTAGCTCTAGGTTAAAGTTTGATTTCATGTGCTACAATCCAAGGATTGATCCCTGGAATTTATTTGTATCTCCAAGAAAAAAGGTCATGGAATTATTTAAATAAAGTTGTGTAAGCATGAATTTATTCAGTTGAACAATTTTCACCTAATTGTGTGTTTTCCACGACACCATCTTTTTCAGATATGTCAACGTAAATGGTCTATGTGATATTTCCTAAATTTCCTTCGGAAATAGTATCCCGAATAAGTATCGGATATTCAGTGTTACTCACAATGTCATATGGAAAGATGGATTCAGTCTATTCCTCACTCACATCCAAACTTGCGAGAAAAGATGATCTATGGTGGTGATCACCCAAAGGAAACTCTTCTATGCTAAGCATTTCCATTATGGATTCATCTGAGGAAAAAAATTGTAAGAGATAGTAAGAAAAAGATGGTAGAGAGTTTAACCATGATGGTAGAGAATAAGAATTTGATGCCACTAGATGTTGATCGTCAAAATAAGGAGAGGCAGATTGAATAATGCTATATGTTTCCTTGGCTCAGGTAAGTGGCATAACATTGTAGATCATATCAAGTTATAGTGGAATAGGTATGACCCAAATATCAAATTATTCGAGGGATTAGTGTACCATAGTTGAAATCATATTAATCATTGCATTTTTCTATGATGTTTCAGAAGTAGATAAGGGAAAATCTCCCATGAGTGAGGAATATTTTAGTAGACCTACTCCCACACTCTCATAGTTAATATTTGAATGTCCAAAACATAGGACATTGTTGGTAGTGTGGTTGTGGATATCTAGTGTATAGTAATCCAACTAGTCAATAGTAGCAATTTTCCCTTAATGAGTAAATTGTACAAGAAGAAAGACCTAAGAAGTAATGACATTTATCGCATAGAACCAACTTCGTCCAAGAGAAAAATTATAGTATAGAGGAGCGTCTACCACTTCAACATCGACGAAAACGGGTTTTCCCCCTAGTTCAACAGTTCAAGATTTCAACAGTCCAAAAGGTTGAAAACCTCATCCATCAAATGATTTCAAAGTAGTGGGGGGATGATTTAGACTAGGAGAGTTAGTGGCTTTCCAACAAGATAAATACATAACACATTTCGAGGCTTCTTCATCCATGACAGTACAATGGATGTTTCTATTCTAAACAACAACTTGAATTTGAAATGCAAGTTGATGAGAGAGATTTGATTTATAATCATCCAGGTTAAACATAATATTATTGGATGACTCGGGCTCTACAACTACAATGGATACCAAGAGGGTTCTAGATTGATTAGGAAAAATTTTCATTACCTCGAGTGTTGACATCGCATAGGGTTCTTGTGTTAGATATGTAACAATGCTATAGTTTTGGGTAGAACGGGTGTTTGGATTAAAAGTCGACCGTCATATTGTACTCTTGGGTGGATGGAATAATGAGTCAATTGTTGGTTTCTCTATCTGGATAGGTCCATACAAAGGGTTAGCATAAATTGAAGGCATGTCATTCGTAGCTCCATTAGCTACACTTTCGTTACTTGTTTTCCTTGGTGGTGTATCATATGTCTTTTCTCTAGTCGTCAAATCTATAGTCTCATTAAACATATAAACATGTGAACTTGAGGAAGAATCCCCACTAGGAGGATGACCTGTGTGGCCCCCATGAGGAGGCGCAGGATTTTGTGCAACCATTTTTTTTTTCTATGGTGGAAAAGGATTAGTCAAAATAGTGGGTTGGGAATTCTCTTTTAAAAAAAAATCGCTTCATCTGAGTGAGGACAATCCCTAGTGTAATGATCATATCCACACATTAAACATGGATATTTCATCCTTTTTTTTGTTGCTTATCAGTAGTAGGTGGTTATGTTTGTGTTTTCAGACTCTCCATTTGATCAAATGTTTTCTTATATTTATTCTTATTCTTCTTGTTTCCTCCAGTTTGCAGAGATGAAGTAGATTGGACTACATTCACCTAGAAGGTTTTAGTGGGAGAGTAAGTAGAGTTGGATGTAATGGAAGTCTAAGTCATATATGGGGTAGAAGATGAATGACTTGTTGGCCCAATTGATTGTGTGGGAAAATGAATATTTAAAGAATCGATGATGCCATCAGAATGGGCATCAGAAGATGATTTTGATGGGTCAATTGACGTACGAGGATCATTCAAAATTAGATCGCACAAGGTAACAAATTGGGAATAAGAAAAATATAGATATTGAGCACCACTAATATCCAAATATTCAGTGAACACATATCCCATTGGGACATCTCAAGAAATGGGTAGTAAAAGGGACTTCATGAACCATTTTGCCAATAATTGGTTTGGAATATCAACTTTAATTAACTATCTTTGCCACCTCCTGTTTAGTTCTAATTGATGATGTCAATCATAGTTCATTTAATGTCAACCCGCGAAGGTAAACTTAGAAGCGCTATATAGATCTAGAAAGATTCAACTACCTAAATGAGGGTTTGATGTAGCAGGAGCCAATACTCTTTTACAAGAGATTGTACTTTGGTTCCTTCTCACAAGGGTTTGATGTAGCAGGAGCCAATACTCTTTTACAAGAGATTGTACTTTCGTTCCTTCTCACTTAAACACCTCTGCAATTTAAACAAATCTACCTACTAAAAACATAGTGCTTATGTTTGCCTGAGATTCTAATCCCCTTACAAGGACTCAACTCACAGAATCTCTTACACACATTAAAATTTGTTATCTAATTCCTAAGATTTGTTGGAAACTCCAGTCCCCTTACAAGGACTCAACTCATAAAGTCTCGTTCAAATCAATCATACTTGAAATCAAAATCATTGAAAACATATTCCTAATCAAAATTCACAAGCTTACAACATCTAAATTAAAATAGGTATGCAAGTGAGGCCATGGGGGGCCTCCATAACTCCACAAGCACACCACTTCAAAGGAGACTCAAATGTGGAAGCAACAAAATCAAAGTATGATTCTTTATTTCAAAATCTCTAAAACTGATTCTAAGATTACAACTCTCTCTAATTCTAAGATTACAAGATTCCGATTACAAATGGAGGAGATTGTACTCCTATTTATACAATGGGATGAGTAACAAACTCATAAATGTGATCCACTAATCTCTCTTTAGTTCCATACATCTCTCAACCATCTAGACACATAACCCTCTTTTGTCCTTGATCTTCTCCATGAGATCCATGATATCCTTCATGATCTTCTCAACAATCTCTCCATGATCTCCTCAAATTCGAATTTGAACATAGAGTGCCACATAAAGGTGTCTTGGAAGCTTCCTTGGAACCTACACATGTCACAAAAACAATCCACTGTCCATATATAAAGTAAAATATATTATTTTCTAATATTTAATCAAGAATTTCTCTTAAAAATGCTTAAAAATAAATAATATTTGGAAAATATAAATGAGACCCATTAATGGTGAACAATAGGGAAAATGAAGTGACATGGTGGT
>ML791868.1:179215-198150 GCA_009831015.1 Picea engelmannii
TCTTGTACTTGAACATTTAAGTGGGGTAAAAGGAGGTTTCCCCCTCGAAGAGGCTTATTATCTGATATTATCTCTTTTTCAAGGCGTTGAGTACTTTTCTTGAGGTTTTTCTATGCTATATTGATGTTTGGTTCTTAACAAGTATAATATGTAGCAGAACACTTCATGCATTTGCAAGCCTTTGCAAACCTTAGCCTTTTCCATAAGAGATCCCTCTTTATATAGGGTGAAAGAGGGATGAATGAGGAGATTAGGATGATCCCACTAAATCATATAAGCGAGTAAGATCCAAACAGATCAGAGGCCACCTCAATGTCTAGAAGATTCCCTTCTACAACATTCATGAATTTTGACTTTTCCCTTGTTTAAGCATCGTCGCACCCTATGCACAGGAAGCCTGTGACGACATCGTAGTCCATATTTGGTGCAAAGTGTGATGATCAAGCATCTTTGAACCCCATGCATAGATTAGGATGCGATGATCTCTCTTGTCATAGTTTTTAAGGAAGAAAATGAAAAGCACTTTTCTCATGGAGAAAGTCTCTTTTAAGGTTTTCAGGGAACATGAAAGTGAGTTATGAACATGTCATCTATTGATCACTGGGCTGACCAAAATAATGTGTAATAGATATGTACCAATTCGATTGTATGGTATAAATGAACTTATGGTTTGCAAATGTATAGTGTGTGAAACTATCGTAGTGTTTCTTTATTGACTAGGAAGGAGAAAACACAAGCTACTTGGAACTCGACTTGCAATAGGAGCAATATTACCTATATATGAACCTATTGGAGAGGCTATAGGTGACTATGTCGCAATATAAAGAGGTTGGGTTGGGGTCATACCCTTCTTAAGGAGAATGCATTGGCATGAATATTTTCTCCAAAAAGTAGGAGTAATAGAAGGAGTCTGAGTAGGATCAACTAATCTAGATGTTTGAACAAGGGTAGTAAATCCATATATGGGGTTAGATGTTCCCGACTCTATGGCTAAAATTTCCTCGTATGGTTTGAGTGGTAATTGGGAAGGATAATATTGCAGGGAAGATACAAAATGTCCCAAAGGAGGTATTTTTAGAACAATTGGGCCCAAAGGATCCAATAAGGGTGGGTTTGCAGGAACCAAACCCCCTTCTATGAATTTTTCAAGTAAACGAGCAATTACACTCCCAACATCGGAGATAAATTCTTTGTTTATTGTTCCCTCTTGGGAATGATCTTTTGTTGAATGAGAAGGTAAGGATTTTTAACCTTCCAGAGCTAATCCTTGCATCCTACGAGACCTACAAAGATCGTCCTCAACCACAGTTTAAAAAAACAAAAAATTTAGGGCCAACTACAAGTGACGATAGAACACACCCCTAAAAAATATAAAGGTAATCAACTAGGAAAACAATAGATGGTAGGATCTTCTGAATACGAAATATCAAGTCATCAACAAAGAAATGGAAAGAAATCACCCCAACCTCCATGCATTATCCCTTCTTAGTGCAAGTAACCCTCACTTCACAAGACTACCCTCTAAGGGTACTGAAGGTGTGATATGACGTCTTCCCCCGGTACTGTGGAAATCCCCCCATAGACACCTCTATAGACACCTAGGAAAGGTCACTGAGGATACCATCTCAGATTTGGCCTCCGGGGGGTTACAATCAACTGTTAAGACCAAACGTATGGGCAATATATCTAAGTCCAAAATTATTCAAGAGAAATGAAGACAAGTTTCAATATATCGGATGAACATAAATATTAAGAAAGTAGTAATGAAACAACCATATTATAGCTAGAAAAATAACAAAATATCACTAGAAAGAACATATTTATTAGAGATAACAATTTTCACTTGCCTCTTCGAGGGGGAAACCTCTAGGAGAGAAGCACTCTATTACAATAAAATTCAAGAAAAAAATATCCAATGCATCCTACACTTATTTATAATAATTCTACCCTCTAAGAAAAATTCTAGAGGAATATATTTCTAGAAGGAGAAGCTTCTATTAGGTCTTATTAGATTGACTTATTCTCCTTTATTTATCAGGCCTTATTAACTAATGCCAAACTTTATTACATAGAAAAAATGTCCTACTAATTAATGACCCATGGAGAGGGTTTAGGATCAGATCCTAACATGTCCTCCCCCTTCAAAAAAATCCTTGTCCTCAAGGCTTCAAGTACAGAAACTACTAGAGTATATCCATTGGTTCCCATGTCTCATCCTATGGTGATGTGTCCTTCAATTGGTTCAACACTTATTTGATAATTATACCATGTATTTTACACTCATGATTATTCAGGATTGTGTCTGGTTGGAGCCAAAGGGAGCCTTCTTCATCTAATTCTAGAAGGATGGTTTGGACCCTGCAATTTTGTCCCACCACTTTCTTTAGATAGGAAACATGGAACACCGGATGGATTTTATAAGTAGTTGGAAGAACCAACTTGTAGACCACTGAAACAATATGCTTGATGATATAGTAGGGCATATAAAACATGGGTGCCAACTTGTGGTGTCCCTGGGATTTGAGAGTTTTTTTCTTGTAAGGTTGGAGCCTAAGAAACACATGATCACCTTCCTAAAAAACAATTTATGAATGATGTTGGTCTGCATGTTGCTTCATGCACTTTTGGTCCATGTGGAGTTTATCCTTCATAGCCAAGAGGGTGGATGTACAAACTTACAACATTGTATCGATTGATTGGACCTTTGATGTTCCTAGAAGATAGCTAGTGATTGTAGGTGGGCATTGGCTATACACTGCTTCATATGGGGTCATGTTTTTGGTTGTATGATAGGAAGTATTGTACCACCATTCTAACAAAGGGATCCATTGCACCTACTGGTTTTGTTTGTCTGAATAAAACACCACAAATAGGTTTCCAAACATTTGTTGACCACTTCCATTTGTTCGTTAGAATAGGGATGATAGGATGTCCTCATGTTCAGATGGGTGCCCTGCAATTTAAACATCTATTTCCAAAGTGTTCTTGTGAAAGTGGGGTCACAATAAGATACAATATAGTGGGCATACCATGTAGCATGAAAACATGATGAAGGAAAACTTGTGTTATTAGTGTTGCTGTGAAAGGGTGGGGTTAGGCACAAAAATGAGCATACTTAGTGAGGTGATCAACCTCCACCATGATGACATAATTTTTCCCATCTTTAGGAAGGGCCACTATAAAATTCATGGAGATATTTGTGGATATAGAAGCTAGAATGGGTAGGGGTTGTAGGGAACCTAGAGACTTGATAGTTTCACCTTTATTACATTAGCACACCTCACATTTTGTGAAAAAGTGAAGGATATCCTTCTTCATGATTGCCTAGAAAAATGAACGAAGGCCACGAGCATATGTCCTTTGGAATCTTGAGTGACCCACAATAGTTGATGAGTGCAACTCATGTAAGATTTGTGACTTGAGTAATGAAGAGGGTGAGAGAACTAGGTGATCCTTATATCTGAGAATATTTTCCTGCCAAGTGTAGTCAATGGGAGTATTAGGGTCCTCCTAAAGGCGTTGAATTAACTTGGAGAGAGTCTGATGTGTTATCCACTCTTGGCATATTTATTCAATCCAATTAGGTACCAGTAAGGATAAGGCAAAGAGGGATCTATGTTATTCATGTTGGCGTGATAATGAATCGGCTACTATATTATCTTTTCCCTTTTTGTATATAATTTCATAATCATAATCCAACATTTTGGTTAGCCACTTATTTTGTTCTGAGGAGGATAGTCATTGCTCCAAAAGATATTTCAGACCATGGTGATTTTTTTTTATATGAAAATGATGTCCCAAGAGATATGGATACCATGTGTAAATCCACAGTGAAAATCCTGATACAAATCAGAATCGTCCATCTTTGAGGACGCATGGCAATAATCTCGACTTCCAGGAAAAATCCCGAAAGGGGAAAGTCATATCGGGAAATCGGAATTCGAGAGATCGGGGAAATCGAAGACAAATGCATTTCAGCATTTGAAGTCCCGAAGTCCCGAGGGAGATCCAGAGTCGTTGGTTTAGTAGATGATCACAGTCGTTGATTGTGTCTAAGTCAAAAAGCGGTTCCCAATGACGTCATATCGGGATTCGGAGAATCGGGGATACGGAGGACAAGAGATCACATACTTTTCATCAGAAACCCCAAAATCCCAAAAGGTGATAGGACTATGGTCATATAAAGGGAGGTCGTATGGACCCAAAAGTCTAGCCCAGGGGACTAGCGGAAGTTGGAGCACATCGGGATATCAGAGATCGGGAAATTGGGAAACAAAAGGTTTGCAACATCGGGGATTGTGAAACCCCAAAACCCGAATCTTTATTTTCCTGTCGTGAAGAGAAAAGTGATCGGGCCTAAAGGCAGCAAGGAGCCGAAAGGACCGTGGGTCAATCTTAATAGAGATTCCAGTGGAGAATCGAGGGAGCCACTCCGACTCGAGAGAAAAATTAGAACGATCCTTAAATACTGGGAGGTCAGCGCAGAGGCCTTTGCCAAGGCAGAGGGCGCGTCTACGTCAGGTTTGGTATCAGAGCGAAGAAATGATTCTTTGCTTTCTGTAGCAGAGAAAAAGAGAATTCACCATGCCACCAAGGAGAAGAGACATGCAAACACCTGATCAGCCAGAGGAAAGGGAAATACCAAGAAGAAGAGGTAGGCAGATGACTAATCCATCCATGGAGAGAGAGATGCGTGATCTACGAGCTAGACTCGAAGACATGGAGACAACACAAAGACGCACAATTAGTGTTGGGAATCTAAGTGATTCCAGAAGTGAAATTGAGGCTGAACATGAAGAAGAAGTTGCAACCGAAGATGCAACAAATGAACGTTTGATTAGAGCTATTGCAAGAATGGGTGCAAGAGAGAAGATGGACATTCCAGTTTACGAAGGAAACCTAGATGCAGAGGAGATTCTAGACTGGATTAGAGCCCTGGACACATACTTTGATTATGAAGATGTCGAGGAATACAAGAAGGTCAAGCACGCTGTCACAAGATTGAAGGGACATGCAGCATTGTGGTGGGATGAACTACAAGCTGACAGACGCTGCAGAGGCAAGCAGAAAATCAGGAGTTGGGATAGGATGATTGTGAAGATGAAGGTAAAATTCATCCCCAGGGATTACCAGATTACTCTGTTTAGGAGGATGAAGAACCTGAGACAGAAGCTAATGATAGTGAAAGAATACACTGAAGAATTCTATAAAATGAACATCAGGGCAGGTCGTCGGGAGAGCGATGATGAAAAAGTTTCCAGATACATGAATGGCCTGAGATATGATATTCAGGATGAGATGAGCATGGTAACCATCCAAACGGTGGAAGATTCTTATCAGATGGCTCTAAAGGCTGAGGAGAAGCTGAGCCGAAAGAAGGGTCAAAGACGCCAAGGCAGAAGTCAAGCCAGAGGCAAATCAGTTATCCAAGATAAAAATCAGAAACCCAAGGAGGACTGGAAGAAACCTCAGACTCGAACTGAGAGAGGTGGAAGCTCACAGCGAGGGCAATATGCTGAACAGAGAGGACAACATATTGAGTAGAGAGGAGATTATGCTGATAATAATACTTTTCCTCGTACTAGAGGTAGAGGAAGAGGAAGAGGTGGAGTGATAAAATGCTTCACGTGTGGAAACACTGGACACAAATCTTATGAATGTCCAGATAAAAAGAAAGAGGGTGGAGACACTCACATCGCCGAAGCACAAAGGTGAGATGTTGAGGCAGAAGATGTTGAAGGCGGAAGATCACTGATGATGCGAAAAGTTCTCTTAACACCAGAGAAGGAGGTGGAGAGCTTAGCCCAAAGAAACAGACTTTTTCGGACTACTTGCAAAACCAAGGACAGGGTATGCAAGGTCATTGTGGACAGTGGTAGCACAGACAATCTCGTTTCAATAGAGATGGTAGAAAAGTTGGATCTGGAGACGAGTGAACATCCGAGTCCATATGGAGTTTCGTGGCTACAGAAGGGACATCAGGTAAATGTCACTAAACAATGTTTATTTGAATTTAAAATAGGAGGATATAATGATAAGATACTCGGTGATGTTATTCCTATGGATGTTTGTCATCTATTGCTAGGTAGACCATCACAGTATGAAAGAAATGTGATTCATGATGGGAGGATGAACACATACACCCTAGAAAAGAATGGGAGAACTCATATGTTGCTTCCAATCAAAGATAAGGAAGTGAAACCTGAAGTAAGTGACACTGTACTTCTCATGAGTGGGAAGGAACTCCTTACCGAGGTCAAGAAGAAGGAGGATCCACAGTTCATTGTGGTCAGGAAACCGAAGAATGTTTTGACCAGCACGAGAGTGGACGATTTACCAGAAGAATCTTACGAAATGCTAGAAGAGTTCGTTGATATAGTAGTGGATGAATTACCTCATTCGTTGCCATCGATCAGAAGTGTGAGCCATCATATTGATCTCATACCAGGAGCTAGTTTTCCAAATAAAGTTGCGTACAGATTGACTCCGCAAGAGAATGAATAGGTCAAAAGACAAGTCTAGAAGTTGTTGGACAAGGGATTGGTCAGGGAAAGCTTGAGTCCATGTGTTGTTCCAACAGTACTCAGTCCGAAGAAAGACGGAGGCTGGAGGATGTGTACTGACTCAAGGGCGATCAACAAGATAATCATTAGATACAGATTTCCATTGCCAAGGATGGATGATCTGATGGATTTCTTAAGTGGAGCAAATTATTTTTCGAAGATTGATTTGAAAAGTGGTTATCACCAGATTCGTATGAGGGAAGGTGATGAATGGAAAACAACCTTCAAGACCAACGAGGGGTTGTATGAATGGCTTGTTATGTTGTTTGTCTTAACAAATGCGACAAGTACCTTTATGAGGTTGATGAATGAAGTCCTGAAAGAATTCATCGGGAAATTTGTCATTGTGTATCTGGATGACATACTGTTTTTCAGTAAAACAGTGGCAGAGCATCTGAAGCATTTGGCTACAGTGATGCAGAAATTACAGCAGGAGAAGTTGTTGATAAACATGAAGAAATCCTCATTCATGAAGACATAACTCATCTATTTGGGCTTTGTTATTTCTGCAGACAAATTAAGGATGGATCCATATAAGGTGGAAGTGATCAAGAATTGGCCATCACCGAAGAACATATTTGAGGTGAGAAGTTTTCACGGATTGGCTAGTTTCTACCGAAAGTTCATCAAAAATTTTAGTGGAATTAGTGCATCGATGATGGACACAGTGAAGAAAAGACACAAATCTTTTCACTGGATAGAAGAGGCTGAGAAGAGTTTTAATCTGTTGAATAGGAAGATTACGGAACAACCAATTCTGGTGTTGCCGGATTTTCGAAAGAAATTTCAAGTGAAATGCGATGCAAGTGGATTTGCAATAAGGGCGGTCTTAAGTCAAGAAGACATGTCGATAGCATATTTCAATGAGAAGCTGAATGAAGTGAAGGTGAAGTACTCCACATATGACAAGGAGTTCTATGCTATCATCCAGGAATTGAAGAAATGGAGGCATTACTTAATCCCGAAGGAGTTTGTCTTGTACAATGACAATCATGCATTGTAGTTTGTGACTGAACAGGAAAAGTTGAATCAGAGACATGTAAAATGGGTTGAATATATGCAAAATTTCACTTTTGTGATTAAACATATTTCTGGTACTGCTAACAAAGTTGTTGATGCTTTGAGCAGGAAGTGTTTGTTGTTGCAGGAGTTCAAGGTCAAAACATTGAGTTTTGATGATCTCAGGGACATGTACGCAGGTGATCCAGATTTTAAGGAGGCATATGAAGCAGCTGAGAATCCAATTCTCAGAGACAGAAGCCAATGGATAGAATACATGATCCAGGAAGGATTACTGTTTAAAGGTAATCAACTTTGTATTCCAAAATGCTCCATGAGGGAGAACCTGCTGAAGGAGAAACACAGTGGAGGATTAGCAGGACACTTTGGTCATGACAAGATGTTTGCAAAGCTGAATGAATCATAATTTCGGCCGGGAATGTGAGCAGAAGTTAAAATATTTATGGACAGATGCAAAATTTGTTAGCATTCAAAAGGAAAGAGACAGAATGCAGGATTTTATCAACCATTTCCCATACATGAGAGGTCGTGGGATGCAATTAGCATGGATTTTATATTGGGTTTGCCAAGAACACAAAGAGGATTTGACTCAATATTTGTGGTGGTGGATATATTTTCCAAAATGGCACACTTCATTCCATGTCAGAAAACCAGTGACGCAACTCACATTGCGAATCTGTTTTTCAAATAAGTCATTCGACTTCATGGCTTACCAAGGAGCATAGTTTCGGATCGAGACACTAAGTTCGTGGGACACTTCTGGAGAACCTTATGGAAGAATTTGGGAACAAACTTATCGTTCAGTTCATCTTATCATCCTCAGACGGATGGAAGACATAAGTCGTAAACAGGAGTCTGGGAAACTTGTTGAGGAGCCTGGTGATAGAACACCACAGTCAGTGGGACAACATATTACCACAAGTGGAGTCTTCTTATAATGATTCAATCAACAGAAGTACAAGGTTGAGTCCATTTCAGATTGTGTATGGCATGCAACCAAGGGGAATTTCTGAATTGAGAGATTCATAATAGAATGCGACTAGGAGTGATAGTGCAGAAGATTTTTCAAAAGCGATGAAGGAACTTCACAACCAGGTGAAGGAGTGTTTACAGAATTCAAGTCAGGAGTATAAACGAAGAGCATATCAACAAAGGAGACAACTTCAGTTTGAGGTTGGTGATTTGATTCTGGCACATTTGAGAAAGGAAAGGTTCCCGAGAGGAACATATAATAAATTTAAGATGAAGAAAATTGCACCATGTAGGGTCTTGAAGAAATTTGGGGCAAATGCTTATGAGATTGAATTACCCGATGGGATCGAAATTTCTTCGATATTCAATGTCTCAAATTTGTACCCATACAAAGCTAAGGAAGCAGGAACAAATGATGAACAGACAGAGGTTCAGTGGAAAAAGCAGATGCCAGTTGTAGAAAAGCCATAGATGGAGCGTATACTGGACAAAAGAATTGGCAAAGAGACCAGAAGAAAACAATACTTTGAATACTTGGTCAAATGGAAAGGACATCCAGTTGAAGATGCCAGCTGGGAGAATGAAGCAAATATTCAGAAGCATGGACAAACCATGCGAGAGCTCATGGACAGGAGCCCATGAAAACTTTCAAGCGAGGGAGTATGATGCAGGAGCATCGCCAACGTCAAGCGAGCGTGGGGAAAGCGCAACACATTTTGAGCACATGATAAATTGTTTAAAAACTTTTGAAGATTGGATGCGCTAAACTTAAATGTGATAGTTAAGGAGAGGCGTACTTATATATTGTAAAGGACCTTGAGCGATCCACTCTCATCCATAGTAGGTAGAAAGCATTTATATTAGTAGGTAGATTTGAATTCTCTGATGATATAGTTTTAGGAGTGGACGAAAAACGGATATAGACACCCTCATTGTGTAATTGTAACATAGAAGGAGGAGCATCAGGAGAGAGAATAGAAGAGAGAAGCAAAGAGCTGTGTAGTAGACCCCATGTACAGAAGTTCTGAATTAATACAAAAAAGTTGTGATTCAGACTCATGGTGTTCATATACTCTCTGTGTATGCATCTTTAAATGTTATGCTCATGAATGATTTACTCTTTCTGTCATGCAATTGCTTTTATGATATGTATGAATTATTTCTTATTAAATGTTTTAAATCTGAGAGGAAGGGGAAAATGAAATGAGTTTCAATTGTTTCTCTATCTGAGCAAGAGTTCTTGCAAGGAGTGCAGTTGAATTGTTCGCAAGGAGTGCGTTGACAAAAGGTTCAGAGGTTCGTCTCTGAAAGCTCATGAGAGATAGCGTTTGTTCTCATATTCACATAGAGGTGTAGTCAGACACAGGAGCCATGCAAGGGGATACAGGCCGAGGAAAAACTCAGATTTTCGAACTTGAGCAAGGTATTGAGAAACCGCCGCTGCAGAGTGTGCGCAAGGTTGAAGAGAATTCAACACTTCAAGTGTTTGGAGGTTGTTGCAAGGAGTGCGTGCAAGGGTCTTCTTTAAGACTCGAAGTTGTGAGAAAGATCAGGAAGGATAAATCCTTTGAAACTATTGAAGGCATACAAGAAGTTGGTGCCTTTGAGTGATTAGAAGGCATCGGAAGTTTGTGGCACAAGTGGATAAATCTGGGGTAGAATCCTTGGTTCATTTTGCAGAAATCGTCAGGGGGAAAGGAACAGACGGTCAGAATCCCGTGTAGAGTATTAGCGAAATCCCGTCAGCCATCCGATCTGACAAAGGAGCGGGGAGGCTACGGCTGTGTCTAGAGTTCCAAGATTAGGAGATCATGAGCCGTTGGATCCTCACCTAGTTACCCCTCATCCGTCTGATTTGACAGGAGTTGCAAAGGGTTTAAACCTTCTCAAGCCGAGCGAAAGTCCTGAAAGGTGTCAGGATATCGAGGCGTTGGGGTTCAGGATATCGGAAATCCCGTGGACAAGAGATCGGGTAAATCCATAGTGAAAACCCCAATACAAATCAGAACCATCCATCTTTTAGGATGCGTGGCAACAATCTCGACTTACAGGAAAAATCCCGAAAGGGGAAAGTCATATCGAGAAATTGGAATTCGAGAGATCGGGGAAATCGAAGACAAATGCATTTCGGCTTGAAGTCCCAAAGTCCTGAGGGAGATCCAGAGCTGTTGGTTTAGTAGATGATCATGGTCATTGATTGTGTCTAAGTCAAAAAGGGGTTCCCAGTGACGTCATATCGGGATTCGGAGAATCGGGGATCCGGAGGACAAGAGATTGATATACTTTTCATCAGAAACCCCGAAATCCTGAAAGGTGATAGGACTATGGTCATATAAAGGGAGGTCGTATGGACCCAAAAGTCTAGCCCAAGGGACTAGTGGAAGTTGGAGCACATCGGGATATGAGAGATCGGGAAATCGGGAAACAAA
This sequence comes from Picea engelmannii, assembly GCA_009831015.1. Classification (NCBI taxonomy): domain Eukaryota; kingdom Viridiplantae; phylum Streptophyta; class Pinopsida; order Pinales; family Pinaceae; genus Picea; species Picea engelmannii. The sequence continues at coordinate 190,200 of ML791868.1, forward strand.
AGGTTTGCGACATCGGGGATTGCGAAACCTCGAAACCCAAATCTTTATTTTCCTGTCGTGAAGAGAACAGTGATTGGGCCTAGAGGCTGCAAGGATCCGAAAGGACCGTGGGTCAATCTTAATAGAGATTCCAGTGGAGAATCGAAGGAGCCACTCTGGCTCGAGAGAAAAATTAGAACGATCCTTAAAGATCGGGAGGTCAGCGCAGAGGCCTTTGCCGAGGCAGAGGGCACGTCTGCGTCAAGAAACTCGAACCAGTTTGGTGACTGCTCGTTGATGGATAAGATGATGCTTCCATTCTCAAGATTTGTTTATTATAAAGACTCAATCATGAATCATTGGCATACTTGCGCACACGTACGATGGGTTTCCATGCTCGGATAATCCATTTCAAATGATTAAGTGTTTTGATTTCGTTACATGGCAGAGCTCACCTAACTTCAAACAACTGTGATGTACCGAGTGAATGAGACAGAGTGATCTAACTAGCCGTCACCTGTCCCATGAATGGTGGATTTGACATATTGAAGCACATGACATCAGAACTTATGAAAAAGTGGTTTCAGAAAACCACCTTTCACCTGATGTATCTCTGCTTGATGATGTAGTTCTTGCTAAGTTCTGAAAAATTGGGTCTTGTCTAAGAATTGTCATGGTGGAAACACCAAGAAATCAAAGAATATAATTATGATATATTTATTGAGCTGAAATAGTTCATATTTCTCATGGATTGTTGATTTAGTTAACCTAATAAGTTTTAATGGCTGCACATTTTGCAGAATTAACAACAACTAGATCAGATCAGATCAGTACCGAATCCATATGACTGGAAAAGACACGGAGAAATTACAGTCAACAAGATGAGAGAAAAGGGATGAATGTCCATTTAAACATTGAAGGAACAAACTCCAATGGACATGGAGAGGAAAGGGATGAAAACCTAAATATTGTAGAGACCATTAAAAATTTGCAAAAGGATGTCCAAATCCGTAAAGTTGATAATGAAAGGATTATGAGAGTCAAAGAGTAGCAGGATTACTTCAACATGAAGTTATTGCAAAGTCTAAACAAGATATAAAAGAAATTGGAAAAATAAAGTGACTCAAGAAAATCTGGAAGTCACAAACCTTCGGATGAGAAAAAGAAATCAGGAAATGTTGGCAGACACCACCATCACTCCCCGAAGAATTCCAATAAAAGAGAAGGTAGAAGCACAAGTCCATCCCCTGTTAGATAGCATAAGAGGTCTGGGGTGGATGAACTACGAGGAGAAATGAACAAAATCAAACCTCCTACATTTGATGGTGAGCACAAGAAGGATGAATATGCAAAAACATGGTTGTTGGGCATGAGAAAGTATTTTCAATTAAACAATTATTCTTCTTATGCAGAGGGTAGAATTGTCGTCTATCAACTCAAAGGAAAGGCATCCATGTGGTGGGATCAAATTGTGGAAGTACAACACATCAAAGAGAAGAGTGTTACTTGGAGGGAATTTAAGAGGTATTTTGAGAAGAAATACTTGAATAACAGATATTATGATAAGAAAATGAAAGATTTCTTTGAAATCAAGCTCCGAAGCATGACCATAGATGAATATAAAAGAAGATTCCTAGAACTGTTGAAGTACGTCTCCTTCATCAAGGATGAGACAGTTAAAATTCAAAGGCATTTGAGTGGATTGCCAACGTTCATCAGTGACAAAATTTATTATGATGATCCCAAGACATTGGAAGAGACCATAAGGTGAGCTAAATGTTTATATGATCAGTAGAAAGCAAGGACAACTTTCCAAAAATCTTGGAAAGACAAAAATAAGTTCAGGGTGGATTAGAGGAAGAAAGGACTTAAACCAACATTCTTTAGAAATAGTCCACAGGGACTGCAAACTCCTAAAGAGCCCAAAATGATGGAGGCAGAAGGCTAAAGGCCAAGGCAACCACCTATTCAATGTTGGGGTTGTAAAGGAGATCATATATTCAGAGATAGCCCTCATAGAGGTGAAAAAGGAAGGATTGTTTATAATGTACAGCAAGCTAAAACAGAGGAGAACATGGGCAGAAATGTGCCAAGGATATATGAAGCCCTGGATAGCAAGCAAGAAGAATACCAGTCACACATGATTGAAGTGGAAGGTATGATTAACAACCAAACCATTGCTATTTTAATTGATTCAGGAGCTAGTAATAGTTATATAGATCCTAAGATGGTATAAAGTTTGCAATTGCCAAGAAGCAAGCATGGAAAATCTTTGTTGGTACAATTGGCTATAGGAGTCAAAATAAAGGTTAATGAGATGGTTAAGTCATGTCTTATGGACATGAACGGACTGAGCACTAAAGAAGATTTGAACATCTTACCTTTAGGTTCCTATGAGTGTCTAATTGGGATGGATTGGTTGGACCCACATCATTCTCTGTTGGATTGTCATAACAAAGCATTCACTTACTTGGATGAAGAATGGAACTAGAGGAAAGTGCAGAGAATTCCCAGGGCAGTAACTGTTAGAGAAATTTCAGCAATGCAGCTGAAGAAATGTTATAGAGGAGGATGTCAAATATTTGCAGTTCATATGGAGGGGACACCTAAAGACAAGGTGCCAAATTTGGAGGATTATGTAGTCCTAAAATATTTTGAAGATGTATTCAAGGATGTACCAGGACTACCCCCAAAGAGAGACATTGATTTTTCTATAAATCTGACACCAAGAGCAACTCTCATGTCAAAGACTCCTTACAGAATGATTACACCAGAATTGAAGGAGTTGCAAATGTAGCTTGAATAAATTCTGAAGAAGGGGTATATATGCCCAAGTGTGTCACCTTGGGGTGCCCCATTCTTGTTTGTGAAAAAGAAAGATGGAATCTTAAGATTGTTCATTGATTTCAGACAGTTGAATAAAGTGACTATCAAGAACAAGTATCCTCTGCCAAGGATTGATGATCTTTTTGATCAATTGAAGGATGAAAATATCTTTTCAAAGATAGATCTCATATTGGGATACCATCAGGTAAGAATTAAAGAAGAAGATATCAACAAGACCTCCTTTAGGACAAGGTATGGTCATTATGAGTTCACAGTGGTGCCATTTGGGTTGTCAAAGGCACCATTTGTTTTCATGTGCTTAATGAATGGTGTTTTCTGAGAATATTTAGACAAGTTTTTCATTGTCTTTCTATATGACATTATTATATACTCTAAGTCAGAGGAAGAGCATGAACATCATTTGAAGATGGTGTTGCAATTATTAAGGGAGCATCAGTTGTATGCCAAATTGAGCAAGTGCTCATTTTATCAGAAACAAATTCATTATTTGGGGCATATAATCTCAAAAGATGGGATAGAAGTGGACCCTAAGAAGATAGAATCCATTAGAGAATGGTCAACACCAAAGAATGTGACAGAGGTCAGATCATTCATGGGCCTTGCAGGCTGCTATAGGAGATTCATTGGAGGATTCTCAAAGATAGCACACCCAATCACTTCCTTGCAAAGAAAGGGTATGAAGTTTCAGTGGACGTCGAACTGTGAAAGGAATTTCTAACAATTGAAACAATTATTGACAAGTTCTCCAATACTAAGGATTGCATACACAAATGAAAATTTCATTGTATGCACAGATGCATGTAATGAAGGACTTGGTGGATCCCTAAACGAAAATGGATTTGTGATATCTTATGAATAAAGGAAGTTGAAAGAGCATGAAAGAAACTATGCCACTCATGATTTGGAGTTGGAAGCCATAGTACATGCCCTGAGGAAATGGAGACACTACCTCATGGGAAAAAGGTTTGAGCTAAGAACAAACCACAATGGTTTGAAATATTTATTTGATCAACCAAATCTAAATGATAGGCAAAGTAGATGGTTATAATTTCTAAGAGAATATGACTTTGATATAAAGCATATCAAGGGGAAAGAAAATAAAGTGGCTAATGCACTCAGTAGGAGGGTGCATGAACTACATGCTACAACCATCAGCATGTATCAAATTGATGTTAAAAGAAAAATTCAGGAGGCTACAAATACAGACCTGCAATACAAAGAATTGATAAAAAAATTACAGCAAGGTAAGACACCACAAAAGATGGATATTTATAAGTTGGGAGTAGATGGAATACTGTTGCACAAGAACATAATTTTTGTACCAAATGTCCAGGACTTGAAACGTATAATTTTGCACGAGATGCATAATGTTCCTTATGCAGGGCACCCTGGATATTCAAAAATAGTAGTAGCGGTCAAGAGCCAATACTTTTGGAAAAGTATGAAGAGAGAGATAGCAGAATACATCACAAGATGTATGGAATGCCAGAAAGTGAAAGGAGAACATAGGTACCCAACAGGATTGTTGCAACCTTTGCCCATTCCTGAATGGAAGTGGGAAGTGGTGACAATGAATTTTATTACGGGATTGCCCAGAATAGGAAAGCTACATGATTCAATTATGGTGGTGGTGGAAAAGATTACAAAAGATGCCCATTTTACTCCACTGAAAACTACTCACAAGGCAGTAGATGTCGTTAATATTTTCATGAAGGAAGTGGTATGATTGCACGGAATTCCTAAAACGATTGTGTCTAACAGAGACCCAAAATTCACCTTGAATTTCTGGAAAGGATTGTTCAAAGGGTTTGGGACGAATCTGAACTTTAGTACATCTTACCATGTTGAGTCTGATGGACAGACAGAGAGGGTGAATAGAGTGATAGAAGATATGTTGAGAATGTATGTGATGGATAAACCATCAAAATGATAATACTACCTACATTTAGTAGAATTTTCTTACAACAATGGGTATCAGGCATCATTGAAGATGAGCTCATTTGAAGCACTTTATGTCAGAAGGTGCAATACTCCAGTGAGCTGGGATAACCCAGCTGATAGAACAATAGTCAAGCCAGAGTTGCTCAAGGAGATGGAGGACCAAATGTTAAAAATTAAGCAGAATTTGAAAGTTTCCCAAGACAGAAAAAAACGTTATGCTGATAAAAACAAAATCCATAGAGAATTCAAAGTGGGTGATCATGTTTTCCTGAAGGTGAAAGATAACAGGAGTTCCCTGAAGCTAGGAAGTTGGGCCAAGTTGGCAGCCAGATTTTGTGGACCATTTGAAATCCTAGAGAGGATTGGTCCAGTTGCTTATATGATTCCATTGCCTGCATCTATGTCTGTTCATAATGTATTCCATGTATCATTTCTAAAGAAATACATACTTGATGCTAATCATGCTGTTGATTGGAATGTTATTCAGGTGGAGAAAGAAGGCGCTTTTCAAGTGCATCCAGTGCACATTTTGGACCGAAAAATCAAACAACTCCGGAATCGAGCCATAAGGCTTTTAAAGGTTCAATGGACATTGTACAGACCTGAAGACGCTACTTGGGAGCATGAGGATGGAATGTGGGTAGAATACCTGCATCTTTTTGAAAAAAATTGAAAATTTTGTTGTATATGGGTACATGATGCACTGGGGACAGTACATAAAAAAGGGGAGGGGATTGTAATATCCCTCAGCCAAACCCAAATGCAAGTGTAATCCAAGTATATTTAATCCAGTGAGTTGTTTATACATCATTTTTGTAATACACCTTTCATGGCATGGTGCGTGCATATATTGCGCAGTAAAGTGATGTAGTGTGCACATTTTTGGATACCGCACGCTGTCACTAAAGTGTGTGCAACCTTGAGGAAAAAAAATACAACACGCAGTAACTAAAGTGCATGCAATATTAAGGTCAAAGAACCTTTATGTATATTATATGCATTATAGGATGGTGAGCAAGTATTATAATCCAGGATGCTTATGTTTTAGAATTAGGCCAGAGCACCTAGATGTTAAAGGCCAGTGCGCCTATTTTGTATATGTCTCATGATTAATATAAAATGCATCTCTCCATGCATAGCAACCATGATAAAAGAGAAGGGGGACTAGATTCCACCAGTTAGGGAAAGGGAGGGCCAAAAGCTAAGGAAAGGGCTAAGCGAGAGAGCTTAAGCCAAAAAGGAATATTAAATCAATATTTTTTTGAACATAAAGTATCGATAATTATTTTATCCTAAGTCCTAAAGAAGGGGACAAGTGTATCAGAGCAGCTTCCAACATGACAAGTGTCAAGTTAGAGACATGCATACGTATTGCTGAGACTTAGTACCTTTGGGGGGCTTCTTACCATTTTTTCTCCGACCAGAGAACCATTATGGGGGGTGGAATCATCATCTCTACCATGAATCCATGACCATTTCTTTTCACAGTCATCAAGCTATCCTCGTACTTTCCTATCTTTGTACATGAACCTGTTTCCATAGCCATTTTCCTGTTGGTCTACCTGTAAACTTGGGAATGGGATTGAAGTGGCGGGTTGTCAGGCTCGTGAGCAATTCTCTAAGTGAGAGAATTGTTGGGGATCAATTTCTTGAAGGTGATAAACTACAACTATAGTGCTATGAGACTTTCAGTCTGACATGTCACTGAAGCCCTGGAAGGGAAGTGGGGCAGCCGAAGGACTGTTGAGCAGAGAAGGGGCACACTTCCTTGGGTGGGACAACCATGTGGGGAATGAGAGGCTATAGGTTGTCAGTTGAGTGAGCACCTGAGATGGAGTCTTTCTTGTTGACCGTGAACCTTTAGCCTGGTTAGGAATCCCTTACCCGGGTGGAGTCTAGTCCCAATTCGGGGGTGACTCATTGTTGAGAGTGATGAACTGTGTAGTCTAAGGCTGGGAGGTTCGTGGACGGTCTGCATGTAGTTGGTGACATTATTACCAAGATAAGTATCGGTTTTGTGATGAATATACATGTTGCATTGTTATTTATGTGTTAATTTATGGGTTTTATTGCATGTGTGAGCATATCTGTCTGTATGTTTAAGGGTATACCCCTGTGTATGCTACATGTCTGTTTTTACTATTAATACAGCCTGAAAATCATATATTCATAGAATGCATCCGTTTGTTTATGTTTTATATGTGAATATTCCACTAGAGCATTTTATGTATATGTTTAATTTCATGCAGTTCAGTATGTATGCATGCCTGTGTGTGTATATACGTATTTAAAAAGAAAAATTATGTGACATACCTCAGTTGGATACTGGGTTGTTACCTTATGTTTTCATAACTAATTTAAGTGTCTGAGTAGTGACGTTCCCCAGCCTGTTGGTGGCCGGGGAGATGCGTTACACCATTAATAAAAAATTTACGAAAATATTTTAAAAAATGGATGAAATGAAAGAGGGAGGGATGATGAGTTATTTGGATATAACAAAATCAAATTCCAACAGTGGAAACACTTGTAATATACACCTACATTTCATGATTTGTTTGAGCTACAATCAATAGTTTGTCTAAAATGTCAAAATGACTTGGTAAAAACTCATTTTTCACCTATGTATCAATGTTTTACCCTCTCTTGTATAGTTCAAAATGATTATTAATCATTCTTATGAGCTATTTTGTCATATTTGATACCTAACATTATTGTTTCGATTGTACTTGCATTTTCAAATATGGAAAGGTTCTAAGGTCACTTAAATGGTGTTTTTCACAAAATTGGTCCATAATAATCCAGTATGATAGGTAATGGCCTCGATACTAATAGACAAGTTAGGTTTCCCACCTTGCATTGTGCATTATCATTTTTCTATTCCATTTTATCCTTAGGATCAACCCCATTGATTTGTGACATAGAGCCTTTATTACCATTCAAAATGTGTTGTAATTTATGTTGTAGAGCCTATCGATCACGAGTAGCCTAGTTAGAGTATTTATTTCCATTTTGGCACCCATTTTGAAGCTTTTCATATCCCCGAGAGACCTCTTATCCCCACCATGAATTTGTGTTGAAGTTGCATGACTTCTTCTCAACCTCTTTTTTGGCCACTTCCTTTGGATACCCCATCATTACATTTTAAGTTGTATTGTTGCATTGCATACCACTTCTTGCAATTTTG
>ML791869.1:0-21107 GCA_009831015.1 Picea engelmannii
TAAAAGTGATATTCTTTAATAACATGTCCATTGTCATTGGTGCTTTCTATGTTATCAACACTTTGTTGAGAATGTCTATATAGAACGTGGATACATATAGAGACTTGATCAGAATGATAATATTCACTTTGTATTTATTTTTGTGCAATGAATGTGCAATTCTCTGTAAAATCAACTAAAGATAAAATCGTCCTTGGTGGAAACACTTCACGGGATTGTTTGAATTATATGTATTTCCATCGAGCTCTATGTGAATGCCTGGTGTATTTATAAATTTCTTTCTCAAACTTCTTCAAAAAATATATCACACCTATGGTATCCACTTTCAAACAATCCTTTTGGAAACAACATTTGAAGAACTTGTAGTAGTGTTATTGATATATTCATATCTCTTCTAATTGACTGTTATATCAGACAAATATTGATCATTCATATCAATAGGATACTTGGAGTGAAATAAAATTAGATTCCACAATGATCACATTTTTTCCACCAACACATTGTTTTTGGTAAAATAATTCATCACCTTCTCTTTCACGTAGAATTTGGGATATAAAACCACAGATTGTTGAAGGAGGTGAACTTGCCTAGAAAGTTTTACCAAAATAAAGAAAAGTGTCGTAATATAATTCAAATTCCACATGATAACGACAACAACAAGTGTCACGAACAGTGATGGGTCTAACAAACCATGGTTTTTGTTGCACAAATGTATTGATTGACATTTTGACTTCTTTGTTCTTTTCTTTGAACTTGTTGAACAATTCTATTTGTGTCATTGGAAATATATGTTTTGCATGTTCTTCGTATTCACCTCATGTTAGTCTTCATTGCAGCACATCCCTTGTATGAGGTGAAACACAAGATTTTGTCAACCAATAATTACATGCCAATTCTTTAACATTTTTTTCAAGTCTATCTTTGTAAGGTTGTCTAGAAATAATTGTCCAACAAGTAAGTTCATCATTTGCAATTAGAATTGTCTATGTTTGTACATTGTTTTTCGTGAGATTCCCATCACTTTTGCCATGTGTTGTGTCAAACGATCTTTTATATTGCTAGATGGAACAATTATTTTTTGTATTATTCTACGTGCAACACTGACATATTTTTTTCAAGATTTTCCAAAATATTTTAATGCACTAGTTATATTCTCAAAGACATTTTGTTTCACCTTTGTATCTTTTGTCGAATTTTGAATACCCAATAATGATGCAGCTTCTTTTAATTTTTTCTACCTTATTAGACCTCTCAAAAGTTGAGCTTGTGTTTCTATGGATTCACCTTTGAAAAAACTATTATGTATATTTTTAACACAATATCTTATAATATGGTGAGGTTTTTTCTCCCCAAATTTGTAAGTATCAACATTTGTTAACATTTCATCATCAATGTTGATATCTCCTGCATATTTCAATTTAACTTATATTAACAAACTAAACCAGATCATAAATTAATTAAATTCTACAAGTGTTTGAATATTGTATTATCTAAATTTATGTACATTTATGTAGGTGATTCGCCTTTTGCTTCAATTTCTGTTTCAACGAATTCATCAATGTTATGAGACGAATCTTTTTTTTTTTTTTGAAAAATATTAAATTCAAATTACAATCAATTATATTAAAAAATAATTTAAATTTGAATTCTAAACTTAATCTAGACAATATGTATACAAATATCGACATAAATTTTTCAGGTGATTGTTACGAAAATCTTAATTCATAGTTTTAATAAACCACCCATATATATTGGGTACGTATATATTGCATAAATTGTCACTAGCCAAAAACACCCATCTTTAAAATTAAATTGTATTGTCGATGATTGGGTTTTTTCCACAAAACCCTCCATTGTAATGGCCCCAATCGTTACAACACAAATGACGTACAACAAGTGAATTTGTTTTTCTTTGCAATCGGAAACTAATGACAATAATACAACCACAACAACTCTACGATATCACAATGAATGAAATTCACGCGGCACATAAACATAAAAATAACATAGAATAGTTTTGCACATCAAGAAGCCTGATGCAATTGCTAACATTTACTCAGATAAGAAAATATTGACTACCCTCCCATCCTACCCTGCAATGGTTAGGACCTCCATGACACATGAGCAACGCTCAAGCTCAGGTTCCCATCGATTTTGACCATTTAAGGTCTCAAGGTTGGCCACTATTCTGAGGAACAAGGAGGTGTCTACATCCCACCTGACACAATCAAGTCCAAGCCGACTAAGATAAAAACATCATCGACGACCAAACAAGCACAAACATCTAATTAACCAACATATGTAACATAAACTTTCACGACGAGCAAGAAACAATATCACAATCATGCGTTACAATACAATTTACATTACATCAAATTTCAATAATCAACAACATCATCATCGAGAAGCACATGACTCAAGGCCAGGTTATCATACACACTTATCCATCAATGCACACAATGATCCAATCATAAGGAATCATGCCGCCACATTGCGACAAACACAATAGTAACTAAGGTGCAACATAAACAATTCTAAGCCTTCAATCATGACACCAAATCCAACGCGCCAGAAGTCCAAAACTTAAACTGTCATACATTATACAAAATCTATAAACGAGAGCACTCTAATCACTCAAGATAAACAAAATGTAGGGTAACTATATTCAATACATATTTAAAATTTCACAACAATCTAGATAGGTTTCTTGTTTTCTTACGAGACATTTCTTATGCGGGTTCCTTTTATTGCGCAACGTCCTAGATGTATCTCATTAACAATTTTACCATCATAAAGACTATTTCATAACACATAGTAACCAACCACAATCTAATATTAAAAACAATAACAATATTCAAGTAACATTTATACATTTTCATTAAAAAGGAGTTTTATTAATCAATAAAATCAGCTACACTTTTCTTTACCTTTCCAATTCAATATTAAAAGAGGAAACCATAAACCTTAGAATGTAAAACTTCTATCTAATTTATAATTTAATAATAAATTAAGACTAGACAATCAACTATAAAGATTCCCATTCTTTACTCGAGGAATAATCTTTGCCTATCTTCTATTTTTGAAATACACTTCCCCCTTATAACATTTAAGAAGAATGAAATATATTCTAATAATAAATTATCATCACTGATCAACATACATAGATTACATTAATACTTTAATATTTGATTTATTATACTATTTTAATTCATTATTACATAAAGCAGAGGAAGTATAAAATGGGGAGAACCTTTCCTCCTAATCAATGAATCATACAACACAATTTAACTCATTTTCAAACATGCGTGAAGAATATAAGAAAATTGGAAAGCAACATATATTAGTATCCAACAAGTTAGGCAAGAACGATCAACTATCATGTCAAATCAACATTAATTCAATTTAATATAAACTCATTTACTTCACACACTTGCTAAAGCACGCTCTCTAAATATCTAAGTAACTCATTTACTTCACACACTTGCTGAAGCAGGGTTAACAACGATTTAAACACGGTAACTGAGTGTAAACGAGTCAGAGGGAGAACGCACATAGGTCATGCTTGAACACCAGAGTTGTAAAAACCCAACGCCAAAGGAAACACAGTCAAAATAAATCTGGGAGAGTATCGTACTCTGGAGGGAGAATTCCCCCTTACAGTTTGAAAAGCAAGCTATGGATGAGTGATGTCTTAGGATAAATTACTCGTTTTCAACTAGAACCATGAGAACCACAGCTCCCTCACTTTTCCACATGCCTAGATCGCATAACACCGAGGGACAAATTTTAAAGGTTGAGCATTGTTTAAAACTAGAAATAAAATCTAAAATGATTTGATCATATCGAGGCAAGGTTTTGCTGTTGCAAAGGTTACAAAAACAACATGCACTGTACCAAAACTTAAGCTTGTCTAGATAACTAAATTCCTACAAAAATTTCATACCCAACTGTACTGAAGGAACAACGATGGAAGCAATCCACAAGAATAGAAAAGAAAACCATTTCTATCGCTAATGCTACAATTTATCCAAGGTGTATGAATGCATATATATCCATAATAGTTTCTCATTTACTTCTAATAATTTACCATGATGAACCAATCTTTACAAGGCGATCCGATTCGAATACTGTCCTAATACAATTACAAGAAAACTCAACGCAATAAAATGTTTGCACGGTAAAAAAAAATTTCATCCGAAACCATAAGCACACAAGAATAAAATTATAATTAACACAATTGACATATAAAAACAAGAATACTGTAATCCCACGTTGCTTGTTGAAGTCTTCGACGGTTGGCGATTCTCATCGCTCCCTGATGATCGTCCTCGCTCTTGCTTGCTAATCGCTGAGACCTCACCAATACCTCCCAGCCAACGCTAGGGGTACTCTTCTTCCCCCTGAGACCTCCAAGCCGCAAATGAGCCACGCACACAAACCAAATATGGCTAGCTCCCAACTCGCCTTGCAAGATCGAGCTACCACTTATTATTCGAGATGGGTATCCCAACTCCCACAAGAAAACTCAGTGATCAAGAATAAAATCTGGTAGCACAACCTTACACATACCAAACGTGATCCATCCTCCTCCTCCGCCATTTATTTTATAGAGTTTTCTTAGTGACTTGTTTTCAAAACGCACATTAAATTATTCTTATTAAAAATTTAATTAGGAAAATTCTCCCTCAGACACTTCTCACCCGATCCCTTAGTTGCACCATAAATTCCTTTAATTAATTAATTTAATTTTACAAATTCTCTCACCCACCTAAAAGCGTTCCTAAAAACACTCATCGATGTCCCTTTATTCCCTTAGATTCCCTTAATGAATGACGCCTTTCTTAAAGTTTAGTTGAGTTCGAAATTAGAAATTTCTCTAGGCTAGATTCCCTTCTATGTTCCACATTCCTTTTGTCTTTAAGTTTCCCCATTTTGGTCTAAGTTCTGAATTAGCAAGTTTGTACTTAGCCAACAATTAATCTTTTAAATATTTTAAATCCTCCATTAAAATTTTTAAATTAATTATTTATGTTTGCATTTTCTTCACCCCCTATTTGTTAATGGTTCATTTCATTTTTTTTTTTATCACAAGTCCTACTTAGACCTAGGCTTTAAATTCACTAGGCTCGACAAAAGTGTTTTTAAGGGAAATTTGTAATATATGTTTTTTTAAACTTTATTCATGCCATATTTATTTTAAGGCTGACCAGGTCCTAAGGAGACATAGTTTTCTGGGTACTTAGGTTCATTGAATCACCAGTGTTTAAAAACTGCGGCATGCCCTTCAAGATACACTACATTCTCCAAGGGTACCACTCGCCTTCATTCAAGTTTCATCCATGTGATGTGCCCTTCAAGACGCACTACATGCTCCAAGGGTGCCACTTGCCTTTTAACGGATTTTGGTAGATGTTAAACCCTTGGAGTCAATACTCCGTTAGGTGACCTTGTGGGAGACTAATGGAATCTAAGGAATAAGGACCATGCCTTATTGCATGCCCCTTAGAACCATCGTGAGTGACTGTCACAGTCTACTCCCACGACATCATGGATCTCTTGAACTAGGTAATTGTTAACCTATAGTTCGAGCCACAATGGGAGTGCTAGTTGGTTATGGCAGGGCCACTGTCACACCTCTCCCTCAATATCTTTGGTTGTCGTGCGTGACCCTTTTAATCCAAATGTGAGCCTGAGTAGCAAGCTATCGTCATCCTGCATCTATCAATGAACATTTTAGCGATCTAAAAACACATCATAATATACCAGTCATATGTCACATATGTAATAACAGAAACACGCAAACCATAAACAGTCCACTCCCTAATTCGATCCAGAGTCCAAGGAGGTCTATCAATGCCATCAACATCCTCAATCGGTCTGAAGTCCTGCACACTCAGGAAAACCTAGTCAATAACACCTGTCGATACAAATAAAATCAAACATATATCATCATATCCAGAACATCATCATAATCCGAAAGTGAAATAGTCATTCATATAATGAACCGGATCACTTACACGCAAGTGTCCTCAAATAATAAGTCCAATCAGGTGTGCGCAAGAGTGGGATGTTACATACACCCCCTCTTGTTTTAAACTTCGTCCCAAAGTTTCCCAGTATATAAGTGCATAAATTAGTATCTCACAATATCTATATGTCTAGCTATCAAACTAAAATGGAAACTCTTGAAGCATATCGTATGTGTCCTGCTAGGTAGCCGAGTGTAGACTATAATTGTCCCACTGGAACTTGACCTGATCGATTGTTCGATGTCATAGCTTCCAAATGCGATGGTCCAGAATGCGGATTTGCTTTGCCGTGAGCGCACCCTCGTTTGATACCTGCAAGGAACTTATGTCAATCACATGCGTAGTATCACTAACATAATGTCTCAAAATAGATACGTGAAAAACATCGTGCATACGCCTCAAAGAATCAGGGAAGGCTAGTCGATAGGCCATGGGCCCCTTCCTTTCCACAATCTCGAAAGGTCCCTGTTGGTACAGGGGCAGAACTAGGGTTTAGCTCCAAGAGTGCACCAACAAACCCTAACTACTGTCCCTATCGGCAACACCTGCGAAGTAGATGCAGTCTCACCCGAAGCAGTTATGAGGGGGTTGTAGGATAGAGATGTCTACAACCAGGGGAAATATCAAGTGGATCTAATACAAGAACAACACAACATTCATATATCACTTATCAGCTAGGATCTACTCGACACATCTACTTATCAGATCTAAAACAGTAATGCAATCACAGTATATCAATTGACAGAGATAGAATACCAATCACATACAACACAAGATATACATGGTTCACCCTCTCTCTAGGGCTACATCCACAGAACCGTGCTTTACAATATATTAAGACGAAGCATATAGTTCTTGTATGCGCTCTTAGCTAGCATATCCTCTTTCTTCTCCTCTCTTTCTCTCCCCTCCCTGTGCACCCAACTGGAGGGTTGATCTTCGCACCCAACTGAAGATATTACAATATCAGAAGGCTCTCACACTTAACACTTCTCTCTCACAAAACAATAATAACAACAATACCACTAGATTGACAACAATATCATACCAACCAAAAATAGGTCCTCATGACCTTTATTTATACATTACAATAGCTCACCGACATTCTTAGGCCGAAACCTAGGTGTCCAAACCCTAGATACCAAAACCCTAGGTGTCTAAAACCCTAGGTCAACTTGACCCATATTTTCAGGGGCCAGCCTGTCTTTCCTTTCTTACACGCGATGCTCCAAAGAATCTAACAGTGGCTTTTTCCACTTGTTGAGTTGTCCACGATCCTTCTTGCTTGCTGATCTGTCATCCTTGATATCCTCATCCAACGAATTACTTTCTCAAACTTCGCTCCATATTTTCTTCTCTTTTTCTCACTTCGACCCAATAATTGTTACTACGTCTTGCGTGAAGTTCACATTTTGCCTTTTCTTCCTTGATCTTCGCTTTCTTCCATAACCAAGGGCCAGCAGGCCCCCAACACTCAATTGTGACTTGTCCCGAGGCACTTTAGACCTGATCCTTCTGTTTTACTTCAACTTTTGAATGCGCAGTGCAACCTCTGCTTTCTGCTCTATGCCTCATTTTCCTCCTTGTGCAAACTGTATTTTTTGTGTCTGGTACCCAGTTTCAACTGCACCTGGTACCTAGACCCATTTCCCCATGATTTTACCGAGAGCTGCAATGCAGCTGGTTGTCATAGTACAATTTCAACTGGCTCCCATTCACTAATCCTTCCTTCCACTCCACATTCAGAGTCTTCAATTGCGCAACTCCTCCCTCTGTAACATAAGCGATCTCACATGGCCCTAGTCAATGCATTCTGAACTTCCCAGGATGTTTGATGAACTTACTGTCATATATCAGGACTAGATCACCTTGTTTAAATGCCTTCTTCCTGATGTGCCTGTCATGGTAGGCCTTCTCTCTTTCCTTCTGTACTTGTTGATGGAATCCTGCAACAAATATGTATTCCTCTAATTCAACCAACTGTGCAAGACTCTCTTGAACAACGCCAGAGTCATCCATATCTGTAAAGGCAACAATTCTCAGGCTTGGTACCAAATATTCCATTGGAACAACGACTTCAAGACCATATACCAACTTAAAAGGTGTCTGCATTGTCATCTTCTTGCAAGTGGTTCTATAGGCCCATAATACTATTGGTACTCTTAGATCCCAATCATCCATGTTCACACTGCAAATCTTCGTCAGTGCTATCTCCAAGATCTTGTTGAATGATTCAACTGTCCCATTTGCTTGTGGATGGTAAGGCGTGCTCTTCTGATAGTGGACTACAAATTCCTCAGTTAGGGCTTCAACTGTCTTATTGATGAAATGTGTGCCTTGATCACTCATAAGGATTCTTGGGCATCCAAACCTGGTTATGATGTCATCAAATATGAAGCGTGCAGTTGTAGTTGCACTACAGTCTTTAACTGCTCTTGCTTCGGCCCATCTGGTCAAGTATTTTGTTGTTGTAATTATGTACCTTGATCCTGTACGTTTTCCTGGTGGGTTTATAGGTCCAACGAAGTCAATGGCCCATTTCTCAAATGCTTGTAAGGTCAATTGTGGTGCTAGTGGCATTTCATCTCTTTTGGAAGGTTTTCCAACTCTTCAGCATACATCGCAGGCTCTGGAATAATCTTTAGCATCTCTGTGTAAGGTAGGCCACCAAATGCCAGTTCTAAGAACTTTCTGCGCAGTTTCTTTTCTTGCATAATGTCCTCCTGCGATGCCTTCATGAGATTCTGTGAGGATTAGTGGTCGTTCTGCCTCTATAACACATCTTCTTAATATCTCATTAGGTCCCATCTTGTATAGATGTCCAACTATAAGTGAGAAGTCTGCGGCGTGCACTACTAGTTGTTTCTTCTGAGGAATTGTGTACTCACTAGGTGCCATTCCTGTTGATAGGAACTGGACTATCTTTGCAAAGTGGTCATCGATCTTTCTAATGGCTAGTAGCTCTACATTCGGTAGTGCATCCTCCAAACTAGTTGGTTCTTCAATATGTTCCAATCTTGACAGGTGGTCAAGACCTTTGTTCATTCTCCCTGGCTTTACTATGATCTCAAAATCATATTCCTGAAATAGAAGAAGCCATCTGCATATCCTTCCCCCCAACACTAGCTTGTTAACTAGATATTTTAGTGCGGAGTGATCAGTAAACATTTTAAAGTGTCCTCCCAACAAGTAGTGGTGAAATTTCTGCAATGCATACACCATGGCTAACCCTTCTTCTCAGTGGTGGTGTAATTAATCTCAACAGTTGATAGATTCCTGCTAGAAAAGGCTAATAGGTGGTCAGTATCACCTCCTCTAGGTTGTTCTAACTCAGCTCCTAAAGCAATGGAATACGCATCGACATGCACATGAAATTCCTTGGTACAATCTGGAAAAACCAGAATAGGTGCAGTAACCATTTTATGTTTCAGTGTGTCGAAGTTGTCCTCCTCTGTGAGTTTGTACTAACTCTGTAGTACTTCTTTGTGTTCGTCTCCACGTGCAGTGATATAGATAAAATGTTTGTCTGCGTGGAACTTCATAAATGGCCCGAACCTATGCAGGGTGTTCGACGTCAAATGAGGGACAACCTCAATAGCCCTCTTTAACTGCAGGTAATAGGTGTGGAACACCGCGTTTGACTACCATTGTTTTCCCATATCGTTCGAATACCAGAGTGTGGTGAACTTCGCAGCTAAGGGTTCAGATGGATCTATTTCAGGGAAGGTCGCACCTTTCGGCATCTCCCAAGCTATGAACGCGATGAGGATCAACAACCAACTAAAATGGAACTCATAGCCCTGATCCTGAGCTTCGTGACAGTCTTGGTCTAACTGGTTAACTAAGTATTTTTCCTAGTTCATTTGTAGCCCCTCCACGCATTTTCTTGTGAGGTCAACAACAAACCCTGTGACCTGTGCGGGTCTATTCTTTCTTACTAGCTTACCAACAATTTACTGGCAAGAAAGGAATACTACGGCATTCTGGATGGAGGATACCTTGTAGCCTCGCTTCCCCTTCTCCACATCGACATAGGTATCTTTAATCTTCTACGCCAGGGCGCAGTCTGCAGCCTTTCCTAGGTAAAAGTCTTGCGGGTCTAGTCTCTACATGCTCAATTCGGTGATCCGATGGATCAACTTCGAACTGACAGTGATGTGTCTATCTAGCCACAAATAACCACCATGGAAGCTCGATAACGTGATCTTCATGCACGCGTTAACATCCTGGTGCCTTCCAAAATGGGGTATCTTCATTACGTTCAGAATAGTGGACTGCGCGAGGTCCAGAGTCCATGGCTGGGGGATTATCCTCAATTTCTTCCCCTTTGTCCTAGTCAAATACCTATGAGGGGCGAGCATGCTGAAGTTCTTACGGTCTCCCAAGTTGAAGTCATTGATCTTTAATGTCATAGTCTTATCCAGTTGTGGTTTTCCTGTGCGTATTCCCTTCGAGAGGTACGCAGTAACCAAGGCGTAGTCGAAGTCCCTGGGACACTGTCACGATTCACCGCGCCAGCTAGAGGTGGGATGTAGTCAGGCAGGATGGATGGGATTAACTTCGTGTTTTCCAAGTCATCTCGATGCTTGGTTCTTTTCTTGGCTGCAACTCGGGATGGTCTGAATCCACGAGAAGTTGACAGGGAGGCTTGCACTCCTCTCGTCGATGAAGATTGAATTCCGATGGACATCACCTTCTCATCCATAAGTTTGATTAGAACTTCTTTGACAGACTTTTCTACATTGCTAAGTTTGTCTAACATGCACGCTCGAGATCGAAAAAATAAGGCTGATTAACAAACGCTCAATGCAATGGAACAACTGGCGAAGTCTCAGTAAGCACGACACAGTAAAAATGAGTTCTCCTGGATACAATTTGTGGAAGTGTTCTTGGTGAAACAGTTGAAAAAATAAGTAGACAATGATGTAACAGATTCCTCCAACGGACAAGAAGCCTTCATCAATGCAGTTACGTCCATTATGACGCAGTGCCAATGGTCCGATGGCAAGATTTCTGATCATAACTACTATTCTAACCGTTCGGGAACATCAATCTAATGATTATAATGCCTCCAACGGTCATATCTCTCCACCATGGTGAAGTGCCAATCTAAGTTTCTCTGATATTCCGATGAATTTTGAATTCTGGAGACCTTCCTTCTGCGAAGTCTTCTCTGGAACTTCTTGTAATTTCTCCAACTTTGTTTTCTTCTTACTAAGCTTTCTAGCTTTCTTCCCTATGATCTTCGTCTCGGTATTCCTCTTTCCATTCTGATTCTTATTTCTTCTTGGCATAATAACTTCGAGTTGTTGGTGGTCTTTCCTAAGTTTCAAGGGAAATACTTCTTCTTTGTCTTGGGTAGGTGCTCTACTCTCCTGTACAGACGGGTGTTTCAAATATTATTGTGTTCTTTCAACTTCGACATCCATATTTATGGTCCTCAATAGCTTCGACTGGTTTTCTTGTTCTTCTAGTAAGTGTGCTATTCTCTTAGCCATGAAGTCTCTTAGGTCTTGCTTTTTATGTTCTAGAGATTCCTCTTTTTTTCTTCAGGTCTGATCTTTCTCAATCCAGGTTTTTCCTAGTAGTATATAAAATGGGGCATTGTTCTCAACAAATTTAATGATCTCAAATTTTTCTTCTGTCTAAGTGCCATGAGAACTCATAGATGTCTGGGTAAGTCTTCCACATAGGTTTATCAACTTTCCTCTAAATAATCATATTCCTCCTAATGAAGGAATCAAAGCAATCTTTCCCAAAATTACCTAGGTTCTTTCTGTCATGATATTCACTTGTGTTTCCTCATCCAGGACACATTCTATGTCAAAGTCTCCTATTCGTTTTTCTATGCACTCTTTCTCTTTGGAGATCTCTAATAAGTTGATATCTTTGTGGTCATTCGGGGTTTCTTTCATTTGTAGTAATATAGTCTCTGATTCTTTCTGGAGTTCTACCATGGTCTCAGTTTCTTGGTCTTCCTTAGAGTTTTCTTGTCTCATATTCATTTATTCAACCTTAGAAATCATTCCAGGGCAAACCAGAACTTCATGGTCCATAACTTTACAACAAAGACAACTAGGTCTTCTACAAGGGCATTCCTTAGCAAGGTGTCCTGGTCCTCTGCAACTATAACAAATATTTAGTCCTCTCTTTCTCTTAAATGATCCCCAACCTTTCTTGTACTACACGCTAGGATCATGGTAGCTAACCTACAGAAAATTATTCCTAGGATCTTGCATCCATTTGTTAGTCCAAACATTCTTTCTATGCATAGGAATAACATATCTTTCATTATTTCTATCAGATCTACTCATATCAAACCTTCTTTCTTCTAACTGCGCCCTATTTTTCAGATTAGGATCAAATCTATTAAACATACCTAGATCCATTCTTTCGAAATAAAATTTTTCACTTATCTTACCTTTCTCAGAGCACAAAGCTTCCAGATCTTACCTCTTTTCGACAAACATTTTCACTGATCTTACCTCTTTTTCTTCATATCCGATTCCTTTCTTAGCATAGAGCTTCGTATTCAAGCAGAATATTCCACACTTAAAGCAACAGATCTATGCACAAAGATTTCTTTCTTTCCTCAATTCCCAGCAATCATAGTTTCAGGTCCCGACAACAGAACCATTTCTTGGCACAGTGACAGACCCAAGGTTCAACGCTTCAACAACGCACCAAAAAAACCCTAACTACCGGTCGTTTAGGCAACACCTGCGAAGCATATGAATTCTCACCCAAAGTAGACTCAGGGGTCGTTGTAGGACTCCAGTGTCTGCAACCTTAGCTAGGACATAGATCTGTGATTAAAATACTCTAACAAAGAACTTAGCAGTCAACATTCATCAATATTTAACCTTTATTCACATCGCAGATCCAAACCCTAATTATAGAGCAACGCAGTATTCAACAAGATCTAACACATTTAAGCACTTAGCATGGAGAGATAGATCAGATCTAACATTCATTCACCTTACCAAGCACTGAGCTATTAGATAAGATGCATCATACATAAAGATACTAAGCATAAATCACATCACTAACATACAACATAATGCAAAAATCAACCATAACACAGGATATACGTGGTTCACCTTAGTGTGGGGCTATGTCCACCAACTCTTCGTCTTCTTTATTATCTTCTGTCAATCTCCTTACATGCACAAAGCCTCAGAACCTACTCTGCATAGGACATGAGATCTGCGCGCACCTCACCAGATCCTCCTCCCCTGAGCTAGGTTACAACACAAAGCCTTCTTACTTTCTATACACAAGCTTCTTACAATCACTTGCGCTTAGCTCTGCAAGTTCTTAACACATAGCATGCACAAAGCATCCACAACTATTTGCACTTAACACATTGGCCTCTTCCTACATCGCCTAGATATCTATTTATACATTACAAAAGATGCATAAGCATGGGTAAACCCATGGGCTGACATCCCATACCCGTTACATAAGCCCAAAACCCAAAAATCCTTAAACAAGGGGTTGAGATCCTGCGATCTTCGCTTCGACTTGCACTCCACCTTCAACAGCTTGTTGAAGTCGCAAAAAGGGATCAAAAGTGACCAAGGATCTTCAAAACTTGGTCAAGGGCCAACAAACCCCCAACACTCACATGTGACTCGTCCCGAGTCACTCTTCTCTGGGTAATTCTACCTCGAGCCTGGCTCGAGCTGCTTCGACCTATTGCTTTGCCAAGGCCTCCTGCTCGACGAACTATTGAATATCTGCCTCGTTCACAGGTCCCTCTAAGCGTTGTTCTACTGAAGTGACTACTTATTCCATCTCTGCTCCTCAACCTTCAATCTCCTCAAACAGTTGGAAAGCTTCGTCCTGGACTGGTTGGAGCCTCTGTTGGAGAAATTTCTATTTTCGACACACTAGTTCAGTGAGAGTTAACTGACTAGTTCTATTTAGAATTTCTATTTTTACCATGACTATTATGCATGCATGCATCCCTAAGAAAAGCTAATTGCTTGATTGATTTTCTTAATTATGGAATGCTTTTCCCTATATATGAGTGTATTCCACTCATTCATTGTATCATATTGATCATGATCTATGTATCAATCATCAACTCATTGGAGTAGTCTGAATATATTTTCTCATTCTTCCATATTGAATCTCTCTTCCTTTCTTGATAAGTTTTGTTTGTATTTTCTTTAGCTAGATCTCCTATGTAGGTTTCCATGAAACACTGACATGGTATCAGAGCTATGCTACTTGGAGCAAGCCAGACAAGCCAAAGAATAAGGAAAATTGGAGTTTCAACGAGCTAAATCCGTGGTCATATCGTTTAGCAGTTATTCCTCCCAAAATGTTACGTTTTTTAGGAAACAGACTAAATGAAAAGTAAATCGACCCATTTTGGAAGTGGGTTTTCAACCGTTTGGCTATATTCTTCACCGTTTACTTAGAAAGTAAGTCGCAAGATCATCTCCTGAAACTGATATGAATTCTTAATTTCTTAATTTTTCACTTGCAAATTGAGAGTAAATTTTTCGGGGTCCTTCGAAACCGTGGGAGAGATGGATATGACAACTATTAATCAATCAAACTTGGTGATAATCCCCACACCATACAATTATTTTGATTGGAATCCCAAGGTGACATTCCAACTCAAAAGAAAATGACTCTATAATTTGACGATGGCGATAGAAACAGAACCTACATCAACGATTGAGAAGATGAGATGGGTGAACCGTAAGGATGAGGCCACAGGACTACTTCTTGAATTAATATCCCTTGATTTATGGTTTCATGTTTCCGCATGCAAGACTCAAAACGAGATCTAGACCACCTTGGAAGGACTCTTTTTAAAGAAGGATGAGATGCGAGGTCATATGCTTGAGGTAGAGTTGAATACCTTAGACCCTAAACGTTTTGATAATATACAATATTTTTTTACTAAATTTAAATCTTTGCTATTAAGCTTGGGTGAATGTGGTATTGATAACTCTACACAAGAGAAACAACTTATTCTAACAATCTTGTCCAAGCTAGGACCAAAATACACTGTATATGTTTCCAATTTCCATTCTGGCAGATGTCTTTTTGGAGAAAATTGGAAAATGCCTACGTTGGCTCAGTTCATTGAGTGTCTTACACAGGGGCAGAAAAAACTCATACATATGGGCCTCGTGAAATATCCCAAAACTCATGCACTCACCATGTAAGATGGAAAATGGTCATTCAAACAGAAGAGGAAGGAGGGATATTCCAAATCCTTTAATGATTCTTCAGGTTCCAAAGACTCTTTAGATTCCAAGAAGAAGAAGAAGGGAAAGTAGTGCACTTACTACAATAAACCAAATCATGAAGAATTCACATGCATGAAGAAACATATCGATCTTATGGCACATGCAATTCAGAATAACAACCTTGGAAACTTCATTCTAGAGGGAGTCAAGAAGCAAAAGGAAGAAGATCCTGCTCCTAAGAAAGATAATCATCATGCTCTTGTTGCAATTAATTCCTCATCTGAATCATGGATTATAGATTCTGGTGCAACCCATCATATGGAAGTGAAAGATGAAGTTTTCTCTTCTTTGAGTCCTTGCTCAAGACCCCCTATTCTCATGGGGGATGATACTCCAGTAGAAGTAACAGGAGAAGGGAGAGTGGAACTCCACAATGGAAGTTTTGAGAGTGTTTTACATGTTCCAAATCTTTCTATGAATCTACTCTCAGTTTACCAGATCACTCAGAAATGAAAAAATGTTGAATTTAAATCAGATTCAATTTCAGTAATTGACATGCATGAAAATTCCATTATTGCAATTGGTGAGGTGGATCACAAGTCAAGGTTGTATAAATTCACTAAGTTTTCTGACGATGACTCCTCTATTCTACTTACACGTAAGGAGAGTACTTTGCATGCACCTCCACTGAAACATGCATACACTCTTGTTCTTCCATCAGTTTCAGACATCAAAGATGATTCCATACACTCAAATTATGTACATGGAAATAAGCAGGTAGTACATCCAGATAAGAAGCCAACGTCGAATCTTCCGCATATGCCCAAGAAGGAACATACCACACTTCAGGCAGCAGACAACCTTGTAGGGAATCCATTGGATTTGAGGATGACTTGATCTCAACATGAGGAGCATTCTCATTTATTTTCAGCTTCAGAACCTGCGATACCCATGCATTGCTATATGGTTCAATCTACTGATCCACAAAACTACAATAGGGTTGTGGGAAATCCATTATGGAAACAAACCATGCAGAAGGAGTATGAGTCACTCCTACATAACCAGACTTGGAATCTAGTTCCACATCCACCAGAAAGGAATATTTTTAGGTGCAGATGGGTCCATAGGATCAAGAACTATAAGGCCCGATAGGTTGCCAAAGGACTTCATCAGATCCATAAAGATTTCTACATCTTCATGAAGACTTTCAATGAGCAGAAGTTCTAGACTTTGCGGGATCATCTTGCAGTGAAGAACACAGTTTCCTAGAAACTGCCATTTTCTTCTTTTGATACATTATCTTTTGAGGAGGGGTTTTGTTCCCACATGGTTTTCCCTCTTTCCTCACTTTTATTCAGTGTTCATTAGTTGCATTGTACTTGAGTACCTAAAATGGCATAGTAGTCGGGACTCATTTTTTACTCCATAGTGATGTTCAGGGGGGGATGTTGGAGAAACTTCTATTTTTGACACACTAGTTTAGTGGGAGTTAACTGACTAGTTCTATTTAGACTTTCTATTTTTACCATCACTATTATGCATGCATGCATTCCTAAGGAAAGCTTGCTTTTCTAAATTATGGAATGCTTTATCCTATATATGAGTGTATTCCACTCATTCATTGTATCATATTGATCATGATCTATGTATCAATCATCAGCTCATTGGAGTAGTGTGAATATATTTTATCATTCTTCCATATTGAATCTTTCTTCCTTTCTTGATAAGCTTTGTTTGTACTTGCTTTAGGTAGATCTCCTATGCAGGTTTCCATGAAACACTAACAACCTCTGTGTCACTTCCATGACTTTTCTCTATATGGTATGGACCTGGTGTTGAGCAGTGCATTGTTCCTGGGATCTTTTCATTCTCTCAACTGCTGAGAGGAGCTTCAACTGCACATGTACTGTCGTCGCTTACTGCTTTGCCTCCTGGAGCTATCACTCCAGTGTCTTCAGTTCAGGGTCCTCAGTAAGTCACTCGTAATTCTGCGCACTTCTACTGCTAAGATGTTTACATTCCAAAGCTAATGCTCTGATCATCTCAACTGTGCTCCAGGCAGTGGCTTCTCTTTGGTCTCTCATGTCCAACGAAGTACTTGGTACTATTTTATCTCTAGATCTACTATTCTCTGTTAAAGTTTCTAGATGGCTTCAACAAGCTTCACTACTTGATTCTCCACTCAGTCTTTCTCCCTTTTCTCTAAGCCCGTCACAAAGCGAAGTGCTTTGTTGACTGCTTCTTTTACTCCAAATTGCTTCACGAGTAGTTGTTCCTTCTCTTGCTGGATTTGTGCTTTGTCATTTGCGAAATTTGTTTGTAGGTCATACTTTTCCTACTGTGGAACTCGGCGTTTCTCTATCACTTCCTCTTGTGCTTGCTTCAGGGCCACTGTGCCCTGTTCTGTTTCTTCCTGTGCGCAACGAAGGTGAGCTTTGGTCGCATCGGCTAGTCTGTGGAGTTGGGTAGGCTTAGCTCCCAATTTTGTTTCTTCTGATGGCGAGGGCGCAGTGGACACTGCGTGGCTGGAGTGAAGGGCCTGTTGTACCCCTCACAGTTCTACTTAAATTCTTTCATACATGGTCTCTTGCTTAGCTTCATTTCTCTACAAAATATCTTCTGAGGCATCCGATACAGCTGTGATGATAAGTAGAATTCATCGAGCGTGAGCACAATCTGCAGCTTGGTCTTACTAGCTTTTGACTTCTTCCACGATCTAGGTTTCGTGGGAGAAACATTTATTTTGTTAGATGGCTCTGCATCATCAAGGGTATTTTGTGGTGGTGTTACTTCGCCTTGCTTATGCTAATCTTCTTCTCCATTGTTCTCTTCTTTGTATACTTTTTCATCACCTCCTCCGTTAGGTGATTCTGAAGTAGTCTCTTCGGATGTGATGTTCAACTTCTGTACCTCTTATGGCTTCTTACTTCTGCTACCTCTAGATGTATAGTATCCTTCGCGAGTGACCACTGGGCTTCTGAATAGTTCAGGGTTGGAAAATTCTATGTGGTCAAAAGGGATAAGGAGCTCTGTAGGCCATTCCTTAGTTATTTCTTCTAGGTCCTCCTCTGTGAGTTTGTAATAACTATGTAGTACTTCTTTGTGTTCATCTCCACGCGTAGTGATATAGATAAAATGTCTGTCTGCGTCGAACTTAACAAATGGACTTAACCTGTTCAGGTTGTTTGGCATCATACGAGGGACAACCTAATTATCCACCTTTAACTGCAGGTAATAGGTGTGGAAGACTGCGTTTGACTTCCATTTTTTTCCCATATCGCTCGAATACAAGAGCGTGGTGAACTTCGCAGATAAGGGTTCAGATGGATCTATTTTAGGGAAGGTCACACCTTCCAACATCTCCCAAGCTATGAATGTGATGAGGATCAACAACCAACTAAAATGGAATTCATAGCCCTGATCCTGAGCTTCACGACAGTCTTGATCTAACTGGTTAACTAAGTACTTTTCCGAGTTCATTTGTATCCCCTCCACGCATTTTCCTGCTAGGTCAACAACAAACCCTGTGACCTACATGGGTCTATTCTTTCTTACTAACTTACCAACAATCAACTGGAAAGCAAGGTGTACTGCACCATTCTGGATGGAGGCTACCTTGTAGCCTCGCTTCCCCTTCTCCACATCGCCATATGTATCTTTAATCTTCTACGCCAAGGCACGATCTGCAACCTTTCCTGGGTAAAAGTCTTGCGGGTCTGGCCCCTGCATGCTTAATCCGGTGATCCAATGGATCAATGTTGGATTGACGATGATGCGTCTATATAGACAGAAATAACCACCATGGAAGCTCGACAACAGGATCTTAATGCACGCGTTAACCTCCTGGTGCCTTCCAAAATGGGGTATCTTCATTACATTCAAAATAGTGGACTACGCGAGGTCCATAGTCCATGGTTGTTGGATTATCCTCGACTTCTTCCCCTTCATCCTAGTCAAATACCTGTGAGGGGAAAGCATGCTGAAGTTCTTGCAGTCTCCCAAGTTGAAGTCATTGATATTTAATGTCATGGTCTTAGCCAGCTGTGGTTTTCCTGTGCGTATTCCCTTCGGGAGGTATGAAGTAACCAAGGTGTAGTCGAAGTCCCTAGGGACACTATCACGATTCATCACGCTGGCCAGAGGCGAGATGCAGTCGAGCAGGATGGATGGTATTAACTTCACATTTTATAAGTCATATCGATGCTTGGTTATTTTCTCGACCGCAGCTTGGGATGGTCCGGATCCACGAGCAGTCGATGGGGAGGCTTGCACTCCTCTCATCGATGAAGCTTGAATTCAGACTGACATCACCTTCTCAGCCATAAGTTTGATTAGAACTTCTTCGATATACTTTTCTACGGCACTAAGTTCATCCGACATGCATGCTCGATCGAAAAACTTAGGCTGATTAACAAATGCTCAATGCAATGGAACAGGTGGCAAAGTCTCAGTAAGCACAACACAATAACAATGAGTTCTCTTGGATACAATTCGCGAAAGTGTTCTCGGTGCAACAATTGACATAATATGTAGACAATGATGTAATGGATCCCTGCAATAGACAAGAAGCCTTCATCAATGCAGTTTTGTCCATTACAACATGGTCCCAACGGTTCGATGGTGAGCTTTATGATCATAATTATTGTTCTAACCATTCGAGAACGTCAATCTAACGGTTATAATGCCTCCAACGGTCATATCACTCTGCCATGGTGAAGTTCCAATATGAATTTCTCTAATATTCCAACGAATTTTGAATTCTGGAGAACACTATGCAATCATGCTATTTCCCTCATAAATATATCAACAACATTAGTTGCCTTGTGAGTAGTCTTCAATGGAATAAAATGGGCAACTTTCGTAATATTTTCCACCACCACCATGATTGAATCATGCTGCTTGCCTTTTCTAGGAAATACTGTGATGAAATCCATTTTCACTACCTCCCACTTACACCCAGGAATGGGTAAAGGCTGTAGAAACCCTGCTGGGTGCCTTTGCTCAACTTTAACCTTCTAACACTCCATCCATCTGGCGATGTATTCAACAATATATTTCTTCATAACTGGACAAAAGTAATCTCTCTTGAATTCTACCACATTTTTTTGATATCCAGGGTGCCCATCATAAGGAACATTATGCATTTCTTTCAAAATCATAAGTTTCAATTCCTGGACATTAGGTACATAAACTCTATTTTTGTACAGGAGTGTTCCATCAGTTTCCAATTTATAATCCTCCACTCTTTGTAGAATCTTACCATGTTGTAGCTTTACTACCAATTCCATGTACTGTAAATCCGCATTTGCAGCTTCCAAAATTCTTCCCTTAAAATCAGTTTGGTACATGCTAATGGTTGTAGCATGTAGTTCATGCACTCACCTATTGAGTGCATCAACCACTTTGTTCTCTTTTCCTTTGATATGCTTGATATCAAGGTCGTACTCAGAAATAAATTCCAACCATCTACTCTGCCTATCATTTAAGGTTGGTTGATCAAACAAATACTTCATACTGTTATGGTCTATCCTTAGTTCAAACCTCCTTCCCGTGAGGTAATGCCTCCATTTCTTTAGAGCATGCACTATGGATGCCAACTCCAAATCATGAGTTGCATAGTTCTTTTCATGCTCTTTCAATTTCCTGGACTCATAACATATTACAAATCCATTATGGCTGAGGACTCCTCCCAGTCCTTCGTTGAATGCATCTTGTTGGAAGAGTGGTTGTTGTCATTGATGTCAACCCTAGTCATGGGTTTTGGACCGCAAGATTGATAAAGGTATTTGGACATGAAGGACAATGCACATGCATATACAAAACCCATGAATGGATAGTATACATCATGTTGTTTCCGGTGGTATGT